>VZTJ01003055.1:400803-456935 GCA_013397795.1 Orthonyx spaldingii
ATTTTATTTTCAAAAAAAAAATAATTTTTAAAAAAAAAAAAAAAAAAAAAAACCAACATTTTTTTCTTTTGATTTTTGTTTGGATTTTCATTTTCTAAACTTTTGAAGCTCTATTCTGAAACATGTGTGAATATTTGAAGATTAGTTTTCTTATTTCTACCTTCTGTAATTCTTGTCACTAAATACATACCAGGAGAAAGACCCTAAAGAGATGCAACATGTCAGAACTCTAGAGAAATTGAACAATGAGGTCTTTCAATTTGTATGTTTTGCATGAAGTTTAAAAAAAAAAAAAAAATGAAGGTTTTGAAAACCCCAAACATCAATCCTAGTGCACTGAAGCATTGAGAAGGGAAAAAAGAAGAAACAAAATCAAAATTTTCAAAGAAATAAAAAAAAAAAATCAGCAGTCTTTTGCATTTTGAAACCATTGAAATGCATGTAATTTTCAAGAATTATAGTTAACATTGTTACCATATTTCTACTTCAGGTCTGTACTGTAGGAATCACTCAATGTAACTGAATTTTATTAGAATAGATATATGCATAAAATGGAGCCACAGCAGAGCTCCTATTTGGTGTACAGTGGTAATTTCCTCCTCTCAGTTGTAGGTACAAAATAAAGAAATTTGCAGGATAATATTCCCAACCATCGGGATCTCTGGTCACCACTAACAAGCTCAGCTTCTTAAGCTCTATTTGCCCTGCAGCACAATTAATTTATTCTGTCTATAAATATTTGTATTGAAATTTGCTTTCAATTAATCAAAGCTTTCTGTGTAAAATATCAAAAAATAAACAAATTCTGCAATGACAAAAAATTTTTATCCGTACTGAATTACAAAGAACAGTGTGATCATCAACTGCAGCAAAAAAACACCTGGGATTGCATACACAGTGCGTATATGTTATGAAGTACAATAAACATGTTGAAATGTGGTACTGGAAACTCAAGAAGTAGGTGCCCTAACCATTAGCTATTTATTTCCCACTAGTGTTTTAAAAGGAGAGAATAATCATTAATATTTAGCTAAACATGACTACTGGAATGATTCATAAGTGTTACTCACAAAGATTAATTTTTGGGTTAAGGTCCCCAAATTCTCTCTTATCACTGAAAAATACTAGACTTCATTAGAGGTTAATTTAAAGCAGAATCCTAAATTCAGTGGCCTGTAATACATTTTGGGGTAGCTTTTATGCCTTACCAAAAAAGGAAGGCTGACACTGATGACTATTCTGAACAAAGTCAATGAAGTAAAATATAATCAACTTTATGGGAGAAAAAAGAATATAACTAATAATGGGAGAATTAAATTCTCATTTTCCTCTTTTACTCTCTGTTAGACTTTTCTCTTTTTTTTTAGCATGAATCATATTAACAGATGGATTGCCTCAATTTTTACTTTTATTATTCTATTTCATTTCTGGATTACTACTAACACTATGTATATGAGAAAACAAAAACCAAAACAAAATATAAAGAAAAGCATTGCTGTAGTTCAACTGATCTTTGGGAGGTTTTGGGAGTCTGTTTTGCTTACATGTTAATGTAATTAATTATGAATCTACTAATGTCAATAAAAGAAATCTGACCAAAATCTTCTTCCCCTGTGAGAGGGACCAATCCAGTTTTTTCTTGTTCATGCCTTAACACACATTCACATGAGCTTGCAGCCCTGTCCCCAGGAAGGCTTATCCTAGCAGGGCAGAGAAAGCCTCCACGATCGGACTGCAAGCGGCCCCCACACCCTAACCCCCACTCACTGTTGGGGGGGACAAACACCCAGATGCCCGTGAAAGATGCCTGCAAAGCCGGGTTGTGGGAGGGGCCCTAAAACATAAAACAGCAGCCTGCAACGTGACAGCAGGCGCTTTGCCTGGAGTTTTCTTGGAGGGAGTGGGGCTTTACCCGTGGAGTCAGCTCGGCCCCCTCCCCCCATTCACTTTTTCGTCCCTGTGGTCCTGCTTTTCTGCCCGCATCTGCTTTGCCCGGCTTCATTGTTCGGGAACCAGCCTTTTGCCGTGACGACCCCGAGCCAGCTACTGACGCCTGCACTCACCACCACGGCCAGCCACGATCCTTCCACGCGGCAGGACCGCTGCCACCGCTGTCCCGCTGCCACCGCTGTCCCGCTGCCACCGCTGTCCCGCTGCCCTCCACAACAGCAGCAGCAGCAGCCGCCGAGCCGGTGCTGCCACACGCGTGTCCCTGCCGCCGTAACCAACCACCCTACTGTGCTTCCAGCCGGCTGCCTGCACACAGCCTTGGGCATCGCCGCCGTCACTTGTGCCCAGCCACGCCACCGTGTTTTCCTGCCGCCACCGCGTCCCGACCCTGTGCAACCGCAGCTGCTCCACGGACGCGCCCGGAGCTGCGGCTGCAGTTCTCCGGCAGCGACAGAGACACGCGGTCCGCTGCTGTTTGGAAATTGCGCCCAGCCCGCCATAGGAGCTACACAGACACACCGCAGTTCGCAGCACGCACGCTCCATCTGCCAAACCGCCGCTGTTAAAGAGCCGGGGTTCTTGTGGTAACGCTGTCCCTATCTCTGACTTCTTTTTTCCGCTCCCTTTTTCCCCTCTCTGCTCCTTTTTCTATCCCCCTTTTAGTAAGAGCACTTACCCTTTTTTATCAATAAACGGTTCTCAGATGTAATATTGCTGCATTTGCGCTTTATTTTCATCCAAGAACTCTATTAAAAGAATCCTTCCCGATTCTCCTTTTTTAAATCGGAACGGGACATCCTGTCTTGACAAATGATCCTCCATGGAAACCAACAAATGGAGATGCCTCAGAGCAAACCTTCCCTACTGTCTCAGGCACACTACCACCAGCAGTCTTTCTGTTCTCAGTTGGTTTTGTCTGCAAGACATCCTTAAGCAGAAAAGCTCAGGAAACCTGTGACAAATCAGCTCAGGTTAGAAGTTAATATGCTTTTCTTTTCTTTCTCAAAAATTAACTAAACCTAGTTTAGCTTCATTTTACTAATGAATGACTGTGTCCATACTGGAGGCCAATAGACTTTCCTGTACATGAGCTACATCCATACCTTCGGTTGATTATCTCCAGAAAAGCCTGAGTTACATCTTGCAGAGGAACACTTAAGACACTGGCAGTTCCCATTTCACTGATAACTGAGCTACCTACAGGTGGTCTTTTCTTATTTCTTTCTTGCACAGTAACTGCATCTCCTAAATACAGCTATATTAATGGCTCCTTCTACTATTTCTCTCCAGACATTCCTAAAGGTCTTTGAGGATTTTATTTCCAAAACATCCAGGTATACTTAAATTTACAGAGTGCAGAAAGAAAAGGGACTCCAGCATCTGACCTGCATTGAAGTTCTCCCTTAATTCATTTGGCTTTGGGCTTTTCTTCTTAGAGATCATTAAAAATAGAGCCAGTAGCAAATGGCAGGACCTGATCTAATTCCTCCCTGCACCTGCCCCCAGGCCAGGCAAATTATACTTGATCCATGTCTAACAGCTGTTTGTGTAACTGCTCTTAAATAATCCTGTAAAGCTGATAACCCTTGTAAGAATTTATTTTAGTACTTTTTAGTAGAAATATGGATATCTTCTGCTCTGTGGTGCATTCCTGAGTTCTGCCATTCAAGGAAACCTAGCTGACAGATTACTCTGCTGTTCTTTTATTTGAATATCCAAGTCTTCAGTGGTCTTCACTTTAGTAAACAGAATTTTCACTTTTTCTCAAAAGTAGTTTACTGATTCCATCTGCCACACTGTTCCTTCTATTTCTGATAGGAAGCTACACAAAACTGGACATGGTACAGCTGCTAATATATTACCAAGGAGAACTGTGCATCCCAATGCTTTCATAGGGTCAACATTGTGTTAAAGGTATGGAACTTCAGCAGAAAATAAACCCCTTGGCATTCCAGCTGGTCCTCAGAGACCAGATGGGTGGGTGCAGCTGGACATAATTTCTGATTATTGCCAATTCAGCACTAGGAGTCTGGTCAAGTTCAATAAGAACTTTTGCAAGCACAAATTCACAAATAGTGTAATTTACCAATTCCGTACTACAGGTCTGGCCATGTTCCATAAGGACTTACAAGAACCAGATACACGAATAATACAGTTTATTGAAGCAGCAGGAGACCAGGTTCTGGGCTGACAGTGATAAATGCAGTAAATAGAGAGCGTTAATATGCGTCTTGACAGAAAGTATAGTAACAAACATCTATTAGTAAGATAGAGAGAGAGAGAGATAGATAGATAGATAGATAGATAGATAGATAGAGAGATAGATATAAAAATTAATATTCCCAGCTGTGCTCCAACACAGTTGGAGGCACAAAGCCCACCTTAAAGCATCCCTTCAGGAGACAACACAGTTCATCTACTAATCCCAAGCAGGCAGAGGTGTTTTCCCACTCCCTTTTTTTTCCCCTCTCTTTTTTTCTCCTCTGACTGTTTCTGCCCTGAAGCCCCCTCTCTTATACGATAAATTTCATCCCTTCCCAATGTTCTTATCAGTTAAATTCATAAATTCTACACCAACTCAAAGCAACAGAGTAGCACATTTAAGCATTTACCACACTTATAGCCACAATGTTTGACACTTTTCAGCAGAATGGCTGCCTAGTCACTCCATCCTTCAACTTCACTAAGTCAAGCATAATATTTTGCATATTTTCTTTGTTGAATTGCATCGTATTTACCTTGAGCAATTTCTTCTGAAACAGGGTTTCCCAAGCTTTTTTTCCCCACAGATGTTCCACTTGTAGTAAGTGGAACATCTCTGTGGGCGAGGTACTCACACAAAAAAGGTGGATGTCTGGAGGAGGCTGTGATCTAGTGGGAGACCCAGTGGAGAGAAGGAGTCCTTGCTTCCAGGCTGGAGCAGCCTGTGCTTGGAGGACTGCACCCCATGGAAGACTGACCCATACCACAGCAGTTTTGGGAGGACTGTCTGCCCATGGGAGGAATTACTGTTGCAGAGGTTTTGGGAAGACTGCTGCTCGTGAGATTGGAGCCACGTTGGAGAATTTCACGAAGAACTGTCTCCCAGGGGAGGGACCCCACAGTCTCACAGGCGAAGGACTCCTCTCCCTGCGCAGCAGAAGAAAAATCCTGGGTGACGAACTGAGCAAACCCCCATACCCCATCTCCCTGTGCTGTCAGTGGGAAGGAGGGAAGGGTTGGGGGAAGAAAATGTGGTTTTAAGTGCTTATTTTATTTATTATCCTCCTCTGATTTTGTTAGTAATAAATTCACTTTGTACCTCTAAGCCAAGCCTGTTTTGCTCTTGGAGTGTTTTTCTCCCAGTCCTTATCTCAACTTATGAAGCCTTCCTTAAATTTTTCTCTCCTCTGCCCAACCATGGCAGGGGAGGGTGAGTGAGTGACTTCTGTGGTTTCCTGGCATTTGGTCAGTGTCAAACTATGACAACCTGTCATCGTGCCATCATATTTTGATCAAAATAAATTATGATCAGAAGATTGATAACATCTTTATTAAGAGTTAATGATCTGTGCTGATAATAAAATCACTTTCCAGACAAACAGAAATTAATAGATAAAATGTTTCACTGTGAAGTAATACTAATTTGATTTATCAGTTTAATTTGTTGCTACTTAAGTTTCATATCCTTTCTTTTATGAATTTTGCCCATTGTAACATAGAATTTTTAATTGTCATTTAGTGTCTAATTTAAGATCCTTCAGAATGTTTTACTCTCATTAATTTAATCTGGTTAATTAAGAATTGTAATGAATAAATACAGTGGTGTGATTTATCATGCTCATGAGAGTATCGCACTGGGATCAGTGGGATACACATGTCCGTACTGTAAATAGGATAATTGTGTGACTATGGGTCAAGTAATTTGGAAGAAGAAAACAGTAAAGTTCCAATGGCTAGGACGTGATATTGTTTTTCACTAGAAGTAGATATGTTTGCATTATGAATTGTGATTGTAGTGGATGACCTTCTTTTTTTATAATTTATGCAGATTTGTGTTGTGTTTTACTCTCATCTTCCTGACATATCGAGCATCACCATATTTTCTCTTGTCAAGGGTGTATTTGACATCACATTGCTGTGAGTGGTTATGTTACCTTAATTGTCCTTAATGATTTCAAACCACACTCCAAGAAGAGATGTATTGTGAAGTACTATTGGAGAGCATAATGCTTTTGTCTAGATGAATTGGAGGGGCTCTCAAAATACACATCAATAAACACACATATTTAAGCTGTACATTGCACTTTGGTAGACCTATAGCTTTATGCTGTACCAATCTTGTTTTGAAGCTTATAAAACATGCTAATAGATGTGCAATTAAACAAGACTGGCTACTGCACACTATTGTTTGTACCTTTCTTCTCACATGAATCTTCATATTCTTCAAGTAAAGATTGATGTAAATAGTACTGGTACACCAATATATTGCCAGGCATATATTTTTATATTTCTGTTCTTCAATAAAACAAAATATCTAATATTCAATAAAATTTAAAACTGTTTTGGAGAACCATCATTGCATTTCAGTTCAGAAGTACTTAATAACCATATATCCCAGAAAATAAATATGTAGATGCACACAAGATTAATTAAAATAAAAGCATTTCCTATTGATGTTTATGGCAGCCAAATCTATATTTTGTGTGTGTGTGCCATAAAATATGATAACTAGAACCAGCTGAAGATAAACTTAATCTCATTATGTAACAATTTTGTTCCTGAAAGATTTAGTAACTAAGCTGAAAATGATGCAATTTTGGAATCAAGGTCTAACATTTACAACTAATTAATTTGCTATTAATCTTTCAAATGCTGTTTATTCATTGCACAGTGAAAGGTGTGTGGTGGGATGAGGGAATCAGGAAAAAACTGCAAGTGGAGCTACAACAGCTGCAGTAAATCCCATGGATGGGGAAAAGAGGCACATGAAAAGCCTGACCACACATCTGATAATAGGAAAGAGGTGCTGTGCCAAGACTGATAATCCTGCTGGGAAAAGCAGGACCTCCCAATGACTCTTGACCTTGTGTCTGTCATGAGCTGTCTGTATTTGCAGAAGGCAGCCTGTTCTTCCCAGCTTGGACGATCCCAGCAGGAACAGCTGCCTGGCCATACCTTGCCCTGGCACGAGGCTGCATCCCTTGCTGAGATCCTGCTAGAATCTGGTGAGCAGCTATTCCCCCTAAAGCAGGACACCACAGAACACCATGGACTGCCAAACCCTGACCCTTCTCAAGGACTCCACGGACAGGAATTTGCCTTGGGGAATCCAGGAAAAATTGAGATTTACTGTTTTTGGGATCATCTTCAACAAGCTGTACAATAAGAGGATTTGGGGAGAAGGGAAGGAAGGAGGGAAGCTATATTTCAATTTTATAGTAACTTAAGGCATAATATAATTACAGTTTAGATCAAGTGAGAAATAAATTATTATATTCAGAGTTTGCTGTGTTTTGAAATAGAACAAGTGCTATGATTAAAATTTTGCAAAACATAATCATACAGTGAGATGCTCCAATACCTTTGCCATACTGAGCAGCATTTTAACACCATAGTTAGGAAGCAACTCAAGGGAAGTAAGCATGAAATAACCAGTTTTCCAGGAATTTAGGTCTGCATTACTTTTGAGTCTTTTAAATACCCCATTAATTATTTCTTTTTGACAATGAAAGCATAGCATTTTGTGTAATAACTTATACAAAAGATTTCAGATTAAGGCTATATAATATGGTTTTTATCAAAATGTATATGGGATTGTGCATCCCATCAGCAGTCAAAAAAAAAAAGAAAGATTAAAATAAAGAAAATACAGCATCTTTTAATAATGTGAATTTGAATGAAGTAGAAGAAAGAAAGATACCATAAGGTGAACACATTAATATTTTGGCTATTTTAGGAATACACTTGTATAGCCTTGCCAAATTTCAAGGGAATTCTAATCATACACTAAAAAAAAATTCATAGTAGAGACCTTCAAGAGACTTAGGGGTCAAAGGGATCATCAATGCCCTGAACATATATTTTTCTTGCAGAAAAAAAAGACAATGTACTTTTTTGGCCATGTTTTTTAAACTTCACTACCTCCGGAACTAGAAATTTTTCTTTCTTGTTTTACATCTGAAAAAAAAAGATTCCATCTTTTATTCCTTTCTCTTGTCTGCACACACCCCGTGCCAGCAATTTTTTTCATGTTATACATATGTGGTGGTTTTATGCCAGGCAGCAGCTGTGCACACAACTGCTCTTCCCCTCCGATCCCCAGGAAGATGGGTGGAGAAAACAGGAAATGTAAATGCGAGAAAACTCATGGGTCGAAGAAAAGGCAGTTTAATAGGTGAAGAGAGGGGTGGAATAAAAAACTAAAACCAAACAGCAAAAGCCAAAAAACAAGCAAAGCAAATCAAATTGCTCCCCGCTCCCCACAGACAAATCACTACTTAGTCAGTGTTTGATCAGCCAACCACTTTCAAATCCAGTCCTCCCATGCTCTCTGTTCTCTACCACAGCTTTTATTGTCAATCACAAGGTCTTACAGTATTAAATACATTACTACAGATATAACTCCATCCCAGTCAGACCCAGCACAGGATACCCACCCCTGGCCAATCTGTGAGACAACAGGCATTACAACTGCTCTGTGTCATGTAGATGTCATATCACATTATATTAACCATGTAATGATTTTCAGGATGCTTCTAGAATGACAAGAATGAAAAAGATGTTCAAGAACAAGTCCTAGCAGATTTATTTATGTAAGCAGTTATAATGTACTTGACATTATGGTTTCTAGGCAACAAACATGAAAATGAAAAGATGCATTGAAACCATTTACAAAACATCTACAAAAGTTATGTTTCATTTTGTTATCCAATATTGGTTAATTATTTTACTCCTACTCTTAAAAATTCATCAGTCAAGTACAAAATACACCATCTATATGTAAGTAATGAAGTAAAATGATGTGACTTAGTTTCCATAATGTTGGTAAAAGCTCAAAGCTCTCTTCAGGAACCACAATATCTTGTGGATTGCAGGGAGCCAGATGCCAAAATAGAATTACCAGATCTTCAGCGTGCATCAATGGCAGCTCCCCCTGAATGGGAAGCAGCTCTCAGCAGTGCAGCATGTTGGTGGAGAAAGAGTTTCAAAACTTCTTCCTCAAAAAAATTCGATAAATGATACAAATGATAAAATTATAATTATTAGCATTCTTTTGAACAAAAACAAACACACTTTGGCTACCTGCCACCACCTGTGCTGCTGTCCATGCGTTCTCTTAACCAATCACAATTCTGGTCATGAGGTGTTCATGTGCAGGTTAGGTAACTTGTTTTTCTCTTCGTGCCAGCTGCATATTTCCCAAAGTGCATTAGAAATGAGCAGAAGTGAACAGAAATGCACAAAAGGCCCTTACTTATTCTATAAGACTTTACTGTCTGCCACAATTATATCTACTAATGTGAATGAGCCTTTAATGAGGGCCTAACTTATTCCCCTTAATAAATTCTGGACTTAATAAATAACTCTATGAAATTCTAGGGCTTTTCCCATACAGGTGTTCAGATTAGATGCTCTAATAATTCTTTGTACCTTAAAGAGGATTCCTGGCATAAACTATGCCGTTACAATTGCGTGCTCTGAACTCAACCCCCTCCATACTGCTTCAGCAAAACATAGACCGTAAAACCAGCTTCAACTCTTTCTGCTGATCAGCCCATCATTTTATTTGCTTTTGAGCACATGTATAGAGGAAAAGGTTTGTAGAGATACTACTTAGTCTGCTTGCAACTAAAATGTGCTGAACATTGTCAGTGAAGATCACAAGAAAGAAGAAATTCCAATTAATTCTCTGTTAAGGTAGAAGCTTATTCAGTTTCAGAAAAGAGCTTTCTATTTCTGATTGACCCTGAAATGTTTTTGAACAAACTAACTGGAACATATTACAACAGCATAAGCAATTTTTCTCAAAATTTTTTTTCCCAGATAAAGTCATACCAAAATCTGTCATTAACTGCACTGTTTAGAAGGCTAAACTAATGCCTACAAAGTTAAAACATTTCCTGTGTTCATTGCAGTGAGATATGTCTGCATTATTTGAAATAAGTAGAAAAGTAAAAATCATTAGAAATTCTTTTTCAGCCCAAATACTGCATAGTATTACTTATAATTGGTTTTATAATGTATTTCTAATTGTGCTTTTGCTATTAATAAATATTTTTAATTTACCCATATGTCTTAGTGGACTGTTTACTCATACTAAAACCTATTTTGTGTACCCAGTTGAGAATTGAGTTTCTGTGACCATTAGCGCCTGCCTCATATTTGAAGGGACCTGAAGCTTTTATTTTCCTTATTATACTATATGACTTCTTTGAAGACTCTCAGTATTAGTTCTGTTCTCTGGTTTGATGATCTAAGGTTCATTTCTCTGTAAATTATCCATAAACACTGAAGCTGTTTGAGGATGCTGTCCTCCAAACCGTGAAAACAACATTTTTAAATGGCTGAATACAGACAGTCCTTCTGTCAACACATCTGTCTCCCATCAGCCTTTTTGTCTTGCTACAAGGTCCAGATTCCTTCCACCAACAAAGAATAAAGCATGTCTGCTGAATGAATTAGCAAAATTTAGTTCCATGGCTGTCATACATGTGTCTCCTCGGTGGTCATATCGATACCACTAAGGATATAGAACACATTTGACTTGATTTGTTGTTTGTTCATTGATGTGGCAGCTGTTTTGCCTTGTTGCAAGATTTCAGGCTCCCTTTTCTAATATTGGTTTGCTTTCAAAGCTAGAGAACGCAAAGCAAAGAACAATTGTCCTCTCAATGTTCTATTAAGCTGCTGAGCAAAAAAAACATCTGTTGTGACACCTTGGGAGGAGTGACCTGGAGCAGCAAAGCATGAGCTCTCACTATTGCTGAAGGGTGTGCCTGGGCCAGTTGTTCCAAAATAATATACCCTTGGTGTTTCCCCTGCTGTGAGAGCACTTCAAGCACAAATGCCTTACCGACTTTCTAGATGATGATGATGTGTAGCCACTCAATCATATGTTGGCTAGAACATCTTTAATCAAGAATACAGAGTTTTAACTTGAAGATACATACCTATTATGACAGCTGTCTGAGGACTTCAACCAGTTACCATTTCATATTCTCTTAATCAACCAATATTGGCCAAAAAATAAAGTTGGGATTGGGGAGTTTTGGCAGGGTGGTGTCAGGGGGTATTTCACTATCATTTTAGATTGTAGATTTATTTGTAGAAAAATAATTTTTCTGTAACTTTTAAGGTACAAAGAAAGTGCGGGTGGAGGTCATAACAATGATAACAAGGTGTGTTCCTGCTATGCAGCATCCTGGACTCTTATTAATCTAGATGAGACACCCCTATAAATATGAAAAAATTTAATCTTTTAGCCTGGCCCATGGTCCCTGCCTGCCTTTCTCCTGAAGGAAAGAGTGTGTGTACATACACAAATCTGATCCTGACATGCAAGCCAGAAAGAGCAAGTGTGCAGATCCATTCTGAGAACACCAAAGTGCTCCTGGGTTCTTCAATTCACACACACCCATGTCGTGCCAAATAGAGTCTGTTCACATGAGGGCACATTGTCAGCAGGGGTAAAGCTATATTTCACTCTACTGTCTTCAAAAGCATTGCTTATTTTCACATTAAACAAAAAGCAAGAAAGCCTGTCGCTTTAGTTCATATCTATGTGTGGTTTGTTCTTTGGATAAACACTTTTCATCACACAGCGCCACTCCTCAGTTTTTCTTTACCAAAGGTTATGTACCCCAATCACATTTCCTGTTTCTAGAAAGGTCTTTTCAGACACAGCAGAGTCCTAGTTTATTTTTAACAATTGAGGGAGGCTGGAAATCTTTTTGGGGCTGAACATATAATGAAAATGCTTGCTCTTGCTCAGGGTCACGCTGGTAGTCACACGTATATAAGTATGATTCTATTTTAAAACAACAGTATTCTATCACTTTTAGTGTCCAATGGAATAATTCATAAGGCAATATCAGTGGCACAGACACATTGCTCCTACTCCATTATGCCAAGAAGGGTAGAGCAAGATCTTTCTTTGCATACTGGATTCTAATTCACAGTTGAATCCTGTTCTTATTCTGTGCTTCTTTACATCTTTATTACAGTGACCTCAGCTGAGAGACTGACTGAGATTTAGATACGAAGTGCAGGAAGGAACCTTGTTTAGGTAGGTGAAGAGCCATAGGTGAAGAGCCATAGGTGAAGAGCCATAGGTGAAGAGCCATATCTCTTCTTCATATCTCTCTTCATCTCTTCTTCATAACTCTCTTGCAAGGCAAAGCTAGATCTAACATCTGAGCCCAATTCCACAACAAAACAGAAATTTCTTTTTCTCTTAACTAGATCTTTAATCTCTCCCCTTTCACAGACTCTAAACTGTCTATCTGCTGTCCTTCTCTGTCAAAGATCAGACTGAGGAGTTCTGACATACTTATTTCCCTTGGTGTTATGAGATTCTCCAGTATGTATCTAGTTACATCACCTTTCAGTAGGTCCAAGAAGCTGAAGACCTAGAAAAACATAAAATATCATGTAAATGAATTGTGACTATTCCAGCTAATTTTATCTGTGAACTCACTGGATTATTCCGTGCCTTGCTCTGCAGTTCAGTGATGCTAGGATCCTAAATATCAAGGAAGCTAAGGAAAGGTTGAAATCACCCAGGCAGAGGGCAGAGGCATCTGCAATGCCCAGGCACTGTGCAGAGAGATGGCTGTTAGAAGCATTCAAACCATGCCTGAATGCCATTTAAGCCACATGAAGGAGCAATCACTTGCAGCAAAGTACGTATTTATTTCAGCTCTGTGAGCTTATGGACTTTTGGGCATCAGAAGGGGATCAATAAAATCCACTTATGATCAATGTTTCCTTTAGTGTTTGGAGACTTACTATTTTTCTGCCAATGTGAAGCTATTTCTGCCTCCTGAATAGTGCTTTCATTCTCAAACACAGTTCCTGTTCATCATCATCCTTCACTGTTCTGTGTGTGGAAGGGTCTGGAGACAGTACAACTTTCCTCTGAGAAGTGTAAAGAATGAAACTGCATTCTGGGCATAGCAGTATCTCTTCAACTTTTTTTCAGACAGACTGTTGCAATATCTGCAGCTCAGCCACAAAAGAGCAGAAAATGCAGAAGAAAATAGTTATGCTGTACCCCAGGATGTGCTAACTCTTCATGTGCAGAGATACTCAACTCTGAACAAAACTACAGAGTCTTGCTCCAAACTTAGACATGAATTATATTCCATTAGCACCACAGATACAAACAATTTTACGCTTAAGTAAAATGTTCTCAATGTGGGAATAGCAATTTCATTTCTTACACACAACTGTGTTACCACCACCTCCCTACAAATGAAACCAGAAAGGCTTAGAAGGGTGGCACAGATATGCGAGGTGTGAGAGACTGGAGAAAATGACTGCTGGCTCAAAACTAAAGTGGGGGGGGAAGAAGAGAGGTAACTTCTGAGAAAGTGGCATGGTCACTGCTCCAGCCTCCAACCTCTGGGGCCTCAAATCCAGCCCAGAAAGGGTCAAGTCACTGGAACATCCAAAGCCCCACCTGGGTGGGAGAGCCCCAGGAGACTAGAGCAGATAAAAGCAGTTGCACAAGCCCACACGGGGTCACAGTTTTTGGTTGTATAGTATTTGGGATTGCACTAGAATTCAAGTGGTGAATATTAATCTTGCTCTGTCCTTTTCTTTCTCTCTCTCTCTCTCCCCTTCTAGCTTCCTCTTCTTGAAATCTGGGTGTCTTAAAATTGGATGGCTTAGAGTGTCCTCAGTCAATGCTTTGTGAAATGCCTTGTTTTACTTAAATGTTGCTTTAAAATTTGCCAAGTACCTTATTATACCTTAATGCTCTAAAATTTGCAAGTAAAGGTTTGTTGTTCAACCTCCTGAGAAGGGTTCTCCTTTGTTCCTCCTCAGGGAATCGAAGTACCTTAAGTTCATTTTGAAAAGCTCACCGAGACAGTTCAGGGCTTTGCCTGAGGCAGCCTGCATGACAGCAGCTTGGTGGAAATGTAAAATGAGCTGGATCAGTGTGAGCATCTCTGGAGAACTAGGCTATGAGGACTGTGAAGAACTAGTCCAGTGGTGCTACTGAACTCAGGTTCTGCAGGACTGTGCTAACATGGCTATGTAAGCAAGTACTTCAGGACTTGTGCTGCTGCCTACATCCAACACGTAAGAACACTTCTTGTGGCACTCAGTCATTTCAACAGCACATGGCAAGAAACAGAGAAGCCCATAGGTTCTCCTAGGAGCATGTCTGTTTCTGTGCAGCCTCTCAGCAAGTTGCTCCTTTGCTTCATGAAAGAAAATATGACGGCAACATGGTAACCAGGCATCAAATTTATGACAGGAAATTCTCTTACACTGGTACCTTGTGAAATCCCAACTCATCACAGTACGGAGGATTTTTGTTTTGAGTGATTAGATCTGTCTATCATGCTGTTTTATTTTCTTGTACAAGCATGTATTTAGAAAGGATGGTCTCTTACTTATCTGTGCATGCACTTGCTGTGTGTGTCTGCAAATGGAAAAGATTACCCTTTCACAGACACTGTAATACCACAGTGATTGAACACAACTTCATATAAATCAGAAAACCTTTTTATTGTAATGGATCACATAAAAAAATCAGAAGCAGAAAAGTTAACTTCTGTTAACTGATCAAATGGTGTTCAGCTTCCTGTATACATAAGTCAATCAGTTTGCAGTCTTTGGTCAACAAGAGATATCATGTCATGGAAAAAATTAGTCTATTTGGGAAACCCAGCTACTGCTGATAGTGAACTTTTCATGCTCTATAGTACATTTATTTTAGAAGCATTTTAGTGCTGTGAAATCTCTTTCAAAATGAAACTTGGAAGAGTGCTATTTGCCCTCAATCCTCAATCCCCAATCGTGCTTCAAAGGCACAAATCCATAGGAAATGTACAGATATGTATGCCCTACTGGATCAGGTCAATAGTTCATCTGATCTAGTTCCCTGTCTCTAGTGTTGGGGTTACTAGATTACTCAATGGAATTGCCAGAAAATGAAACCAGAGAAAGACATATCTTCTACCTACACTAAAAAGCATTATTGTAACCTTGACAAGGCATAACGAGAGAAATACTTGTAGATCCTCCAAAAATCTTTGCTTGGGTGTCTTTTTTTTTCTTTCTTTGCTAATTCTGAATATCCTTGCTAGGTGAACATTTTCTCCTCACTGGAAAAACACAATGCATCTTCTTTTTACATTACAAGTCACTGGTATAAAGTGTGAGAAACATGCAGTAGTTTGAGCTGTTGCTCCCATACTCTAGCAGAATGCTGAAATAGTGGTCTACACACCTTCCTTTTTTTTTCTCAAAAAGGTATGCATTTATTTCCCTATTTACTCTGCAGCCAGTATCAGACTAAAGAGTTAAACACATTATTAGCACTCATACTAGACCAAGTGAAACACATCTTCTAAATGAGAACAGAAACAAATTTAGCACAGGTCAGTGTGGATAGCACATACGAGCAAGTACATCCATCTTCTACTCCAGGTATCACCATCACAACATTTGACCTGAAGACACAATTATTACTTCAACCTCTGCATCTGCTGTCCCAGTTAAACATATCTTTACTTTGTTTAATTGTGTTATTTGAACATAACATAAAATAAAATTCTAATGACTTTATAAAAGAAAAGACATGCCATCCAAGAACATTATATATGTGATTATTCCAACTGTCCTAAGGAAAGAGCATTATATATATGAATCATGATTTTAGCCAAAGATTACTCCTTTGGAAAGAATGTTAGAAGAATAGGGGAGCATTTTTTAAAATAAGGAGTCTTGCCTTAAAATAAAGTGGAGAAAAAAGTTTAATGTTTCCCATGGAAGATATATTTGTGTGATGCTTTCCTTCGCAGAGTAGTGCTGGCATCAAACTTTAGGAATGCAGAGTCATAGATCACTTCTCATTTCAAAGTGCAAAAAAGAAGGTTAATATGCTGAGGTACAATGTTTTTATTTGTTATTTGTAACTGTCAGGGAGTTGTAGTGTTTGTATCTGCAAAATCATGTTAAAAGGGTTTCTTACTTCCATCTAATCCCCTACAAAGAGCCCACCAAATTTATGGAAAGGCAGCAAACAGTTCTCTTCCTCGTCTGTCTGTTTGAGCCCAGGTCATTACTTGGTGCAACAAAGATATTGTGTTCCCACTTAAAGAAAGTTTTATGCAGCCTTATTGCAAAATGCTTAAACTCAGCAAGATCACATGGTGCCATAGTCCTGTTAGATTTTACAATTCTTTTTCATGGTTTACCAATAAAGAAAGAGATAGCTGGAGACAGTAACATGCATAACAGCAACAGGAAGAAAAGCCAGCTCAAGACTTTCAAAATCATTTGAAGGCATAAAATACTTTGGTGAAATGGGTGAGGAGGGAAGAACTGTTTTTCCTACAACAGCAAAAAGAATAATGTATTAGTCTCAAACTGAGACATCATCTTATATTGTCTTTATGCAGAGAAATAATTCTCCAGTGCTGTCACCTGGACATCGGTCAATAAAATATTTCTTTTAACTTTGCTCTGCAGGACTGTTTACAACTAATAAGTTCTAAAGTATTCAAGAGCTAATAATTAGCTGAATGCCTACTCTCTCATTTTTAAGCACTGCACAATTATTTATTCTATATAGCAGTATACGGTCCTCTGTGAGAAAAGAATTAGAGAAAAAGAAAAGTATCATACATTAAAAACACAATATTGTAAAAGTAATGTATGCCCATAAAACCCCTGGGATTTACTTATATTCTGTTATGTTGCAGCTCTTGTACTGTAAAATGAAAATACATGACAGGTACTGCATTAAAATGGCAGTAAACCAAGCTTTAAGTACTAAAAGGAATCACCTACTGGTTTCTTAGTATAACTCTTCCTGTAAAAATTCTATAGTCATGACCAGGAGCAAGATCCTTAGGGCTTGATTTAAATTATGACTTCTTAATGTAAAGAACTTGAGGCATTCTAGAGCTTTTAATTCTGCATTAATCTACAGTATGTGCCTGCTTTGGAATCCTCTAGGTGATTTAGAAAATGTATACAGTGTTATCTTTTAAAGGAGGGATTGTCTCTTGTCTTCCATGGGCACCTGGGGAGTAAAGAAATATAGAAGGCTTTTAATTCCTTGCTGTTTTGGTTATCTGCAAGGCATAATATAGGACAGAAGATACATAGAGAAATCTCTTTGGAGTCACTCCTGTTCTTCCCTTTGCGCCGGAGGGAAATAAAGAAATGACACAGAGAAATATGCAAAAAATTAGTTTTCTTGTATTGTGTCAGATACCAGAAATGAGTAAACATGGAGGGAAAAATCATTTGCTACCAGAAGTAATGCTCTCCCTGGAGTAAACAGCACTAAGTAAATGTACTGTGACTTCCATTGCTGTGTTTTTCACTGATTTGCTTCCAAGGCAGTACAGCAATATGCTACCCTTGGCTAATGAGGTATTCTGAAATAGCTCACTCACTATGTCTAAATGTACATGTCTCAACAGTCAAAGGAAATTTCCTGAGTTTGGGTGGGGTAAGGCTGAAGGGAGGCAAACAACCACACAAGTACATAAATGTTGTTATAAACTTTAGAAGTTAGAATTTTCACTCAAGTCACCTAAACTCCATAGAAGAACACAGATCCTGTAATAAAAAACCCTAATTTATTTACTGTGTTTTCTCTCTCTTGAATACCATAACCATGACGATATAAGCCTTACCAAATGCGGTCCTCATCCTCCACATAAGCAAACTCTCACTTTTTTCCTTAGATTAGGAAATAAAATGATGATATGCAATTTTAATTTTAAGTAGCTCCAAATATTTTTTTTTTGTTCTCCTAATGTTAGGTTCAAAATGCTGCATTGAATTTCACGTTAGATACCTATCCATTTGCAAGGCAGATTTAACCACCCTGAACACATATTTATCTCTCAAGTGTCATTGCAAATAGCTGAGCTTTGATTTGTTGCATTGGCAAAAGGAACACCAATTTTTCTTTAATTTTGAGGGTTTTTTGAACATTGTTGAACTTCACTATGCTCCAGTCTAAGCAGTTTAGGCAAAGTGTGAATACCTGTGAGAGTACTGCTTTCAGCTGCATGGATTTGGCCTCAAGCCATTAATTTCCTCCCTGTCCTCCCCCAAGAAACATAATCACCAAAAAATATATTGAACATGAACTGTAATTTTTCAAAATGCTGGGAGTCAACAGCTGAAGAAGGGCTTTGAGCTTCCACCTACCAGATGTAATCAAATCCTTTTCATTCTACTTTATGTTTTATGTGGATCTACCCCTGAATGACTAACCTGTCTGCATTACCAAGAGATTTCCCACTTGTATGCTTAGCACAGGACAAAATCCTTGCCACATTGAAGAGAACAGGGGCAGTTTCAAAGGACTGTGATTTCATTTCACAATACCTATTGGCACTAAACTCACAGAAAAATCATTGTTGAAGATGTACAAAAATCATCAGTCTCTAACAGTAATCACTAGTAAAAAGACAAAGGATAAATTCAGGAAGTATCATAGGACTATTTGTTAGCAATGTGAATAAAAACATAGCAATGTCATTCTTTTAAAGAATCTTGCTGAGTTTTTCAATGCAGATAAATGCCATAATGCATCATAATGGCTTTCATAAAATTGTTATGGCACTACTGAAACTTCACTCCTGTCCATCACTTACAGACTGACGATACTAATTCCTGTCCGGATTACTTGTCATCCTCTGTGCTAGTGCTAGAAACCATTTCCTGAAGACAGTATGGCCATTTTTCTTTGCTATTCCAGCTCCTACCAGGCTAGACTGCAAAATGACACACTTCATCTTGCAAGTGACACACACTACTGGGTGTGTTAAGAGTAGTGCCCAGGTGTCCTAATGGCGTCAGAGGTGAATTCTGTTCAGCATTATAGAATCACAGTCTGAGCCATAAGCAGCTTGTTAACTGTATAAACAAGAAGGAAAGAGGACAAAATTAGGATCTATTTTCTCTATTAGGAAATAGACCTAGAAGGAGATGGAGAGACTGGACCATGGCCACATAGCATTTAAGCAGTATTGAAAAGGCTGTAAATCAACCTTATTTGCATTCTGGTTGCTGCTAGACCTGTATTTCTCATTCACTGTTTCATGAACTGCTCTTAACCTACAAGACATTGGCAGGAAATCCACAAAATCAAGCTAAGAAGAGTACACATGTGATTGCTTATGCATTCCAAATTAGAACATCAAGGGCAAAATAGAGCTTTAAAAAAAGGAACATTGAAATTTTAGCATAATTTCATCATTGATGAGACTCTTTCCTTCCCAGGGCTCATGTAGTCTCCTCCTCCTAAAAAGTTTTGCCTGAGCTGCTGTGCAGCATCCATGCCAAGATAATTAAAAAAAAAGGGTGGGGGGTGGGGGGGGGGGAACCACACCCCTCTTCACTTATCACATCACTTTTATTGGCATTATTTTGTTGCACTACAAAGCACAAAAATATAGAAATTTTACTGCAGGTGCAAGAAAACCAACACTCTATGGCAAAGCAATGCTCCTGGCCCTGGGACTTTTTTACTGAAATGCTGATGTCTGCCTGAGGCTGGAGAAGGAGCAAGAAATATTACCCCAGATTCTTTTTGAAATCATGTTTAAATGAAATTTAAACAACCCGTGTTTTACATTGTAGAGAATTAAATGGTGTGTTCTAATAATTGTGAGTAATTCCAAATAATCTTGCTTTGTTTTACACAGTTTGAGACAAACCCGCCCATGCCAGGCTCCTGACTGCAACCCTTGTGAAAACTCCAGATGTTGCTGTGTGTCTTTGCTCAACACTGATGCTCCTTAGAGGATCTCTTGCTGGTGACACTGAGATGATCTGTACTTGTAAGGCACAAATAGAGGAGCATCAGTCCTCTTTCCTCTGAGGCTGGAGTCACATTCTTGGGTACCCTCCGTGCTTTCTGCTGGTTGCAGTCTGCAGCTAATGGCCCAGGCTGTGCTCCCATCCAGATCTGGACCCAAAATGCCCAAGTCAGGCATGAACACATGGCAAATATTCAGCTACACTTCCATAGCTGAGTTTGCAGGTTCTGTTCTATCAAATAGCTGATCCTGGCTTTCCTGCAGTGAAGTAAAACATCAGTCATACAATATCTGCATGGACCTTGGGAAGAGTTTGGGCTCTGTTTGGGTGTAGTTGAGATCTGGCTGCAAACTTACAGATAGATCACATTATGATAAATTAAATAAAGTGTTATTTAGGAATCTTATTGTAGTGTTTACTCTTTATTGTATAATGCTATATATTATATGACATGATAATACATTATGTGAATTTTTGTTTTTAGAATAGACTTCTTTATTGTCTGTCTCTCACATGATGCCTTGTATCTTTTTCTTCTACCTAAGCAGCCCTGAGGGAAAGATCTTGGGGGTGTTGGTGAAAGAAAAACTCAATATGACCCAGGAATGTGTGCTTACAGCCCTGAAAATCAACTATAATCCTGGGCTGCATCACAAGCAGTGTGACCAGCAGGTTGAGGAAGGTGATTCTGCCCCTCCACTCTGCTGTCATGATACCCATCTGGAACACTGAGTCCAGGCCTGAGGAACCCAACATAAGAAGGACATGGATCTGCTGAAGCAACACCAGAGGGGGTCCAGAAAGACAACCAGAGGGCTGGAGCACCTCTCCTAGGAAGATAGCCTGAGAAGTGAGGCTGTTCAGCCTGGAGAAGAGAAGGCTCTGGAGAGACCTTCTAAAAGCTTACAGTACCTGAAGGGGCTACAAGAGCTGGAGAGGAACTTTTTCCAACAGCATATAGTGATAGGACAGGGAGCAATAACATTAAACTGAGAGAGGGTGGGTTAAGACTGCATATTAAGAAGAAATTCTTTACTCTGAGGGTGGAGAGACACTGAACTGAATGGGGCATTGAGCAACCTGATCTACTGGAAGGTGTCTCTGCCCATGGCAGGAGAGTTGGAACTGGATGATATTTAAGCTCCTGTGTATGACTCTATAACAAAGCCCATTTTATCTATAATACCTGTGTGTTGTGAGTGTATTGTTCCTACCTGATGACAGAGAAATTCAGAAGAGAATAGCTTATTTTAGCTTATTTTTAGCTTGTTTGTCTATCTATAGGAGACTGGGAGTGACACAAATGCTCTCATCTGATTCATGAATCAGTGTTTTCTAAATATATTTCATAGTCTTAGTTAGACTGCAACCAGCAGACAAACCAGTCAGTTGAAAGCTTGCTTAACTATCTCAATCACATATTTCAGTCATTTCTGTGGAGAAACAAATAAACAAACAAAAAACCCAACCAAACAACGACAATAACAACAACACAACAAAGCCAACCCCAGACAACAAAAACAGCAAACCAACAACCTGGTTTTTTGTACCACCACTATAATTTTCTTTTACTTTTCTACACTTCTGAGTGAGGATAATAGGTATTGCTAAATTCACTACAGATACCTAACAAATATTTTACAGAGAAATAGAGTCTTGTCTTGGTTTCGAGATAACTGTAGGAGAAAATGTTCTGGAATTAACATTTTCTTTCAAGAGATAAGGTTTCTGGTATTCTCTTCTCATGACACAAAAGGAATTTTTTTGATTGAAAGTGAAAAAAATTGTTTATTTTAATAAATAAAGTGCCCTCAGGGCACAGGGTAAAAAAGAATATTGAACTTTTTTTGTTGTGGAGAAAGTTGGTGGATTCTAGAGGTTTTTTTTTTATTTAGTTTCTTCTGAAGTCCGGGGCCGGATGGAGTCCAGAGGCTCCCCACAGGTTCCACGGAACGTCTTTTCCTGGGGATTGCTTGATTTCGGACAAAAAAGTAAGCTGAAACAGTTGAATAAGAAACAGTAGAAGTTGTCGAGGATTGTTATTGCAAGTTGTCAAGGATTGTTATCGCAGTCCAGGAGTAAAAGCTTCTTTTTCCCTAGCTAACACAAGCTAAGCTAGCTAGAGACAGGAATGTTAACTCCCTCCTCGTTGCAAGCACAGCACCTGGAGGAGTGAAGGTTTAAACACAAACTACACTAGAGTTCACCTGGTTCCCCCTTCTCCCCCCTGGACCCAGCTTAAAGTTACAGGACTCCTTATTGGGCATTAAAGCAGACAATAGGGGAATACATAGCATAAAATCACCCCAACACAAGTCTATGAACCAGTGTATCCTTTACTGAGGTAAAAAGGTACAAAGAACATCTCAAACTAACCTTAATTTGAAAACTTTTACTGAATTTCTTAGAGGTGAACAGGCAATTCTTGGGGTTAGGTATGTTAACACTGCTCTGGGTTCCTATTTCAAATACCACAGGTTCAACAGACTGAATAGTTCACGAGTCACAGTAGCTTAAATATTGAACAGGAGCTGCTTCCAGAAATGACCTTTGTCTCACTCTGATACAAAATAATTATTGTAGATACACTGTTTCATAGCTTATGAAAACACACTTCAAATAAATTTCATTCTTTGAGTATGCATTGAGGAAGTCCAAGTAGATTCTAGTCAGGAAGCAAAGCAAAACAAGAGAAAGCTGCAAAATCTTTTCCATTATTGGAAGCTCATCACTTCTTCCATCCAAGTTCAGTGGGAAAAATAGAAAGCTACAAAAGAAAAGGACATTTAATCTTTTCCAGTATTGGAAGCACATTGCTTTTTCCAGCCAAATTCAGTAGGAAAGTACACCTATGTTTTAGCACATTACTTCCTGATATTTATTTGGTTGGCTGGTTCTTTCCTTTTTCTTCTTGGTGAGGTCCCCTCTCAGTCTTCTCTTCTCAAGCCTGAACAATCTCAGCTCCCTCAGCCTTTCCTCATAAAAGATGCTCCAGACCCTTCATTATCTCTGTAACCTCTACTGAAGCCACTCCAGGAGCTCCATGTCTCTGTTGTTCTGAGGAGACCAAAGCTCCAGATGTGCCTTACCAGGGCTGAGCAGAGTGGCAGGTTCATCTCCTTTGACCTGTTGGCAGTACCCTTCAGAGTCTTTCCAGAAGAGACAGAAAAGCTCCCCCCCTTTTCTAGACTAATAGCAGACCTTAATCATTATATTTCTCCAAGATCACAAGGTAGGAAATACAAAGAACAGTAATATACAGATCAGAAGTGTAGATGTTGCTTTACTCTCCATCATTGCTTGCTGTTAGTAAGTTCCAAAGTTACACAGAGACACTTTTGAAAGTCCTCAATGATGAAGCAGTATAAATATAGCACAATATATGCAGAAAATCTACATCTGCAGTGCAAACACTTCGCAGACAGACTGAGAGTAGAGAAAAATGTGAAAATTTGAGATTATATCAATGTACCCCAGTAGCAGGTTTTCTAACGTGGAGATCTAACTTTTAATATAAAAAAATTCCCCTTGAATGCATGTATTTATTTTGATCCAAATGCCCAGGGACAATCCAGGAGGCCTTTTAAATATAGTAAGAATCTTTGATTTGCAGACTCTTATGAGAGATAAGGGACCAAACGCTTCATCCATTCTTCTTGCCCACAGCTTCAAATATAACAGCTACTAGCTATCTCAGCAAGGAGCAATTGTAGAAGTGTTTATTTTCATCAAATGACCTAGCAGAGCAATAAACAAGGTTATCAAGGGCTTTTGAAACACAAGAATGTGCTGTTTACTCCAAGTAAATAGATAGGCATAAATGTGCAGAGTTTTATTCCGATTTCTCTGTGGTATTTTATATGTAAAGACTGTCTCCATCTCAAATATCAAATTCTAAAATAGCTCCAGACAGTTAATATACACAATTCTTCATCCAATTTACTAACAAAACTAGAAGCAGAGTGCTGGGTTCAAGCTACAGTAAATTTCAAATAGGTGCCATGGAAAAGCTTTCTTAAACCATTTTCTCTGTTGTGCAGTACAGCATTTCAATGTCCTAAAATCTCAGCTCTTCCTAAATATGATTAGACTCTACTATGGTTTTGACTAACAAAAAAAAAAAATATATATATATATATATTATAAATTTCAAAGTGTCTGCAAGATTGTAGGAGGTTACCTCTGAGACTGACCAAGATTAAAAGCAGATATCATTTAGGTATCATGGCAAAAAGGTGACCTTTTTAAAAGTGTAAGTCTAGCCAATGCTAAAAATCTGTGGTATTCTGATCAAGCCTCTTGTTAAGAGACTTAATTTGGTCTTGACACTGGCTAAAACTGAATGTTCAGTACTACTGAATCAAGGAGCTTTACCTGAGTTGGCCAGGAAGTTTTAGGCCAAACAATTTCTCTTTAAAAAATGACATTAAAAAAATGCACATTTTTATGGAAAATTATGAGAGATATTTTATTTTCTCGAGTTCAAATTTATTAGGAAAAAAGTTTCAGCTGAAAATAAACATGTAAATCAAATTCTTATGGATAACCACTTTTCATTTTGAAGCTATGTTTCGTAAAAATAATTAAAGACAGTGTTGACAGAGAAAAAAAGTAGGTTTGTGATTATCTAAGTGAAATAATTTATCTACTCCCCATCAAAAATTCTGTCTCCATAATTTTTTACCATTTTTTACTTTTCATTCTATTTTTAGGACATATAATGTACCCTTTACTAAACATTCAGGAGATAAAACTTCATTTTCTTACCTTCTGTATTATTGAATCTTATCTGCTACCCCTATTTAATTGATTAATACTGAGACAGTAAACCAATACTCATTTGAAGTTTGGTTGTGTGCTGAACACATGGGACCAACAACTGCTGCAATTCACTTTTACACTGTTTACATGGCAGATCAATTTAATATTATTTCGATTTATTCTTCACGTTTACTATTTTTTCTAGTTGGAGATCTTTATGTGCTCTTCATATCTATTATTTTTTCTCTGAATCCTTATAATTAATTTTGCCTGCTTTCAAATTTTTAGCTGCTAACCTGGATGACATATTTGCAGAGCCATGATTTTCCTTTTATTTTCTTTCTTTTATTTCAACCTCAAGGTTATATCTATAGTCCTCGTTAGAATGGCTGAGGGACATTTTTCTGCATCTGGAGCCATAAGGCTCCATAAGGCATGGCACAGCTGACATCCATATAATTGAAGTCTCTTTTCTTCCTATCAAAGGCAGACTGTCAGAACTGACTGTTGGGATGGTCATTAACTTATGCATTGTATGACCAGGAATGGAATGGAATGGAATGGAATGGAATAGAATAGAATAGAATAGAATAGAATAGAATAGAATAGAATAGAATAGAATAGAATAGAATAGAATAGAATAATTTCAGTTGCAAGAGACCTACAGCAATCACCCAGCCCAACTGCCTGACTACCTCAGGGCTGACCTAAAATTAAAATATGTTATTAAAGGCATTGTATAAATGCCTCTTTTAAACACTGACAGACTTGGGGCATTGAGCACCTCTCCAGGAAACATGCTTCAGTATTTGACCACCCTCTCAGTAAAGAAATGCTTCCTGATTGTCCAGTCTGAACCTTCTCTGGAGCATCTTTGAACCATTATCATGTCCCTTCACTGGATCCCAGGGCAAAGAGCTCAGCACTTTCCTTCTTCACTTCCCTCCTCAGGAAGCTGTACAGAGCAGTGAGGTCACCCCTCAGCCTCCTTCTCTCCAAACTAGATGCACCCAGAGTCCTCAGATGTTCCTCATGGGATGCAATTCCTTCCAGCTCTTTCACCAACTCTGTTGCCCTCCTCTGGATGCATTTAAGCAATTTCACATCCCTCTTAAATTGCAGGGCCCAGAACTGCACATGTACTCAAGGTAAAGGCACACCAAGGCTGCATACAGCAGGATAATCACCTCCTTTGACAGCTCCTGATGCCATGTTTGATGTCCCCAGGATGGGGTTTGCCCTCTGGACTGCCTGGGCACACATGGCTGGCTCAGACTGAGCCTGCTGCCAGCCAGCACTCCCAGGCCCTTTCTGTAAGGCTGCCCTTCAGCCACTCCTCCCACAGTTTGTAATTGCACCTGGCAGTACTGTATGATGATCTGCATCTGCTTCCCAGATGCAGAATTTGGCATTTTTTCTTGTTAAATTTCATCCCACTAATGTTTGCTCAATGCTCAAGCCTATCTAGACCCCTCTGCAAGGTCTCTGGTCTCCCAGGAGACTCAAGGGCACATCTCAGATTGGTATCAACAGCAAACCTGTTGATTCAATTCCTGCACTGAGATAATTGATAAATACATTGAACAGAACTGGCCCTAGAATTTGACTCTGCCTATTGTCACATGTCAAATGCACCAATGCAAATGCTGTTAATTTCACAGAAGATATAATCGTGAGTTAGCACTCAGGTCCAAAACCTCAGCCCTAAAGTCCAAGGTTATTTCTAAGGAGATACATAGAGCTCTTCAGTAAAGCAAAACTACCATCAAAGGACTTTTATTTGTTATACAAGCATTCCAGAAAAAGTGGACAGGCAAGAATCAGTTCCCAAAAGCTTGTAAACCAGCAGGAATTTGGCATGTCAGTTAGTATGAAGGACATGTTACTTTTGTGGAGTACCTTTCTGAGCGGCTTCCTCGATCCTGTCACTCTCTGACCCTGAGAGTGTCTCCTGAATAGAGAAAGCATCAGTGACTGTAACTCCAGTGCAGCACTTGCTCATTTCCGGGTATAAATGAGACTGCACTCTGTGCTTTTAATCCATGAAGATAATGCATACAGTATAAATATATATGTTTGATAAGATTTTAAATTTAAAATCTTGTCATTTAAGGGCAATAAGCAGAAATAAGTGGGTAGTTGTAATCTAACAGGGATACCAATAAGCCTCTAAAATCCTTCAAGCCAGAGACAAGATCCACTTTTTAACCATCTCTACCACCACTGTGCAAAGTTCCAGTGTCCAAGAACAGTTATTCAAACAATAAACCCCAAATAGAGTCTTCTGCTCTGATGTAAATTACCCTGTCCATAGAAGATCCTCACTTTTACTTCTAAAACTACACCTAAAATGTTCACAGTAGCAGCAAAAATGTTTAACATGGGTAATTGATATTGATTTTAGCAGCAACTATTCACTTGAATGTGCAAGAGGTAAACAGCAGCAGGACCAAGCTGCTTTTTTCCTTAATGACTCCTGACTGTAAGTAGAAATCTGTATTCATCCACAGGCTTATACCCACTTATCCCATTTCAATGAGTTGCAAACACCATAATAAAAAGAAAAGAAAAATAATGGTTCACAACAAGAGTTCTCTGTTTCCCATGTTTCTGTCCATGTTCTTAGGTATTGCTCTCTCTTCTCATCTGTGGAACCTCCAGTTAATAAGGCAGGCAATACAATAACTGTTGTTCTATTTCTTATGTGAAAGAAAATGCTTTCTAGAAGCATTCACATTGCAAAGGTTGTGACTTTTAATGTTTTGGAAGCATATAACCATTACACAGGAGAAGATTTCTATCTGTATTCCTGTTCTTGAACTTCCTTGAGTGCCCCAGATGTCCTTGTCTGCATTGTATGCACCACAAATGCTTGGAGATGCACTGGGAATAGCACATAGCTCAGTACTGGGTTGGAGCTTTGCCAGAAGGTGTAGGCTTGCAATTTCTGCAGCTCGAGAAATACAGAGAGTGAATGGGATATTATAGCCCTTGCACAAATGCTCATTCTTATTCCATGAAGGACTGTACAGAACTTACACAAAGATAAACCAGACTGATCTGACTGTAGATACTTAGGGGAATGTCCGAAAAATGCATTTTGTCAGAATAGCTAAAATGTTTTAGAATATTTATGGCTAGATTTATTTTATTCAGCAACATTTCTTACTGGAATAAGATTTACAAAATTTGGAGGACATTTGCAGAGCTAAATCTCAACCTTTGTTCAGTCTTTTCATCAGCTGCTGGTACCAGGACATGTTCCTGGAAGAAATCCTGTGAATGCTCCAGCATGTGTTGCACAAGAAGGCGCCTCATATCCCTGAGAGTATAAATCCGAAATCTGCAGGCTAGAAGCATACGTGGGGATTTGTCACTAATCATTCCAATTTGGAGCTCCTCCTCTGACATACACTTGAAGGTTCTTTCCTGTAGAAGAGTAACCATTCTGACAGTCAAACTCAACTTTGTATGGTATAAGTGTAATAAGCCAAGACGTGATCACCTTGCTTATAGGAAAAAAGAACCTAATCAAGATTAGTGATATGTATATTGATAGGTAAAGCTGATACTTTTAAAGAACTGTTAGTCTCACATGCAAGTTTTTTTTTATTTCTTAAGTGGGTGTGGGGATTAAATATTTCATCGGCACAAAAAATGTAGGTAATTCTGAAAATTTTTCAACCACTATTAGGAAGAAAGGAAGAGTCTTATTAAATCTTTGTCCTCTATTTTATAGAAAGGATATAACTGTACACTGCAAGGAACAAGAAACAGATTTGTTTAAAAATTACTTCTGCATATAAAGAAACACAACATACCAGCATCCTACGGAGCCATGGATAGATGTCCTTTCTTCCATTCTCTTCTTCACTCTCTTCCCTTTTGTCATGCTTTCTCAGTACACATAAATACACTTGTATATCCTCTTAACACCAGTTTGAGGAACGGAAGCACTGTTTCAATTTTTCAGAGACACCAAAGAGTAAATGTGAAGCCCTGGATCACAGACCAAGTCTGTTACTGAGCTGGGCAATGCAATGTATTTTTCAGAGTTTCAGATCAGTCCTTTTTTTCACAAAATATTTCAGCCTTCTAATAAAGACTCATCACCAATAAATGAAATGCTGTTGGCAGTTGAATAAATATGTTTTCTTTCTTCACTTTATAGATGGGAGAAGGAGTCTTAAAATGTTTCAGGGACATGAATATGACAGCTTGATAATTACAATTTACAGAATAATATAAACCTATAAGCCACAAAGCAAGACAGGGGATAAAAGTAACCAAGAGAGAAGTCATATGGGTTCCATTAAAACATTACACTAAGCATAAAATACCTCATCTGCACAACTTCTTAACAAGATCTCAACTCCTTTATAGCCATTTATGCTGGACAACAGATATGCTTTATATTCTGTGGTGACAGGAAACAGCTTAGGCAGCAGGCAGCTTAGGCTACACTGAAGTTGGTTCAGGCTTATCAGACACCAGCTGGAGAGCACTGCAATACACTTCAGCTCTGGCTTATTCCAGCAGCAGCACATGAAGAACCTTGGCACTGAGTAGGCTTCAGATGAACAGAAAAGAGTCACAAAAGCCTAGTAATTATTCATCATGTGAAAGCAGGAACTGGGAAAAAGTTGGTGTGTGCTAAGGCAGATTCCTGTTTGGAAAGCAGTGAGCTTTGCTCTGAGGGCTGGCTAGCAATCCAAACATTCCAGCTCCAGGGACCAGCAAAAATAAGCAAGGAGAAACATGCCAAAGAAAACCAATATTCAGTTTGCACAGGACAAAGAACAGTTAGTGTACTTGAAAGTCTTTTCGCATACAAACTCAAATCCTCCCTCCATGTACAGGACACCAGAAGTATTGTCAGCAACAAAGGATGTAAAAAGTACAGGAAACCACAATCTGTCCTATTTTTGTCCTGTATTAATATTAGTCAATTTGGGCTTACTTTGTGTTCTATCAAAGCACCAAGATTTGAGAAATGGTAAGCACCTGCTTTCTTAACTGCCTTCAAAGGGAGTTGTAGGTGGTGCCAAAATCACTTGGAACTTACTACTGTAGCAAAATAAAGAAAATTAAGCCTACTCTGTATTCATTTGCTCTGTATAGGGAGCAGAGAATTTAGGAGCATGTAAGGAACAGAGTGAAAACTCCAGTGGTACTATTTTAAAGTAAATCAATTAAGATTTCAAAGTGTCTTCCAGAACCCAAGACCCGTCCTCCGTCTTTTCAGTCAGAGTATTCCTCTTCTCTTTCTGCTTATAAAAATAAACTAATTCAGACAAAACTGACCTAAATTTAATGCCTCGGAGTGCAGTTAGAGATTAGGAAGGCTACACCATAAGCTTCTGAGGTGTAATTGCCAGCATTAATGTTGCTACTTTAAAGCTCCTGGATTATATGTAACATAGTAGTAAATTTTAATCCTTAGGATTTTTGCAGTTCCGGGGCCAGATATCTTTACCTAGGGCTTCCAAAGGACGTTCAAGTTTACAAGCAGGGTTTTTTCTCTCTCCTGCTCCTGGGTTGGCAGAAGATAAATTAAATCTTGTTAATATTTACGTAAAAATCAGAAATTTATTTCTAAATGGTTTTTAATTTAGTTGATGGAAGAATTTCCTCAATTCCAACACAAACCAATTCATCAAATTTGTCTTTAATCTGAGAAGTAAAGTAGGATACACAGTTTATATGTCATCCATACAATTTCAACAGAAAGATCAGTTCATTTGTTCTATTAAACATACCCAACTTGTAATATAATATAATTCCTTTCTCCTTCAGCCAAACCATTGATGTGTCTATGACATCTCAGTAACTAGAAAGTCTTCAGCACAAATAAACCCAAGAGATATCTGTTGGTTGAGAAACTGAGATCATCCATTCAGTTGTTGTTTCAGCTTGATAGTTTCATTTTGAACAAAAGCTGTATTCTCTTCTCTCCTCACCTCACAGTTACAACTGCAGAACACATGTGAAAGAAACATTCTCCAGTCTAGTTTTCAAGGGAAAAAAAGGCTGTGAGGCACCCAGAGAAATGTGACTGATATAAACAAAACCAAAGACGAAAACATCAGTATGCTGGTCACAAGGACATGGTTGAAGAGTGGAGTTTTGGTTTCATGCATAGTCCCAGAGAAAAACAGTACTATTTTAGCATCATGTTTCAATAAACACAGGACTCCAGGGAAACAGTTGATACCCAAGGAAGTAAAAAGCAAGCTGTGCTTCCCCTTTTGAGAGGGGGAAAAAAATGCTCTTTCCATTCTGATTTGCTTTCTATTTAGGATAAGAGGAAAACATCTTTGTTTCAGCCAGTGGTACTATATGCCAGACAAAGAAACTACATTCAGTCCAGTCAGTGCAATATATCATACTACTGAGTATTTTCTTCACTTTATTTTTCCAGTCCCAATAGCCTCACTGGCATATTTAGCATGCAAATTTGTCAGAGCATAAACCCATAAGGAAATGCAATACTGACACGACTACAGTTACATGGCTCATCAAAATATTCATACTGAACATACAAAAGTAGAGCATAAATCTATATCTCCAGCTAAAGGAACAAGAGAAAATGGAGATAACAGAGTCCTAATCATATATGGCTTGCTTTAATGACCATACAGCATAGTTAGAGATGAACATGTAAAATAAAGGAGCCCATGTTCATATTATACAAGTCAGAGAAGTACCAAAACTAACCAAGATATTTGGGGTTCCCAAGTACACTTAAAACTGCTTGCTAGCAATATTTTATCCAAAAAAAGGAAAAAAATAATAGGGGGAGTGTTTGGGGAAGTTTTTTGTCTTGCTTTTTTTTAATCCTAGAGAAAATAGAAGAAAAATTTGAATAGTAAGTTAATTAAACTTTAAATATTTTTTTATCAGTAGAAATTACAGTACTGTGGAAAAGCATACCCCGAAATACTTCCTGTGTTCATTGTGCAGAGACACCAGTTGAAACTTCATTTCAGGAAACAGAGGCTACACCCTAGTTTCACCTATGAGCTGAGACAAATCTCTTGGGTCCTTCAGCTTTCTCATCTGCAGAGACATGATTATATTGTTTTATGTGGTGGCTGAGGCAGTAATGAAAGCAATACATAAAGGCAAATGGTTATTTTAAACATACAAAAAATATGTGTAAAATATGAAAATGCATTTGTCATTAGGGAACTTGTTGGGCTTTATGATTCACATCCAGTAAGCTTATTTATAGAATCATAGAATGGTTTGGGTTGGAAGGGACCTTAAAGACCATCTGGTTCCAACCACCCTCTTATGGGCAGGGACATCTGGTGAGCTACATGGCAAGAGAAATTTGACTCTATACCAAAATATTTGTAGGCAGCTACATAATACAAAAAAAGCAGATTTTCTATGAAATATTACTTTGATCAACTAATTGTAAATTGCTTATTGGAACTATTTGGAAATGTGCTTATTTTCACGTTTAAATTATTAGAAAATAAAAGGTCAAGGAGAAGAATATGATTTCACAATGATCTATTCAGTTTCTGGTAAGATTCAGATTTTCTTTTCTGAATGAAAAGTAGAGAATAAGCTTACTAAATTTACAGACTACTCCAAGATACAGTAATGCATGTACACAGGAGCTCAGGATAATAAGTCAAATTGTTTCATTTGGAGCTCCAGCCTGAAAAGTGAGGAATGCAATTCAGAATTCTTTGAAGGATAGAGAGATTGTAGAACTAGTGAATCAGAGATTCATTTAGTTTCGAAAATACCTTTATCCTTTCTGATGGGTTTATAACCATCCAATGCAGCACTCCAATTGTACAAGTCATTCCATCACGTTTCCATGACTGTCCAGATCTTGTCAGACACTGTCACATGAGCTTCAGGGTCCTGGCATCTCCCTCAGCTCCTCCTGAACTCTCCCCGGTTTGGGAAGCTTCTTTTCATCTGCTGTTTCTTGAAGAAGTCTGGGTTTGAATGTTGCTTTTCAGGAAGATCTCTACAGAGCCCAAAGATGAATACTGAGAAACAGCAGAGGTCTGGAAAATTTGACTGATGAAGGCACATCAAAAACACTGAGGCAGGAGACACTGATCTGCAAATGTTGATTGTGTAGTTATAAAGAAGCAGAGAATAAACCCTTTTTCTTGTCATTTGTGCAAAGAACAGAGAATAGGCAGTTGAAAGGGAGGAAGGGAAATTGAGATTAGGCTCAACAAGGCACGGAATGACTGGAAATCAATGCCAAGGAAATATATTCAATTTCAAGCCTTGCAACTTTAAAAACAAAACAAAAAGGTGCCCCTGATTTGATGTAACAGATCCCAATTTTGTGTGGGTAATGGTCATCATGACATCTTGAGGTATTTACTATGCTTATCGTGTGTGATTTCTATGTTGATAATAATGAGAAAGAACCGTATTTTTGTATTAACTCAAAGGAAGTCCACTATGGTTTCATACTGATGAACCTGAAAGGAGAAACTGGCTTAAAACGGGCAAAATCTCCTAGACTTTTTTCTTCTTGTTTTGAAATGGATGTTTGTCTCTCTTGAGTCCACTGTTATCTTTGCTACAAATTTGTCCTTCCAGCAAGAAACAAAAGCAAGAATTTGTAGGCATATGCTGTACACTCAGGGAAAACCTTCTTGGGGCTTTGACTGTATTGTGCATCCCTGAACAGTTGGAGTTGATAGTTTTGATTTCCCAGAGATGTGTAAGTGGATGACAAAGATCAATGACTGTTTCATTGGAAATTTCATCTCGCTTCCAGACTAGAAATGGCTGAGAACTGAGGCACATGAGTGTCCAGCTTGCCTTTCACAGGGAAAAGCAGGAAACCCAGTCACCATCACCCAAGAATGCCCAGTGTATTTCTCAAAGGATCACTGAACAGGATGTTCAATGAATAATGTGACTGTGTAATATTTTTTAAGGTGTTAACGATGTCTTCTTTTAATGTGTTAGAGATTGGTTTGGAGAAGCTGTGATACGCCCCACAATGTTTTATTTTCCTGTCTTTGTAACACTCTCCTGTGAGGTTCATGAAAACAGTATTGTTTGCAATAAAAGTCTGATGGAACAGAAACCTAGTAAAATTGTTTCTCTTTTTCTTTTTTTTTTCCTAATTGTTTTCTTTCCTCAAGAGCTGGTGCTTCAGCTACCAAACTTTTCAGAGGAGAGTAAAGACTACTCAAAAAATTTGTGCTGCTAAATATTTTTATGGGTTTAAAGTAAATGTCAACTGAAATTTCTAATGGAAAGATTGAAAATATGATCTTTTGTCAAGAAAGCACTGTATAATCAACTAAGAATAGTTCAGATTGAGAACAATTTAATATATTAACAGAAAGCCTACACTCATTCAACCTCTACTGTCTGAATAAATCAGTCACAGGGAAGTGTAGGAGGATCTTGCTGAAATGACAGCAATGTTACACAACCTCAAATTTAATTACTTCAATATAAAATTCCTTTGGTCCAACTGTTGACTTCCTCTGATGATAGCAAGGTGAATAATCTTTATTATTGTTATTGTTATTATATTTTTGTAGCTTCTTATTTCGTGACTTGAAGGGGGCAATTTTTAGCAAAGTAATCTTATAAGCTTTCAAAATTCCAGTTTTAACAGAATGTCCAGTATACTCCCCTGTTGAAAGGCAGATGGCAGTGCACTATTGTTGCTATATAGACAAAATTTGTATGCCCCAATTGATCTGTTATAGTCAATAAATATGTTTTTAAGATATCAAATTATTGCCTCTCATCAACAATATATATCAGTTTGAAATGTGAGAAAGATAAACAATTGATTGAAGAATATAATATCCTGGATCCTACCATTACCATAGAAACAGGACGTGGCTTTTGTTAGTGTTATACTGGCTTTGAAAACTTTTTGACCTTGAAATTTTATTAGTAAATTTATGTCTTTTTCTGAAACTCAGCTACCTAGACTGACACCTCATTTAACAAATTGTTGTGTGTATTCCCTTCAGAGCAATCTGCTGTTACCTTCTTAAGCTTTGCCATTTTTCATATAAAATTTTTGAAGGAGTTTAGGAAGAATCATCCATTATTAAAACACACTGAGTAAAATCAAGTTTTCTGTCCAAAAGAAAACAACATAGTTTGAATATTTCTCAGGTTTTTCCTATAATAAACTTCCCATTACAATGTTGTATGTTATTATCTAAAGTTTGTTTTCTTTGTTAAAAATCTTGAGACAATTTCTGAATGCTGCATTACTTTTATTCCCCATACAGATGCTCTAGGAGAATTCAAATCTCCTCACCAAGAGCCATCTTAGCTTATTGCAGAGAATAGCTGAGTTAGTCTTGTGGTAGAAAGAATGAGCTGACTGAACCATTTTCTATGTTTATAGTATTTGTTAATGGAAGAGACACACATAGATGTATATTAGCTTCATAGTCCATTTTATCTAATTAAAAATTACTACAGCCATCCAATGGAAGTGAAAACAATTCTCATTATTAAAGTAGACCAAAATATTTCAATACTAGATCCATCTTTCCATCACTCATGACTTCATTAAAGTGTCAAGATGAGACTTTCCATATGAATTATCTCTATTAGAATCACAGAACCATAGAATTGTTCAGGTAAGAAAAGACCTCTAAGATCATGCAGTCCAAACATTAATGCAGCACTGCCATGTTCACCAGTAAACCATGCCCCTAGATGCCACATACACACATTTTTTGAACATTTCTAGGGATGGCAATTCCATCACTTCCCTATGCAGCCTGTTCCAATGCTTGAAAACACTTTTGGTGAAGAAATATTTCCTGATATCCAATCTAAACCACCCCTGGCACAACCTGAGGTCATTTCCTCTTGTCCTGTCACTTGTTACTTGGGAGAAGAGCCTGACCCCACCTGGCTCCACCCTCCTGTCAGGAAATTGTAGAGAGTGATATGGTTCCTCCTGAGCCTCCTTTTCTCCGGGCTAAACATCTTCAGCTTCCTCAGCTGCTCCTCATCAGACTTGTGCTCCAGACTCTTGCCCAGCTTTGCTCCCTTCTCTGGACACACTCCAATACCTCAATGTCTTTCTTGCAGTGAGGGCCCAAAACTGAAAACAGGACTTGAGGTCTGGCCTCACCATTGCCCAGTACAGGGGAACAATCACTGCCCTGGTCCTGCTGGCCACACTATTGATATGATACCAGGATACCTCAGGTTTTTTTCTAGAGTAGTGGTGCTCTAGATATTAGGCTTGCTTTTATTGTATTTTGAGAAGAATTTCAGTCATTTTAGAGAATGAGGCCAAGGAAAATGTATTGTAATTTCCTTATTGAAAAGTAAGTATGTGCTCAGTCCACAACCAGGACCAGAATTCAGAGTCTTACTTTTTTCTTCTTTTACTTTGTTTTCCAAAAGTTTCATCCTCTCATGAAGGATCAGAGAGAATTACAACCAACTTTATCAGCTACTGTGTCATCTCAGGTGACAGAAATTTATATGGTGGATAAAAAAATTCAACAGTGCTAATGATTCATATGAATGTTACCATAATTAAGTTTATTTTTAAAAATAAAATAAAATAAAATAAAATAATAAAAAACAGAAAGCAAAACTGAAGAAATTTCACACATGCATGCATACACTCAGAAGATTAGTACTTAAATATTATAAAACAGGTAACATAAAATTATTCATATGTGGGAAAAGCCAGAATCATGACTATATTTGTAAACTTAATTCAGCCTCTCTTGTACATTAAAACCATATATTTGGGGAAATTTTTCCACTGAGTCCCATGAAAATAACCTGGTCATACAGAAGGGATCAGGTCTAAGGACAAAACATGAAACAAGGTCTCCAAGCACATTCATGGGAGGAAGCAGTAAACATGTACTGAGCACTGCTGGTGAAGCTCAGTCTAATTAGATATTCCTTATTTGCTGAGTGTTTGACTTAAGACATCTTGCAGCCTAAGTTGCAGAGTCACTGTAAACGGATGGCTGCACATTAAGTCAATGCGAACCATGCAGAAATATGCGAATACTATCCAATGTTAGAGACAGACAGGATAAATCCCAAATGCTCCAAGTTATACAACGTAAAAGCAATAGTTCTTCAGACAATAACCTGTCTGCCTATCAGTCCCCATCTGTTTAGAAAAGATTAAAAGAAGCCTTTTATCATAGTGGTGTCAGAACACTGATGTTACTGTTTATGAACCATTCATCTGTGGATATGATAAGTCCCAAAGAAAAATCCATGGGGAAAATCAGTTTGGCCTCTGTGGATGTAGAGGTTGTTAAGCCAAATGCTGCAAAGCCATGCTCATTAGGGTAGCGTTGTGAATTCTGCATAAACCCTGTGCTACAGACAACTGGGAAAACAACAAAATTAAAATGGGATTAGAATGCATAAGCAAAATGGACAAAAATGAAGACAACCTCTACTTTGATTCCAGCATTTTCTAAGTAATAAGTTATTTAATTTACAATGTATTGGTGTTATTCCAATGTGGATTTATTTTCTATGTGCCACCTATAATGCTGTACATCAGAAATATTCCTTATTTTTGAAATTATTTTTAAGCAGACTACTGTTGAAAGAAACTTGTATTTCATTATCTTATGACTCTGCAATGCATGAGTCCTCCAGTTTCCTTTCTCCCCTAAAAATGGTGATAGAAAATGTACTAAGAAAAGGAAAAAAAGAGGTCTTTGCCATACATTGCTTCCACACACCAGCAGTAACCCAAATTTCAAAGAAATTAATTTTAATTGGTTAAGATGAAGAGGGGACATACTTTGGATGATAACAAAAATCTTTTGAACTCAAAGTGTGGACAGAAGTGACAAGGGGAGAAGCTCAGCAACACGTCACCCAGGGCTGGACCCCAGAGCAATGATCAAGTTTCTTTTTCCTCAAAAAATAAGTATGTATTACTCCTAGAGGCAAGACAGAGCAACAGATGGATCCAGAAATCAACCTATCACTGCTGGTTTCTTACTCCAATCAGTTGCAGGTCTTCTACCACAAAGTCTGTGATCAATTTTCAATATAGTTATCTAGCACAGGAAACCTCAAGCTCTTAAAAGTTCAATTCTGAAATCAGTTAAATGTAGAAAATGTCAACATGAACAAACCAGAAACAAAATCCAATCCCATTAAGTGAAGAAATTTATTAGAAAAAGGAATCTATACACGTTTCTTCATACTGTAAAAACAAGAAAGCATGCCCTGTGCTCTAAAACAATCACACATCAAAGGTACTACAAAATGCAGCTCCTAAACACAATTCAATTTTAATCAAGCAATAAAGAGCAGAACTTCCTGGCTACAACTCAACATCCTAATGTTTGAGCATGAAAAAACTTCAAATAAAATTGCAGAGATAGGCAATTTCTGTTCAGGAAGGCAAAGGAGATTCCTACCACTTCTTCATTTATTGTAAATGTATTAGGAGCAAATTCAGTGGGCCAAAATTTCCAACAGCATTAAAATAATGTGCACTACTGCAACAAAATGACTATAAAACATAGCATGAGGATCAAAGAAGGTAAAGTGAAATAAATCTGCGTCTTTTATTTAGTTTTCCTGCTAATAAACAGCTGTTGTACAATTTCAAATGCTTAGTTCAGTTTAATTTTATGTGTCTGGACACAGAGAAATTTAATCTATTTTCCTGAGATTGTTATCTGCTCCCTCAAACTGATGAAAGTCTTACTTTGACATCCAGCCCATATCTCAGAACAAAGCAATGAAGCCTTGTCTTTCAAGGCTTCACTTCATCTACCCTTAATGCCCTGTGACTGCTTATCCTAAGACAAAAGAGCCACCTATAATGAGGTTTCTAAAACAAAGGGAAAAGGAGACAAAAGAAAAGTTTTGATTCTAGAAAATCAATTATCTTATTCTTATTTTAGTATTTTAATTTTCAGTGAAATCATAACATTTGGCTTGTGGTAGATTGGGCCCCATTATGCTGTTTCATTGGAATTTAAAAACCAAAATATCGTGATTTTGTTGAACTATGTAAAAGTCAGAGATGGATCTTCACCTGATATAAAACTCTCTGTATGCATTAACTTGAGTAGAGCTCAGACATGTTATGGTCTAAGGATTTAGACCATTAAGTTTAATATAGTTTTTTGTATGGGGCAATCACCATTGATGTAACATTATCATTCATAGTATATGAATGCTGTTGAATGTGATTTTTACTGGACTTTCCTTAGAAACTTTTCATGATTTTGCACTGTGAAAGGAACATTTTTAGATGAAAGTGTACAACAATGATGAACATGTATTTGCTCATGCTGGCATAAATATTTTGACAACATAAGTTTCTGGATTAAGTGGTTTTTGCTGATTGTACTGATCAGAATTCTGGGTGAATGAACAATTCTGAAAATACCTCAGCAGGAGTTTAGCCTGTGGATAGCCTTAACCTTAGTATGTGCCCTATTCAGCTGATGCTAATATTGAGTGGCCGTCAACATCAAGATGCAATTGAAGGAGGAAAAAGGAAGAAATGTCAGAAGTAGAACAGTGTCTGAAAACTTTGAAATTTCAATAAATAATTTGCAAAAACAGAACTACTTGCCTTAAAGTAAATAGATACTAATACTCCAAGGTAAGTTAAGCCTAACTGTCCACTTTCTTAAACAACCAGTACATATCTTATTTTTTTCACATTCCTGACATCTACTTGCACTTTCTCGCCCCATCAAACTCACCTTATTAACTTACTGAGGTGACAATCAGGATAGAAAACATATAGGTTAATGAAAAAATTTGGTTCCCTTTCAAAAAAAGACCACTTGATAAGGAAGCTGCATTGAGAGAACTGTGCAGCACAGAAGACTGTGAGACTGGAGTCTGTCTGGTTGTGCTGATCAGCCACTTAGATTTTCATCCTACTATTTCCTCCTCAAGGAAAAGATAAATATGTACCATGATATTTTACCTGTTTTGCAAAGGATGGAAAGTTCCTCATAATAATAGAGCACGATTTTCAGAAAAAAATCAATTTAATTTAAGAATAGTCTAGTTTTTTTGAACATGATACCCAATTTACCAGAGTAATGTTATATTCATTGGAGTACACATTTTGTTAGACTGGTGCCTAAACTAATATTAAGAATGTGATTTCAAGCAAATGTAGATAGAAATATGGACTGCCATTGCCTTTTACTTGTCTCTGTTTCAAATGCAGTTCAATTTTTAATTTAAAACTGCACATTATTATAGTGTAAATATTCAAAGACTATTTTTGATCATATATTCTTCACATTAACAGTGCTGATACTAACCTTCACTGTAACAGGTTATCTTATCATCCTGGAGGAAGTGATATATACGCTTAATTTCAAGCATATGAACAGCAAATTTATAAGCTCCTAGGATATATAAAAGAACTACCTGCAAATAATTTACTTAGTTAAAAGGAGCATTAAGAAATTTTAAGAAAAAATATGCATCCTAGTTATAGCAAAAATATAGAGTCTTGCATTTGTACCCTCTGAAATGTGCATGTTATGATGTATGAGTGAGTTTGAGTTGCTTTTTTTCTTTTAACTTAGAGACTTGGTTCAATCTCATTTCCTGAGGTAACTCATTTCCCTTTCAGGCTCATCTTAATTCATCACAACTTGTGTTTTCTCAGTAGAAATTCACAAGATAGTCCACAGCATTTTATAATATTTAGCAGCTAAGAAAATAATTCTTTTTTAAAACAGAACACAGTATTTTTGTGTTTAATGCTTCAGCATTTTGCTTACAGCTGAACCTGTAATAATTTAATATCAGCCACAAAAGGAGGCATGGAACATTTAAGCTGAACTTTATTATGGTTAGTGGACCATGTTATTAAATACATATTAGTAAAGAGACATATTTTCAGATTCCATTGACTATTAGGTTGCAAGGAACACAATGAATATAGATTTAATGACATACTGTGGGTTTGACCTAGACTAAAACTCATTACCTGGAGTAACTAAATACAAAGCTTTAGCATAAATAGTATATCGATGACTCAAAATAGTGAAAAAAAGAATTAATGGCATAGTGGAATTTCTTTTTCTGAGTAGGCAATACCCAGTCCTCTGCCCACCATTCACCACCCTTCACCAGCTGCAGAAAGATCTGCTTTGGACTACACTCATATACCTGATATGTTTCCTGTTCTGTTAGGCTGAGGACAGTGATTTGAGGTAGAGCACCTTTCCTTGCCTTTTGAGAGCTGGATGCATGACTGCTTGGAAATTAACGTGAATAATGTCATCTCTGGGAAGCTTGGAAGCTTCAGGTAACTAATTTTATGTCAAATACAAGGTCTGAATTTTTAGCTTTCTCTGAAGAAAACTCAAGTATTCTTTCTAGGCAAGGTACAAGACAAAGAAGCTGGAGTTTGCCTTAGCTTATACTGTTTAAAGCTTATAGCTTTATATGAAACTTCTAAGGAACTTCACATAAAGGTCAACTTGCATTATATGGCTCTGCACTTCTATGCATAAATTTTCTTCACCTTCCCCAAAAGATGGGTGTAAAAGGTTATCTAGGTGAATGTCGCTCCTTCAAATTCTTTGGTGACTACGGAAAAATCGATCCATGTTCTGTGACCATCTGAGAGGAACATGAATTTATTCTCATATGAATGGGAATGAAATGTTTTGACACCCTAAATTTGTATCTTGTTAACTTCACTTTGATTTGAAAATGAGCCAGAATCACATTGTGAATTTCACTACAGTATGACAACATCTTGTATTTCTGAGCCTTTTCTTTAAAAATTTGTCACAACTAATATTTAGTCTAGATTAGGTTTGCTGACAGATAAAGTTGTCTTACAAAATTAGTCAGCCAAATGAAATCTTAACCATTCCTTATTATTTCTATGGAACTCCTCCATATGGATCTTCAGAATGCACTTAACTGAGAAATAACCTATTTAAATAATTAAATCATATTATTTAAATATTATATTTTGCACATTTTACTTATGGAGGAAACAAAGATCAGTTCAGGAAATCAAATGAATTAGCATGAGAAATTATTTCTAGAAATAAATGCATAATCACAATCTGAATTGCTTTACTGGGGTTATAGAAAGAGTAACTATCAGTCACAGTTCCTATAACTAAAAAAAGTTTCTCTGTTGATTCAAAGTGAGAGACTTCCATTTTTAAACACATTTTTCCATTGTTAAAAACATTTTTTTAGTCTCCATCAACTTCATTTTCTTAACCTGTTTTTTAATATAGCACAGGAAAAATGCTTGAAGAATCTGTTGGTACTTTTTCAACATTTGCTTAAAATAGAATAATTGTGGAAAAGGAGCAAAGTAGAGGAAGAATAGATGTTGAGAATATCCAGTTTGCATTTCCTAGGCAGCAGAACAAACCCAGATGCTACACTATAGACTTTTGACACTATGGAATTTTCCTGGGGACAGAATATGATAAAATTACCGAAATATAAAGAAAATTATACTAAGTACATTCTACAATGTCTTCCTGTTATGACCATGAAAAAAGTCTTTTATTTAAGGAAGTGGACTAATCTACAAATCCTGGTTAGATAACTACTTCACATTGAAATTTGAAGGGATAAAGCCTCATGATAGCAAAGTACGGAATTCCAATATTGTAAGACATGAATCCTGATTTTTGCTTATCCATTACATCATATTATATCTAGGCTGCTTTGCCTAGAATTTTAAAGGAAAATCTTTAAACTGTCATTAAAAAAAACCTCAACCAAACCCTGACAAGGGAAAAGCAATCATATAGGAGATTCTGCCACTGCAAAAAACCATGATATACAGCTTATCAGAGCACTTCCAATTCCAATCTATTCTGTGAAAAACACCAGTTTTTCCTGGAACTCTCAATGTTTGTATCACTTGTTCCCGCAATGCAGAGAAATGTAAACAATATAGGTGAAATTTTCACACCACTGTACCTTTGGGGAAAAGTGATATTGACTTCAAAGAGTCCAAGACTAAAACTGAAAGATGGGAAAATATATACATTAGAAGGAGGCTAAAGGATCATATGCTCTACCATTATGAAACACTTCACTCTTGTATCTTTAATATATTCTCCTGAAAAGAGCAGTTTTGAACTCTGAATTTATCATTTATTTCTTGTCTTCTCTCAATTTTAGCACAGTGAGAAATGGCTGATATTCTCCTATTAAGCACATGATTAACTTCTAAAAGGAGACATTCATAACACACCAACCTTATTCAGTTGAAGGGCACAGTAATTGAAAAACATCTAATAGTGGCTCTTTTCTTGAAGAAAGCAAACAAAAATTCAGCAGTAGGGTAATGAATTCTGGAGAGACCATGAGCTGCTAAATGAACACAGGTGGCTGTTTCCACAAGAAAGCTATTTGTAATAGACTTCAAATTAGCAGGAGGGAGACAAGCTTCAAATACTTTTGAAATCTCACAAGTGTGAATGACTTCATACATCATAACTGAAATAACGAATGGTGATTAATAATTGTCCTTTACCTAAATGAATTCTAAGATGCAATGATTCCAAGTGTAAAAAATAATAATTAAAAAAAAGGCAAGAAAATTACTCTGGAAAAACTAGGTGTTCTTGATGCTAAATGGTTCACAATTCTTTGTGTTAGCCTACCAAATTACAAGTAATTCCTCAAAAAATTTGTATTAAGAGCTCTAGCAGAGAGTCATAGATCCAGTTATGGAACTTCAGCCTCTCCAGTATAACTTTTCTTTTTTTATCCCTAGTAGATATCAGATACATGATCTATCCAAATAACACAGCTATGTAGCTACTGTGGTCAAGGAAAGCCTTCATGAGTACAGAAGACTGGTTTCTGGTTTTCATAGTCTTTTACTGTTTTTAATGTTCAAAGATCATAGACTTAAAATCACAGAGTCATGGAAGGGCCTGGGTTGGAAGGAACCTTAAAGATTGTCTCATTCCACTCCCTTGCTGTGGGCAGGGACACCTTCCACGAGACCAGGTTGCTCAAAGCCCTGTCCAACCTTGCCTCGGACACATCCAGGGATGGGGCAGTCACAACTTTTCTGGGAAACCTCTTCCACTGCAAAGTAAAGAATTTCTTCATAAACTCAAGTCTAATAATTTCTATTCTGTGAGGAAAAGCCTAGATAAAAAATAATTGCCAAAGTTAAGAAGATGACAGGTACTTTTAATCACTTCAGAAAAAGAGTTAAGATCTTTTATAACCTAGATTATTTGTCTAGCCAGCTCACGACATTTAGTCAGAAAGATGTGGTTTGAATATGTAAGTGTTTATTTTGTCAAAGTAGTTTTGCCCTTGGTATCACTTTGTTTTGTTCAGAGTAAAAGCAGTATTCAATTAATTCTTTACTGGGATGATTATATTACTGGTCATCATGTTATTGACTTGTTCTCAGTAATTGAAAGATTTGTATTAGAACTTGCCTACTGTGCATTTAGGTAGATTATCATGAAAGAGGCATAAATCACCCTTTATCCCGAATGAGAGTGTTCATTCATTGAGTCATCACAAAACTACTGCATTTACTTTTACTCTTTATCTTAATCCAACTTTAGTCTTTGGTATTGACAACAATTCAAAACATTCTTGATGTGAAGTTGTCATTCTCTAAATATGTGCTTTTTGTGTGTTTATTGAAGCCAAATACCTCTGTATGCTTTAACATATTCATGAAAAAAAAATCACTTTCCATAAGGTCTGTGCATTCCATTAAGAGCATAAAAAATACACCAGAATGGAAACACAAACAGGAAAAAATGCAGAATCTATTGTCTTGGGGATGGCTCTTTTTATCCCATATCCATTTTTGGTTTTATTTTCATTTTGTGTCCAGGGAGGTTGCTGCCCCCCCACCGTGATCCTCCCTCGTTCTGGAAGTACTGTGATGGGTGAGACCCAGCCCAGGATTTCCTGCGAGAGTCGAGGGGAGGGGTGGTTGTCTCTTCGTGGGGCGATTTGTTCTGGACAGCCACGCCACTGGTGGGATGTCTCCGAGGAGAGATACAGTTGCCGTTTGGTTTTTTCTTTCACTTCAGCACTGTAACTGGAGCATACTGGCTTGCTTCTTTGCCTCCCTGCTTCCTGGGAGCCCAAAGCAGTGCATGCCGTGCTGGGACCTGGGACCGAGAGTACCCTGTCCCCTGCTGCGGGCCACCCCCTCTGCACAGCCCAACCCTGGGACCAGTCATCGCTGGTGAGCTACTCAGGGGAACGATTTCCTGCCCAGCCCTGCTGTTCTCTGCCGCTGCTTCAGGGCTGTGTGCTACACTGGAGCCCAACACCCGCGGCTTTGGGCACGGTCCTGGAGTTTCTGCTACCTTTTGTTGCTACTCCCGAGTGTGCCGACATGTGCCATTTCCAGCTTTCTGCTTCCGAGGTTTTCTGCTATAGTTCCTTTCGCTGTTCGGAGGGGCACGGGCACCAGCTGCCTCCCATGAGTGTGTAAAGGCCGCCTCTTTTCCATCCCTCCTGCCGTCTACGCTGCCATTACAGAGGTGGCTGAGCTTTCTCCACAGTGCCCCCTGCAGGCGCGGGGGAGTCATCGCACCTGCCCTGCCCGGCCAGGAGCCACCAGCGCCCCTACCGGCTGTGACCGGAACTGCACCACAGGGGAAGGTGCCTGCAGCCGAGAGAAGGCGCTGCTGGGTCTCTGCTTCTGTTTGTTGTTGCTGCCGGTGTTGTTTGTTTGTTTGTCTTGTTATAGATACACATACTAGTAAAGGACTGTTATTCCCTTTCCCATATCTTTGCCTGACAGCCCTTTAATTTCAAAGTTATAATAATTTGGAGGGAAGGGGGTCATATTTTCCATTCCAAGGGAGGTTCCCGCCTTCCTTGGCAGATACCTTTCTTTCAAACCAAGACATCTATTTTTCCCACAGGCAAACCTGGGCACTTAGAGCACAGAAATTAATCAAAACCATCTTTATAACTTTACATTTCCAGTTGTATAAAGATTAAAAATTCAATTTCTGTTTACTAGAGATATATCCTCACATGCTTCAATACCAGCTGAGACCCAGCTAAAGATTGCATTAGGAAAGTGAGAAGATAGTTGCTATAAGAGAAGGTGACAACAGGAGAGCCATTGAGGTGAGTATCAATTTCCTGCAAATAGTAATTTCAGAGTAGGAAAAATCTAATTAGAAGGAAGAAACAAGAACAACAATATTGATGGGTTTTTTATTGATTAGAACATTTGACCAGAGACATAGAACAAATTTTTTTTAAATTATATTGATCATACAGTGAAAATTTTGAGGACTTTAATCTCAAGTTTGTGAGTGAGTTAGTTAATTACTTAGTCTACCTTGGATGGGCATCAGTGTGAGGGCAGCAAAAACATTAACATTTTCTTCTGTCCAAACTGACTGGGAGAAAAAAATATAAGAATAAAATACATAGCAATTGCTTTGGCTTTGTCACTACTTTTATTTGGTTTCAACTGGAAGTATTTTGGTGTTTAACCTGTATCTTGTTTTTCACAATTTTACTTGAGTATTTTTTTATAGAAAGAAAGTTCTAGCATTCCAGGCCAAAACTGATCTTCTGTGCGCATCAAGGTTTTGACTGATGTTTTATAATTTTATGCAATTCACAAGCCCGATGCAACTGATCAAAAAAATTAATTAATTGAATTTACAGGCGAACAAAATAGTGTAAAAAAATTAGCCCTGGTCTCAACTGATATCTCAGGAACAAATTTCTCCCTCATATTGGAATCCATCCTTTATTCATGAGAATTTCTAGTTAAGGAAAATGTAATGAAAAAAACAACACGGGTTATTCCTGTATGGCACAAAATCACAGAGATAGGACTTCAACAATTATATTCACTGCTACAATCTTTGACCCCTTACAAGGAAAAGAAAAAGGCAGACATAAGGAAGGCACTATTAATTTATATAATAAGTATATGCTTGTGTCTGATTTTGGTTGATGTCAATTATCTGCTTATCTGCTGCTGTTAAATATTAACTGCTTATGGGTGGGGTGTCACAGATGTAAAATGACAGGACATGGACAAGACCTTGGAACTAAAATAAAACACATAGAAGACAGACAAGATGGGTGAGACACTGGTAGTAACTACGTGCTACCAGGTTTATGCACAAAGTAGTCTTCGGTAAAGCTCTAGAGAAATAACAGCACCATCAGCTGGCATTATCAGGATTGTTCACTTTACTTTTCTCTAAACAAGGAAGTGTGACCTGTACTGCAAATCACTGAATTATCAATTTAATTTGACAGGCACTTCTTTTTTCTCTTTTCTGAACCTCAAGGTCTTGCAAATATACATATCCATAGTTTAACTGTAAATCATTGTTCCTGTAAGCTGATTAATGCCTGATCTAAAAGTCACCCTTTCCAATATTTCATCCATTCACAAAAACTTTTAAAATTCTTCTGTATGAAAACCCAAGCTTGACTTCTTTCATTTCCCTTATTGGTACTTCTTTGTTTCATCCTGGCTGGTTTCAAAACAGGCAACTGTCCCATACACTAGCCAGGGTCCACCTATCCCAGTGGGAGCATGCCATCAGCTAGACTGGTATAGATAACACAGGAACTTTGCCCATCTTTATAACGAAAACTAATTCTCCTACAGATTTTCCTTGTCAACAGGGCCCTAGAAATGCTGACTACATGTAGTCAGGTACAGCAAGATGTTCTGATCAGTCTTTTATCAAGAGATTCTGTTGTGTGTTGGTACCTCTGGGAAAGCACATGAAAGGGAAAAATGTTGCCCAGCAGTGAAAAGTCACAGAAGTCAAAAGGGAGAATGTCAGCACTGATGCTGTAGGTGCAAAGTCTATTATATAGTGTTTAATTACTGACAACACCTACTGCTGTTATATCTTTATTAGGTCTCCTTCCATCTTTAGCATAACTAAAAGCATGGTCTTAATCATATTTGGTAAGGGCAAAATTTATACTAATATTTTTTCTCAAAAACAAAAAACCCTCAAAAAATTTATTTTATATCTGGTTTTTGTTTTTGTTGGAGAGAGATTCAGCAAATTCAATTAAAGAAAATAGTGTAGTTAATAGAGTGAAGAGACTAACAGTGATCAGATGATAGGCTAAAATAAAAAAGGTTTTTATTTTTCATAGAGTTATCTAATTTCTCCAGAGTGACACATTATCTGTTTCATGCTGTTTTCCACATAGCTCTGGGAATAACTTGTACATAACCTTTACTAACACACAGCTTTGCATTATTATAATTCCATTTGCATGCAATTAGGCAAAAAGTAACCCTGTCTGTATGTTGTTGGCTGCAAGACATAGAAGGAGAGGAAAAGAATATTTTTTTCTTCAAAACTTCTAAAGTAATTTCATTCTTAATAGCTGTTACTCTGGGATTTGTCCCTGTTTTAGGTAGACTAATAATGGGATTTACTCAAGGATGAGTTAGGCATTAAGTGACCCTACACAAATGCTTTCTATCCATAAGTAGAAACAAATTTCGAGTAAAGATGTAATTGTCCTTGTTATCTTCAGTGACAAGTATATAGAGAAGTCTAGAGTATATCTGTGAGAATTCCTGAATCAATGTTAGAAGGAGAGAAAGCATAGAAAGCCATAACTAATAACAAAATGCTAATAAACTAAAAATGGGTTTTTTTAAATGAGTGGAAATATATTTTTCCCTTACACAGGACAATACAGATTTTTATTTTTTCAGTAGAATATCTCATAGTGACAGTGTATACTAAACAAGTGTATCATCCAGTTGTACACTTGACTCCATAATCTAAATTTACTTATGGAAATAAACTCTGCTACCAAAAACTGCTATAATGTGAAAGAACAGCAGTAAGGGCAGAAGATCAGAGTAGCAACCTCAGCAGGAACCCTCTCAACAGGAAATTGTCAGCAGATGGGACTGAGATGCAGAAATAATAAAAGACCAATTATTTGCAAATGTTTTTGCCTTGCCAAAAGTATATAAATATGTAAAATAATGTTTGTTAGATTTCCTCATTGCAAGTCATATGTCATCTCTGAATCCATGCTAAATGCATACAGAGTCCTGCAGTATAAAACCTGTCATTTGGCATGCTAAAAATAAATGCTGAGACTGCAGTATTCAAAAGGGAGGGACAATCTCCTTAGCTGCATAAATTTAATCATACATATATTCATAAGATTCTTGAAAAGAAAAGAAAAGAAAAGAAAAGAAAAGAAAAGAAAAGAAAAGAAAAGAAAAGAAAAGAAAAGAAAAGAAAAGAAAAGAAAAGAAAAGAAAAGAAAAGAAAAGAAAAGAAAAGAAAAGAAAAGAAAAGAAAAGAAAAGAAAAGAAAAGAAAAGATAAAGAGCACAATCTTTGTCCTTCCAGGTATGGACCCTAAACTTTTACTGCTTTGTATATATGTAAAATACATCAATGAAAAAACAAAGTACAATATTTTGTTTTCTGCTGGGACTGTCTATTGCTGCACTGATTAGTATATAGTATTTCATACTGATGTCAAGAAGATTTTAGTTTTTTCTTCTATATACCTTTTACACAGTTCTATGTATTCACAAGTATTAGCATGCGTACTTGTAATTCTTTAAGTCTGATAGCTTAGCATAGTTCCAAGGTCCTGTAGAGTCAGGAGACCAAACATTCTACTATCTTGAGGAGCCAAGGTTCTCTTAGTAGAACATGTTCTGTAAACTAGAGATTAGCTCATCCAAGCCTGCTTATTGGGCCTCTTTGTTTGATATGCTAATGTGTAAGGTCTATAAATTATATACTGATTTACACGGGTGTGCATGCATGGTGGGCATCGCGATGCATTCCACCTTTGCAAAGTGATGCACTGAATGGAATCCTATTAAAATACTGAGGTAATCGACCCCCAACCCTTCAACCGTGTCTGGTTTTCATTTCCTAAGACCAGGAAAAAGCATCATATTACTATTTGACAATTTTTTTATTTGGACACACTGTGCTGTTGCTTTTAGTTAGTAATATTTTTCCCCAAAGCCACCTGAGTAGTATAAATATCAGAAAAATCAAGTGCTGTTATTGGGATATGTTTTGTACCAGGCAGAAATCACACATCTAAATGCAGATGTCTATCATTATAAAGATATTCTACACTACTTAATATGGGCCCATTTGTGCTGAACAGTAAAGTAGGGGATCACTATTTTTCATAAAACCCACTTGTACGTTGTATAAATTGTATACTAAACAAGAAGCCCTGCTGAACTAGAAACTATGTCGAAAGAACAGAGAACATCTACAAGGACTGGGCATAATCTTAGTTTTAAAGTATAGACAGTGTTGCATAAACATCTGCTCAGATCCTTCAAGTCTCTCCTTGCTGACAAAATAATTTGCTCTCTCAATTTTTTTCAAACTTCTTTCAAAATAGACTATAACCCATATAAACTAACCCACCAGCAGAAGAGTTTTCTACACTATATTATTTTTTGCACTTGCTTGATCCTTTACCTATTCCCCATCCCAAAATATCACAATTCCCAGTTGTTTCTTTATTTGAACTCACCTATCTGTTGACTTTTAAAATAATATTTTGCCTGCAAGTTCAGTCACCACATGGCAAGAACCAAGTTGCAGAATTTATTACCTCCACTCGGCAGCAACACTCCCATTGATACCTTCTGAATTTCACTTACCCTTTTCTTTAAATATTCCCACTTTGCTCTTACTGCCTTGGTGGGTGTTGCAGCTTTCTCACATTCTTGGATTCTTGGAAGTACTGATGTGTGTTTCTAGACAGGAATAGGGTAATAGAGAGACAAGATCATGCTCAGGAATATCCAGAAGGAAAACGCACTGCAATTAAACTATAACAACTCTTCCAGAAAACTATTGCTAACTAAAGCATCATTGCTGTGCTCCATGTTTAAAAATCCTGCGAGGGGACATAAACTAATTGCTTGTAATTTTTTGATAGACAGAGGTCACTAAAACCTAACTGTTGAGACTGCAGACTAAAACATGCATTTTATTGATTCTGTGGAAGGAATGAGAGGAATGAAGAAGGGAGATCTTTAATCATCGCACAAGAATAGACATGTTGAAAATAAGTTTTATAATTTGCCTCAGGGCTGAAGTTATACATTAGGGAATAATTACATTTCATTGTTAAAATATACAACAGGCCGCAAGCTATTAAATTAATTAAATTCAGGAACATTATTGAGCTGAAATTTATAATGAAACAGACAGCATTTTAGAAGCCTCTTTTGGCATTATGAAATTTGGTTATATTTAGAAGGAATCTGATGATTTAATGATTGGTCAGCATTTATAAATAGTTTACTGATGTTCTGATAAGACATTCTTCATTGAGTTAAATATTAACCATAGTTCAACTCTGAGGATATATTTTCTTGATATTTCTTAAGTAATTTACTAAGTTCCAACATATTGTGTAAAATGACAACACAAATATTCAATAGCACAAGATTTTAAAAACTTGTGAGAATCTGGGGAGATACAGGCAGATGACTCAAGAAACCTAGATTTATCAAGGCTTTTTGTAAGATGATTAATAAATAAAGTATTAAGGTTATGTTTTAGATAATAGTTGACAATGTAAGGAGAATCAGGCAAAATTGTCATAGGTAAGAGGAGGGAGAAAGAATTGATATTTTACTTGTTCTTTTCCAACTGAAAATAAGATCAGGCAAGTTTAAGCAATTATATAAAGAAAAATTAGCCAAAGTTTTTACCTACATTTTTTTTTTTTAAAAAAGAAGTTTCTTATCTTCTTCCTTTTGTGGATCAGTGGTAGCAGTTGGATAATAAAAATGGCTGTTCTGGAACATCTTGTCGCTTAACCTGACCATTACTTCTTACAATACCACTTATTCCAGGTGTGCCATTTTTAAACAAGCATATCTTATCTTACTCTGCAAGTACCTCACTTATTTCAATCCAATATGAATAAAAATGGTACTTGATCTTTAAACATCAGAAACTATACACTGTTTCTTCTCTCACTTCAACATATATTGCTTTTCCTTTATATATGCCATTACAAACCCCAGTTTTTGCATGCTCCATTTCAGGTTTTTACACATGCAAAATACTTACACATAAATCTGCCCAGCTGAAACAGTAAAAACTCTTGTAAAGCATATAGCTATTGAACAACTCTTGACCCTCTCATAAACATGGAGTTCTGAGAAATTTGCAAAAGAGGAATGAGAAAAAATATTAGGGAGGAAAAATTAACATTTTTGCTTACTTAAAATAGTAATTTCCATTCATAGATTCTTATGAAATATGTAAGTTTCCTAACATTCTTCAATTAAGCGAAATATCAAAATTGAGGTGCTTGTTCACTTTTCTCTCATTACTACAGACTTTGATAATGACCTCATAAAGTTCTAAGTACCTCTGAAGAGAGGGAAGGAATCTTCATTGAATGACCTTTCATGCACAAAGCGTTTTTCCATATACATAAGAAAACCTTTATATTTATAATGGCACTGTTAAACATAGTTTTAGTGATATATGGAACTTTCAATTAGACCACTGTGAAGCCATCATATCTGAGAAGTATAAATTTTAATGATCATTTTCTATAGTTGAGAGAAGCTTCAGTTTCATTTTGAGTTTTAAAATCTTAAAATGTTGAGTGAAATAAGCCAAGACATGAGCACTGAGAATTCTGAAGTCTGAAATTTCCCTAGATCCTGGAAAGGACTGAATTTGCCATTATTTTCAATATAAGAACTTGTACTGGTACCGCAAGAAGAATGATGGCACTTTTAACGTTGGAAAAGCCCACTGAGATGTTTGAGTTCAACCATTAACCCAGCATTGCCATTTTCACCACAAAACCATAATCCGAAGTGCCACATCTTAATACCTTTTACACATTTCCAGTGGTGAGAATTCTACTGTTTCCCTGGACAGGCTATTCCAATGCTTGACCATCGTTTCAGTGAAAAAAATGTTTCTTAATTTCCAATCTAAACATCTCCTGGCACAATTTGATGCCATTTCCTCCAGTCCCATTGCTTGTTACCTGGAAAAAGAGCCAGACCCCCACCTGGCTACACCCTCCTATTAGGGAGTTGTAGAGAGCAGTAAGTTTTCTCCAAGCCTCCTTTTCTCCAGGCTGAGCCCCCTCAGCTCCCTCAGCTGCTCCTCATAAAATGGATGCTCTAGAGGACAACAATGATATTTTTGACACAAAGGACCAAATGATGGTATATTCTCCCCTTCTGATATTTCTGATAAATATGGGGCAAAAAAAGACTTTATCTTGTAAATACAGAGACATTTATAAGATGTTTTCTTCTTTTGCACACTACTGTTTGGGTTCATATGTGCAAATAACTGTAAAAAACAGACTTCTTGGACTGGGCTGTAAGATGCTGGTAAGCATGTGTACTGAAGAGAAGATACAAGAACATGAAAGGACTCTGATATCATCTGAAAGCTTTAATTATGCCTTTAAAACATCTGAGATAAAAAAGTTTAGATGGGGAAGGAACTTGATTCACTTTTGAAAAATATTTAAATGTTTCCTACAGTAGTTTAATGCTGGAATAGGGAGTACATATCCTAAGAAATAACTACTTAAATTTAGTCATTATCCTTGCTCCAGAGGAAAAGGAGAAAATCTCACACTGCTGCCTCCAAAATATGATCAAAATTGTCAACAGGAAACTAAATAGCAGGATATTAGCAGCAGTTCTGAAAGGATTTAGGGAATCGGTTTTATTTGGCTTTATAATATAGGTTTTCGTTTTGACTAAAAATACAAAGAATCTGTCTAATATGCTTATAAAATAACAAAAGCTAAATTCTGCTCAAGGGAACATCTTTTGGCATAACAATATTTCTCACATGCTTAGACATATATCTATCTTATCTATAAGGTAATTCGTTTGAGTTTGCACCTGAAACATGAACACAGTAGGAAAGTTTTTTCCTTTTTACAGGCTTGTCTTGGGGGGATTTTATGATATGTATTTCCCTATCATATGCTTTAATGCCCAGGAATGGGTCCTGTAATTCTAAGCTGGGTCCAAGGGGGAGGTGGGAGGAAGAGCGGGGGAACTCCAGCAAGGTTTGTGTTTAAACCTTCACTCCTCCAGATGCATGCTATGCAGTGAGAGGGAGATGACATTCCTGTTCTCTAGTTAGTTTGGCTTCTGTTAGCTAGGGAAAAAGAAGCTTTTTTTCCCTGGACTACAACAGTAATCCTCAGCAGCTTCTTCTTCTTCTTCTTTGACTCTTCAGCTTGCTTTTTCATCCAAAAATCAGACAATCCACAGGGAAAGATGTTCGGCAGGACCTGAGGGGAGCTGCCAGACCCCACCCAGCCTGGACTTTGGGAGATGCTAAGCCAGAGCAAGAAGGGACTCTAAAATCCACCAACTTCCCCCCACAGTGGGGGGGGGTTTCAATATCCTTTTTTATCCCGTGCCCTGCAGGCACTCTGTTTGTTAAAGTAAACAGGTTTTTTCACTTTCAATCCAAGAAATTCCTTTCGTGTGGTGGGGGAGGGAGTGCTGAAAAAACCCTGTCTCTTTGGGGGGAACGTTCATTCCAGAGCATTTCCTCCTAAACTTGTCTCGAAACCAGGATAAGGCTTGAAGAAATAAACTCACTTTTCTATTTCTCATATGCAAATCAGGGGTAACTGCACTGAAATTAGCACAGTAAAATCCTCACGTTCAAAAATCAGTGCAAGTAAAAGAAGAAAAATAATACTGTCAAGAAAAGCAGAGGTTTAAGAGCCTGAGTTAAAGAGCAGTATATTTTTCCAATCATGGTGATACGTTTTTCCTGGTCTCAGGAATGAAAAGCAGACACGGTGAGGGTTGGGGGTCGATTACTTCAGTATTTTAATAGGATCCCATTCGATGCATCACTTTGCCGAGGTGGAATGGGTCGCGATGCCCACCATGCATGCACCCTGGCCCCCCACTGTCGATCAGTATATATTTTATACACCTTATACATTAGCATATCTAACAAAGAGGCCCAAAAAGCGGGCTTGGATGAGCTAACCTCTAGTTTACAGAACATGTTCTACTAGAGGAGCCATGGCTCCTCAAGATAGTAGAATGTTTGGTCTCCTAGCTCTACATGACCTTGGAACTATACTAAGCTATCAGACTTAAAGAATTACAAGTACGCATGCTAATACTTGTGGATACATAAAATTGTGTAAAAGGTATAGAAAAGAAAAAACAAAAAATCCTCTTGGCATCAATGGGAGCTAACAAAGAAAATAAAATAAAATAAAAGGCCACATTCAGAAAGAAAATATGCATCATAGAATCATAGAAACACAGAATGGTAAGGGGCTGGACCTTAAATATATTCTAATCCCAACTCACTTGACATGACAAGGGACACCTTTTACTAGATCAGGTTGTTCAGGGCCCCATCCAACCTGGCTTTGAACACTTACAGGAATGGGACATCCACAATATCCCTGGACAACCTGTGCCAGTGCCTCATCACCCTCACAATAAAGAATTTCTTCCTAATATTTAATCTAGATTTCCTCTCATTCAATTTGTATCCATCACTCCCTATCCTGTCACTAGAGTTCCTGATAAAAGTCGCTCTCCAGTTTCCCTATAAGGCCCCTTCAGGTATGAGAATGTTGCTATGACTTTTCCACATAACCTTCTCTTCTCCAGGCTGAAGAGATCCAACTGTCTCCGTCTGTCTTCCTAGAGTAGGTGCTCCAGTCCTCTTATCAACTTCATGGCCTCCTTTGGACTGGCTCCAACAGTCCCCTGTCCTTCCTGTGCTGGGACCCCAGAGCTGGATGCAGCACTGAAGGTGGGGTCCCACCACAGCAGAGGGGCAGAATCTCCTCCCTCCCCTGATGCCCACCGGGCTTTGGATGAAGCCCAGGATTTTTTTGGCTTTCTGGGCTATGAGCGCTCACTGTCGGCTCATGTTCGGTTTTCATCAATCAACACCCCCAAGTCCTCCTCCTCAGTGCTGCTCCCAATCACTTCTCCACCCAATCTTTTGGTGTGTCTGGGATTGCTCCATCCCGGGTGTAGGGTTTTGCACTTGGCCTTGTTGAACTTCATGATGTTCCCACCTCTCCAGCCTTTCCCAGTCTCGCTGGATCCACCCCTTCTCTCCAGTATGTGACTGTACCACAGAGGTTGGTGTCATCAGTGACCCCACTGTCCATGGTACCAACAAAGCTGTTAAACAGAATCAGCCCCAGTACTGACCTTGAGGGACCCCACTCATCACTGTCTCTACATGGACAGTGAGTCATTGGCCACAACCCTTTGTGTGGGGCTAACCAGCCAGTTCCTTATCCACCAAGTGGTTCATTCATCAAATCCATATCTCTCCAGGTTAAATCCTGGTTATTGATTTGAAATGCTTTTTGGTTTAAAATGCTTTTTTTTTTGGACAAGAAAAAAAAAACAAAGAAAAC
>VZTJ01003056.1:0-10480 GCA_013397795.1 Orthonyx spaldingii
CTACTATTTGGGTCATTGAAAATTATCATCTTAGAAAGTGGTTCACATCCAGGAAGAATTCTGAGACCCACAGAAGGAAAAGCAGATAAATCTTAACTCCCTGACCTACCTTTTCTCTATAAAGTTTTCTTTCAGTGTTTAATCTTCACCACAGAGCTCACAGCCAACCAAAGTGTTTAGAAAGCAAACAAGAATCAGACACAGGTAATTTGTACCTTGGTAGAAACATGGGATGCAAAGAAATCTTCCTCCTCTTTGTTTTGAGGTGATGCTGGTGGCAATCCACACCCATCTATCCACAGCTGAAATTAAGGACAGAATTTTACAGGTTAATTGCATGAATGTACTTTTTCCAAATGCTTTCATCTTAAAGCGACTTTGTTTTGTTTTCAGGTTAAAAATGTATTGATTTTGTTCTTGCCCATAATCTTTCCTTATGAATTTACACAAGGTTCAATAGATGACGTTCCTTTTTTTTTTTTATGACAATCACACACAATTCATGTCTTCCTGGTGTACCAGCTAAGAGCTTTGAGCAAAGCCCGATTTCAGGGCTGGGGGGCCCAGGGTGCCACCGGACTGCAGGACAGGACTCCAACCTGTGACCTGCACGCCAAGATCACTCACAGGCAAATCTTTTCTCATGGCTTTTCCTACCATATGCAGGAGTAATGACCTCTGTCAGAAGTATACTGAAGGGACAACAAGCTCACCTCATCATTCAGCAGTCAGCTCTATCAGTAACTCAGAGAGGGAATTTTTTAACACATGACAGGGGAGGGGATGGTTGGTACCAAATGCAATTATCTGAATAATTTACTTCCGTAATTTAAATAACACATGATCACCTAAGTTGGTAGTGCACAACTAAAAATATTTATTAAATTTTTCAAAGAATTGATATCAAGCAATTGGATGGAACCTCTAATTGAAGCAGGATAATCACAGTTCCTCAAAGAGTCATTTGGGGAACTTATCATAAACTTAGATACTCACAGTGCATTATATTTACTTGAACACATTTTACATCTTCAGCTGTTTGCTAAGTCAAAAGAAATATTCTCCGAACTTGGTGATGTGAACTATATTGTTCACAGTATGAATAATTTAGAATGATCCATTAAATTACATGCTATTTGATGCACAGATAGGAGAAAAAAAAAAATCAAGCCTTCTTGCTTTTCATTTCCACTCATCTGATCAACTTCAAATGAATTAGTCACAAACTTTAACAACCTGAATTAAACAATCAAAACGTTTTCTGTGTACAAAGAACAGAATCGTTGTCAAACTTATTTAACACTTCAGAAGCCAATTCTGTGTACTTTGCTTAACTCCTCCCTGTCAGCGACCTAACAATGTTTTGACAGCATGCACGAACCGCCTCAGCACTTCTGATGGAGAAGAGCAAGTTACTAATTTTCCAAGTATCACTTTTGTAGGGAAAAACCAAAAAATAGGTATTTACCTGTTCAAAACAAACCCCACTTAAATCACAAATAATCTGTAGTTAATTCTATTACGATTTTTACACGCTGTACTTCTCTAATGATTCAGTTTCCGATAAGCAAAAATAAAACCACTACGTGGTTCATGGAGGAATGGCCACGTATCTGAAGACTGATAATCCTATTACTGATTAGAAATTTCAAGTGACTCTGGGGGAAAGAAGGTGAAGTTTTTCAGGAATCTCCAGGTCTCAGGACACACACTACTCACATCAGTACCGTGCTTTCTCGTGGCCTGTGTTGCAAGAGATTTAATCTTCTCCTTGTACAGCTGAGCAGCACGGCTGTTGTACTTGGCATTGGTGTCATTGGTTGTGCACCCATGCTGGTGGAAAAAAGCAGACTGGGAAGCAGAACACAGAAAATGCTGTGAGGAACAGGTTTAAAAACAAATGCCATCTGACACAAAAATACAGAAACAGCAAACTACTCTGCTCCTCTGCCTAAATCTAATCATTTAAATTATGAAGTCTAAGCAATCTCCAAACTACAATGGAAACTCCACTCTGGTGACTTCTTTACATATAAATAAAACAGAAAAAAACCCCAACAGATTAGTGGGATGCTCTAAATGTAAGCTTCCATTATATACAAAGAAGCCTCGTTCTGAAATCAAGTGATTAAGTGGAAGAAAGAGGTAAAATTGATTGCCAGTAGCTGTGCCCCACAGGACATTTCTAATATTCTAAAAGGCATGGCTTGGCTTCCTCTCCATCAGGCTGGAGAGATCAATGTATGTTCAATAGTATCAAAATGAGTGTACAAAAATGGGCCTCCTTCAAAAGAAAGGTGTGTTTACATAAAACGAATAAATGAAGATTGTGCACTTCTGCATGTAAGTATATACACCTATTAACTTGATACTCAGAGGGGCTCCTTAGAAACCCTAATTCCAATTATCACAGAGATTTAATCTGAAAGCAGAAGGAACTAAGGACATTTTGAATTTTCCAGCTATCTAAACCACAGCAGGAAGCTCAGGACTGTTGTTATCTAGGATTCAGCATCATCAGGCCATTACAGAACACCAATGATTGGTGCTAATCTAGCAATGCTTCTAGCCAATAGTTAGTAGAATCAGAATTTGGTATTTCACTGGAACCAAAAGGGAATGGCTTTTTAGTGCCATTAAAAGAAAAGAGTTAATTTTACTTCAAATATCCAATTTACCAATCTGGTTTTTCAAGTTTCAAGTATTAATCTTCTGAAGTAATCCAAACCAGGTCAATTTGAGAATTTGAGGTATTTCGGGAGTTACTGAGGGTATATTGCACCTCTTGGTACAATGTATGGTAGGAAATAGTAACATTCGAGCAGGAAGACAAAACCTCACAAAATTAGACAATAAAGGTTTATTGTTATCCTTCTGCTAAGAGGCTTTGTAAGAAAGAAAGTCTTCTTAACTGAAGACTTTTTCAGACTTTGCCACATCTTCTTTCCAACTGCCTCAAAGACTACATAGCAAAATTTATATAATTTAATCAAAGCTTTTAAGCATTTGGCTAAAAAAGAAACCATTTTTAATGTGAAACTTCTCTCTTCTCATTAGTTAAAACTGATTTTTATGCACTAAGTGGCATAACAGAAACTTGATGAGGACATTCATATAACAGCAGTACTAACACAGAAAGGAATAACTTAGCAAGGCCAGGCAGAAGAAAAGAAGAGAGAAACCCTGTAACTGCTCAGATCTGTAAGCTTGAGATAGTGACTTGCAGCATGCCAAATTCAAAGAAAAATACTTGACTGGAAAATACAGAAGTAGAAGATAAATAATAATTACCCTGAACTCTGCATTTTTTGTATGTAAACAGTAAAAAAATTATAAAAACCCTGAAGACTTAAGGAAAGATTGTTAAAACTGTTAAGGAAAAGACAACAGAATGCAAGCTTGGGTGAAGCTTCTTAAAGAAACAACATTAAGGACCAAGCACAAATGAAAAAAGATAAGGGATAAACAGTCAGGGAATTAGAAGGGAAGAAGAAACTGCTTATGCAAGTCGCATGTTCCCACTCTGGGTGGGCCAACTTAGGGAAGCACCCTCAGCTATTTGTGGAAAAAACTGGGAAAAGATTCCCAGAGAGCTTACAAAAGAGAGAAAAAAGGGAGATTGAGAACAAGGCAGCTATCAGTAGAACTTGAATTTGCAAACATGTTGTGTAAGTACGTAAAAAAATCCAGTTGCAAGTAACAGCAAATATGAACTGGCCCAAACCACAACACTGCCATTCCCCCTCCAACAGTGCAGCAGGTCTGATCTTCAGTGCTACCTCAGGTGAAGTAACATCTCGACTCCAGGGTGACTTTTGGCAGTTCCATGGTTTTTTCATGAGCCATGGAAGGAATGGTGGTCACAGGAAGGGGCCATAAGCTTGGTTTACAAGCTACCTTTCAGCAACTGTCTAAATCAGACATGTACTGATAAGGAGTTTGATCTGGCCTTTTCAGTGATTTTCATCAGTGACTTGTAAGAAAATAATACAGCATTTTCAGATTATACCAAAATGGAAAAGTTGCAAGAATGGAGGATGAAATCAGCATCTAGAGGAATTCTTTAAAAATGGGGGGGGGGCGGGAGGGGCGTGTGGGGCTGTAACAAAGAAAATGGACTGGAAAAAGAAAAAGTAAAAATAAAATAAAACTGTTCCCAAGATGGGAGGCAGTAAGAACAGACAGCATTTTTCAAGTCTACCAGTGTGCAAAGCAAACACTCAGGAGTACATACAGCATTTGCGTTTCCTCCGACTTGCATGCATCTCAGCTGGAACCAGGACCAATTGGAATCCAGTTCTGTAGATCTAAACACAAAGGAATGCTTTTAGTGTTATATCCAAAGCCATCTAAAGTCACTCTGCTTCTTTTTTTTTTTGTGAAGTGTTTCTCTCCTCCCCACCTTTTTTTTGGAACCTGTAGTTACTTATCAGACTAAAAAGGCCCTGAGTCAGCATCTGAGACACTCGCCTGGAATGGGACAAGCTCAGGGTGCAGATTTACTGCACCAACTGACTGCCTGAGCACTACCCAAGAACCAGAATCACAGAATAGTTTAGGTTGGAAGGGACCAGAACTCAGATGCCATGACAGTGAGCTGCTTCAGGAAGCAGAGCTGGCAAATCTAACATAATTCCCAAGCAGCTATCAGGTAACAGCAAAACCAACACAAACACTAAGAAGATTTGAATCAGAAGCTGAAGGAAGAATGGGTTTTCCTCTCTGAGCAGGTATGTGAACAAACCAAACTATTAAAGATGAATTTTACTGTCAAAACACACCAAGTACTTACCGAATGAAACTCAGATGAACACCAAGGGACCGGTGGGTCCCTGAGCAATCAATACAGAGGAACACTCCATAGGTGATGCTTGCCCAGCTGGGGTTCTTTGCTCCACAGTCAAAACACACCTTAAAGCAAACAAAGATCAGTACCAGGACTTGAGCATAACCAGTCCTTATTACAGGTCAACGTAACACCCCTGCAGTGCTCCAACTTCATTACCTCCTTCTCACAGTGTTTGTTGACATGACAACTCCATATATCCTAATTTTATATATCTAAAGAGAAGTTACACAAACTGCCCAGACAACTACATGCCTCCCCCCATTTCCAATTATAACCAGTGCACATAGGTTGAGAAATCAGGTCAGAGAACCCACACCAGCCTAGCTCAAACACACGTTTAACACAGGGCTTCCAGCACTGCTGGAATAGGAAAGTGTTTACGAAGTATTTCCTCGAGGGCAGGCTCTCCTCATGTTGCACCTGTGAGTCCTCAGAAGGTATCAGCAGGACTTCATTATCTACTTTCCTGTATTGAAACCTTGACCTTCAGGGCAAGCCATGGCAATCCAGCTGTGTGAAGAAAGCCTCTGAGCACTGCTGATCCGGGCAGCCTCTGCAGACTTTTGCATGATTCATCACACACCAACTGCCACATCAGCCTTTCCACTGTCTGTGCCACGCTGGTTAAAAAGCAACCAGGTTCACAATTACTGCATGAACAAACCCAGGAATTTCTTACCCTCTGCCACCATGTCAGACCTCTACCACTCAGCCAAAATAACAAGAGCTGTGTCTGTCTATGTCTCATACACTTTGCAGGTCAGCAGACCAAGATTTTCAAGTCCTTTTTCAGCTGTTCTGATTTCTGTGCTTCTTTGACCAAGAACCAGAAAAAAGTTACCTGATACAAATCAATTATCAAATGCAAGGAACGCCACAAGTTTAAACAGAAATAGCTTTTCTGAGTTAATGACATGTACACCTATCTATTCCTGTGTGACAGGACTTTATCTGAACAATCCTTTTTCACAGGTATCTGTAAAGGCTGCAGAGAAGTATTTTTACAGTAAAAGCATCCATAGGTACAGCCAGTGGCATCTAATAAGAAGTAACTCCACAGAGAGGTAAGTTTTTACACACAAATTGATACCATTCCAATCTGCAACTTTATCCATTAACATCCTCCTATAAATTTAATGCATCCTCAGATAGCAATGGAAGTTCTGGCTATATGCAGATATAAAAAACAAAGAGTATTCCAAGTCAGACATATGGAACATCATAAACACAGGCCACAGTGCTTCCAGCACCTCCTTGCCAAGCTGAACAACAAAATAAAAATAAAATGAAGAAATCTTCTTGCCAGAAACTCCCTCTACACAGCTAGAGATTTTTGTCTATATTTCCTTGTACATACACAGTCAAACAAGCCCTGAGTCTGGGCTCAAGTCATATCACCCATCATCCATCCAGATTAATTTCAAGTACATACCCAGGAGCAGTTTGAAGCTAAACTCCTCGGTTTAATGTGGGTCTGTTTAGCTTGCGCAGTCCAAATTTATCAGGCACAAGCACGGCTCACCAGCAGATCCAGCATTAACTCTTCCAACAGCTGAGCACTTTAAGGGTGAGATTCGGTTAGGTAATGACTGGTAACACACACAGCAAACATGGAGATCACTGCTCCTGCAGGTGCAAGTCCTGCCTTTCCCTCTCAACGGAGACCTATATTTATTAATGTTATTTACATATCCCACTGCTGTATGTGGAAATGGGGCATTCACGGGCATACAGGAGAAATGAAAGCTGCACGGAATGTGTGACAACTAGAGAAACAAACTCAGGTAAAAGAATGACCCAGAGGGAGTGAGGGAAAAAGAAGAATAAGACTTCATATACGCCATATTCTAAGAAAACACACAGCCTAATTAGTCAGAACTTGTTCTTTTTTCCCCAATTCCTTGAAGCAGTTCCTTAAAAAAACATGAGACTCATCTTCATTTGAAAAGAACTATTTTCAGGCTTTTTCTTACAACAAAAAAGGAGAAGATTCTGCTTGAAATCAAAGCCAACATAGCAGCCCTGGTCTCACTTCTGATACAGGAGAGCAAAGCAGACTTACAGCTGTAAGTCTTGTGGAAATTCCCTGGAGTACAAATGGGAAACAGGAATCTTGAGTGGGTGGTTAAAAAAAACACTCACGTTTTTAAAAGTTCAGTCATAAACATACCTGAAGCTTCTCCTCCTTTCCCTTCCCTTTCCTCCAATTTTAAGCACTTTGTAATTTCACCGTCTTAAAGTCAATTGCATCACCCTGAAGTTGGCTGCCACAGCTCAGTATTGTCACTCACACAGGGGTTCACTAGACACCTGTGGAGATTACTCACAGGCATAAAACATACCTTTCAGGATTGAGATGCAAGCAGGAACATCCAATTTTCTTGTGAAAGTAAAGGAGGAACTGCTACTTCCACCAATGTTGTGCAACAGAAATAGATGCATGTTTCATTAACATTTAGACTAATTTTGCTTAGTTTTCTCAATTTTTAAAGTGCTTCTCACCACATAAATTTTAAGAAGAATCAGGGCAAAGAAATTAAAATCAATTTCAGAGTCACCCTATGAAATTGTTTCCATTTTAAAAACAGACAAAGTGTATTTTCTGTACAGATTTAGGCACAACTAAAATATTAAAATATTGATTAAAAATAAATTTGAAAGATATGCTTAAATAATCTAGTGCTTTCAAAATACACATGCACGTTTTTTGTTTATTTTGTGCTAAAGGCCTTCACGGCAGTATAGCTGAAGTAAGAGTCAGTTTGAAAAAAAACAGCCAAAGACCTAACTGAGATGTTTATACGAGAGCAAACACTGAGATTTGGGTATAATCCACAGCAAGCAGTTGCTACATCATAAAATATCCACCTTGCATAAGACACTTATGTTAATAAATGAATAAATTAAAAAAAATTGTCATTGGATATGGAAATGGAGTAATAACTAGCTGACAGAAATGCTATTTTTGACAAGCAGAAGAGGTGAGTGGGTTCAGAAAGATCATTTATCCCTGAGGTCAGGGTTACACAGAGACCTTCAGCCTCTACACTTTGAACCTGCCCGGGAACGGGGGCTCCAGCCCCAGGGCAGATCCACACCTTACCATTCCCAGGCTGCGGATCCAGCTGCCTGAACACTAACCCGGCTGTGCCACGGTTAGGAGGCAGTGCCACGCCTAGCCCAAGGTGATCTAAATGCAAGCAGCTGCCCTTAGTCACCAACCACTGTCCCCAGATATACCTTCCTTCTTCTCTTGCATCAGCACTAATAATCCCAGCTGCTGATCCCACTGGGAACCAGCTCTGCATGGCCACATGGACTCAGAGCAAAGGTAGGGCCACCTCACAGCATGGCCACCTGGCCAGGAATGCCAACATAAGGGAGGGAACTGCAGTGCTGGCCACGGAAAGGTATGAGGACTGCCCGTTTTGGAAGTGTCATGATTTCAAAATTACTTCAGGGACACAAGATAGCAGAGTCCATTCTGGGGCAAAACCCAACACACACACACAAACCACACCCACAACATGCTGCAAGAACAAAACTCAGCTGATAAACCACAACATGCACGCTTAGTGTTCAGTCAGTTCAGATTCTTCATCTGGGAGTCCAAGCAGAGACAGGAATACCACGATCAACCAAAGAACCAGGGGGAAAGGAACAAAATCCCAACAGTTTCAGAGCAACAGATGTATGACAGAATAAAAGAGACTTTCAGCATACCCTGAGTTTGCACCTCTTCAAAAGAGCTGAGCTGTAAAGCTTGAACACTCAAGTTAACAATATCAAGTAGCTTAAGAACTATGAACATTTTTATGGGTTCAAAATACATCCCATTTAATAACTGTAACGTTTGGTAAGTCATCAGGCAGCTGATCGCCAGTCTGCTGTCATCAGGCAGCTCCATATTATGTAACATCCAAAGACACCCAGAACTCAAAACCTCATTGTAAAGGGAACTAACATCAAATTACAGATGTTAATTTCAAGACAATTCTTCAACTGTCACTTTCAACACATTACAACCCACAAATTAAACTGTGCATTTATTTAAATGAGACCTCTTTTCCTAAGCTCACGTGCACTAAGAGCTACTGCAGAGCACCCAGAACAGTGTAAATGCACATGCCTGCCTACAACAGGCAGTTCTTCCCAAAGTCTACACATAAACTACCGCTAAAGCAAATTACTAAGCTTTTAATACAGAACCCTTTTCAATATTTGCACTTTGTCATGTCTTTCTTCCCCAACAAAAAAAGACTTACAAGGGGCAGACTGCTTAAGAAGAACACAACAGAAAGGAAACAAACAGAAAGCAAACAAACATGAGAGGAGAAACTGATGGAAGAAAAAACTTTTACTTCAGGAGAATGGTGAGACAGATGGGCCTGGGAGAGTTGTGAGATCTAAGCTGCTGTTTTCCACTCTCCCTCTCTGCTTTCTCAGGTCAGCCGGACCAGGCACAGCGCATTGTTATCAAGTTCTCTGTGCCCGAGCCACTGATTTGCCACTGGCCTACAGTGAGTGGCAGCACACATTGCGCTAATATTGCTTTGTCAACACTGAATTTCTATGTAGCATCTGACATGGGGAGTCAGGAACACCTGAGCAACCACAGGTACCACATGCATCTGACCAAATCTAGCAGGGTATCAAGGAGCCCAGCACAGGCGAACTGCTCGAGGCACTCCATGCTTGCCAGGCAGGGGCAGTACTTTCCAATTCTCCTGTGATCCCAACACAGAAAAAGCATCACAAAAGCCTTAAACTACTCAATTTTCAGGCATAACACTACTGAATTTGAGGAGTTTGTAAGAGATCATCTCTCTCACCCTCATTGTTGGGACTAGGACTTCTCCTTGATAAACTTTTACTCCATTGCAAAGGCAAGTTTTAAGAATACTTTTGTTAGAGACTGAGAGTTCACCTCTGAGCTCTGCTTTCTGAGAAACCAGACCTGTACAATCGTAATGAATTGTGTTCAAAGAGTGGAAGTCAGTTTTGGACCTGAGACAGACATCCGGATTCCTATTCCCAGAAAACAAACTCAACGTGTTTCTCTGTAACGCTAATACAAAGTTTCCTGGTGGGTGTATATTTCGTGTATGTTCTCAGCGTACATCGCAAAGCCAACACAAACAAGCAGCACACAGCAGTTGAAGGTACTTGAGCCGTGTCACCCGGCCAGGCGCCTTTCCCAGCCCACACGCAATGGACACTGTAGAAACACCTTCACAACACGCAAAAAAACCAAAAAACAAAAAACCAAAAAAACCACGTGAGCGCGGAACAAACCCAACAAGATCAGAAAACAATAAACTTTTACTACTGCAAAAGTGGCTGTGCCACTTCGTTGGTTAAAAAAAAAAAAAAAAAAAGAAGAAAAAAAAAGAAACACGCACTCAACACTACGTTGTGACTGGTTCGGAGCTTGTTTTTACGCTCAGCGGAGCTCACCCTCCCAGCGGACCTGAGGCACCCGGTGGGCGCCGCACCTCGCTCCGCAAGGGCTCATCCCTTCGGGATGCAGGATCCCGGCCGCACGGACTGGGGGGCAGGCAGGGAAGGGCTCCCCTGCTCCCGGGACGGCCACCCCGGGGACCCGCCGGGCCTTTCCCTGCTGTCCCGGGC
>VZTJ01003056.1:10868-25774 GCA_013397795.1 Orthonyx spaldingii
CGAGGGGAGGCGCGGCCGCGCCCGGCCCGCCCGGTTGCCGCGGAGACGGGAGCGGAGCGAGGCGGGTCCGGCGTGCGCGGGGCGAGGGGGCTGCTGGCGATGGGAGAGAACCCGCACCCACCGCCTGCGCCCTGCACAGTCACGGGAACGGTCGGGTTGGAAAAGACACCGAGATCAGCGAGCCCAGCCTTCGAACCATCGCCACCGCGTCAGCCAGACCGTGGCACTGAGCGCCCACGTGCACCTTTCCAACAGCTCCAGGGATGGGGACTCCACCGCCGCCCTGACAGCCCGTTCCGATATCTAATCCCCCTTTACATGAAAAAAATCCACCTTATGTCCAAACTAAACGTCCCCTGGTGCAACTGGAGGCTGTTTCATCTTGTCCTGTCCCTGTTCTTTGGGAGCAGAGCCTGACCCCCCTGGCTGCTCCCTCCTGTCAGGGAGTTGTGCAGAGCCACAAGGTCCCTCCTGAGCCTCCTTTTCTCCAGGCTGAGCACCCCCAGCTCCCTCAGCGGCTCCTCATCAGACTTGTGCTCCAGCCCCTTCCCCAGCTCTGTTCCCTTCCCTGGACACACTCCAGCCCCTCAGTGTCCATCTTGCAGTGACAGACTCAGAACTGGACACAGCATTTGAGGTGAGACCTCACCAGTGCCCACGACAGGGGGACAGTCACTGCCCTGGTCCTGCTGGCCACACCATTGCTGACCCAGCCCAGGAGCCACTGGCCTTCTTGGCCACCAGGGCACGCTCTGTGGACCAGCAGCCCCAGGCCCTTTCCATCCAGACTCCTTCCAGCCACTCTTCCCCAGCCTGGAGCTGCTGGGGGTTGTTGCGACCCAGGGGCAGGACCTGGCCCTTGGTCTTGTTGAACCTCCTTCCTTTGGTCTCAGCCCATTTATCTAGCCTGTCCAGATATCACAGCATGGAATGTGGGAATGGGAATCAGACCCTCTGAGACCTCCAAGAAATTTTTTTGACTAAACTAGAAGGCCTGACATGAAATTTTTAATATTTTTAGGATGATGAAAAGGCCAGAAACAATAAAACCCTTTTGTCCTGTCTCTCCTTATACTTCACAAAGGAATAGGCTAAGAAGACAATATCCAGGTAATTACCATAAAATCAATAAAATTTTCCTCCTTCTGCCTACAGGTCATCACACACTGTAGAAATCTGAGGGGCGTATGACCCAGGGTACCTGTGAGGCTGTTGGCTGAAGACATTTGCAAACAGAAGAGTAAAATAAATGGTTCTTCCTGGACATCCCAGTCATGTAGCCTTGCCCTGAGACAGAGTCATATTCAACTATTAAAAAAAATAAGATTATTAAAAGTAATATTGGCATATTTGTTTCTGACACCTCACTGATTGCTTTGTGTTACCCTCACCTTGCATTTTATTCTATGCCCAGTCTAATATTTCTAATATTTCACTATTGCCAAATGCCCAATCTCATGCTTTTGCCTGTGTCTTGGGTCTAATTTCTGGCTTTATGAGTTTTATGTGCTGTATTTTTACCTTGAAGAGGGGAGGGCAAGGGTAAGTCTGGAAAAAAGAGGGTAAGTAGCAAGAGCTATAAAACAGGTGTGCCATAAACGGGCTACCCCACAAAAACTGACAAATGAAAGGGATTCTGCCACTCCTACTGGTCCTGCAGATGACATCTGTAGGAAGAAAAGGCCAGGAAAAAAAAACCCAGCCAAGACAGAGGAGCAGGAATGAATGACATTCATAGCTCCAGGATGAGCCTGCAGCCAGAGGGAGAGAGACTGCAATAGAAGAAATCAGGGAAGCTGCAGGGAAAAGCAAAGGGGCAAGAAACAAAGAAGAGAGACAACTTTCTAGTGCCAGATTTACAGTCACATACAACTTTTCTGATGTCACATGTAACGTGCATAATGTCATATATATAACCTGTGACCAGGCAACCTGGTTTAAACAATTCAGATTGCATAGACAATATTTGTGCTGCCTACCCAGTGGTCTCCCCAGTGCAAATTGTTGCCTTTCAGGTGCTAAGAGCTCCAGGAAAACAGCTCAAAGGTGTTAACAATTATACAAATACTAAATTTTATTATTTTTCCTCCAGCCTGACTAACAGAAGAGCAAACACCAGCATAAGTACTTTACTGAATCCCTTTATTGACTTCTGTGCATATATTGTAAAGATGGGGTACATTACCAACAGCAGCAACACAGTTTAAGTACAGGTAAGTTTAGATACAAGAAATATTCTAGAAATATTTGCTATACAGACTCCTCCTACTCAGGGTTTACAAATTCTCTGCAGCTTGCCTCAAAGAAGTTATAATGGATAAGATCCAAAAATAATATAAAACCAGATAATAAGATCATAATTGCAAATAAATGCATTTGAACTTCAGATGCCTCAGTGCCAGTGGAGGACTCAGTTTTAACAGCTTTTGGGAAAAAAAAAAAACCAAACAAATACAAAATTAATTACTGCCCCAAGACAGAAACAATATATTGTGAGATGCTCTCTTCTGGACAAGTGGAACAGAATAATTTTATTCAAGCCAATGAGCAGATGAAACTGAGACTTCTCTACTAACCACATTTAGTTTCTTGAACCTTGTATTAAATATCCCTTTCATACAAATCCAACTAAAGGCTATCAGAAAAAAACCAACAAGTCCAAGCCTGTGCTTTATAAAAAAGCTCAGTGCAACCTTCCACATGCCCTGTTTTGTCCATGAGTTTTTGCACTTGCACAAATACAGTCTAAAAGCTTCTCTGTATTGCAAATCAGTGCAGAATCAAGTCAGATGTGAATTGAAAGCATGTCTCCACCTAGTCATTTTTGCTGTCTAAACAAGACCCAAACCCACCTTTTGATGCAGGAGCTTGAGCCTATGTCTTGATACATGCACTGATATAGTTGGACAGTTGCTGGTATTACAGGATTAAGAAAATTCCAAATAAAATGAATGTATGTCTTGTCCAGATATGCAGAGGTCTGGGATGACATAGCTGAGGAGTGATCAGACTGGTGGCATGTCTTCATTTTGTCTCTTCAGCCAAAATAGTGTAAAATAAAATAAGTATTACATCCTGTTTTGTTGAAGAAGCAGAACCTTCCTGTGCTGAGTTATCTGGAAATAAAAGAGAAAAAAGCTGCTAGAATTAGAATACCTCAATGAAGCTCAGCCTCCTGTGAGTGTTATCCCGGTTGCCTTCAAATCCCAGCGTGAACAACACAGCCTTTGGTTTGGGAGCTTCCATGCGCCTCCTGGGCTAAATGCCAAGGTGTTGTATGGAAATCCAGCAGGGCTGGAAGGGCTTACCCTGTATGTCAGCAGGGCAGCAGGGTCTGCCTTAGCGGTTGTAGCATTTCACCGCCAGCAGGATGACCGTGATAAGCAGAACCACCGCGGAGAAGAGCAGGGCGAAGACAACGTAACACCAGGGGGAGTTCTCCGAGCAGGTCACTGCCAAAGGGACAAGGGACCGCCGTGTTACCACGGGCAGAAGCAAGGCGACTTTTGTTCTGAGTTATGGGAGTATGAAAAATCATTGTTCCTAGGCCTTCAGATACAGCTTGCTATAGATACAGCACCTGTATATCTATATAGGTTTATATATATACAAACCTATATGTAAATATGTGTATACATAAAATCACACTTTCAGGGTCACAGGAACCCTTTCCCTGGCCAGTCCTAAATTTGATCATCACAGCTGTTGAGAAGACACCTAAAAATACAACCTCTTGCCTTTAGTGGCACAACGCAGCTTTGCCAACACTGCTGCGCCAGCGTTTTGCCACGTGCACACACAGCACTGTCAGTTCTTCCCACTGAAATATACCCTGCCTTTTCCTTGGAGAATCCTTGGCTTGCAGTGCTTGTGCTATCCTGTGTTAATTGCGTGAGATTACACAACTGAAGACCCATAAGGAAAGCTTGAAGGTCCCATTCAGGCTTTAGAAAAAGATTTTATAGGTAATTTGTAATTCTAGAGACTCTTTCCAAATTACCATAATTTTAAGCACAACAAAGACACACTTGTTTAATTGGTCTTTAAATCCCTGCCTCTATAATTTTCTGCTCCAACTGTAATCCTGTCTAAGACCCCTGTGTTCATTTGAGCCCCATTCCTTAATACTTTCCATTTAAACTGCTCCCCAATCTTAACGAGAATTTGAACAAATATTCAACTTCTGTGGTTTTAAAGAGATTCCAGCGAAGAATGTGAAGGGACAGAGCTCTCCTAATAGTATTTATCCATACGTGGAGGATATATGGATTTTGATATTCCTTGAACAAAATTCTAAAAACCTGCACAGTGTAGCCAGAATCAGAGAAAGGAAGGGAGGAATTGAGGACTGGGATGTAAAAAGGAGCCAAAAACCAGACAGGTTGATGGCCCTATACCAAAACTGCATTACTGACAACACTTTTCATGCTGCAGTCCAAGCCTGGATTCACTGGGATGAAATCAGAGGGCATTTCAATGAAGCCACTAAATTAGTTTTGTATTTGTAACAGGCAGACTAAGATCTCCACCTAGCCCACTCCCTTGTCTGCCTGACTGCCACTTCGATTCAGAAAAAAACATCTGAAGCTTTCAATTTCTTTTTCCTTGTTGTGAGGCCAAATTAAACCCCAATGGAAATATTTGTTTGCACTAAAATTTCCTGCAGCTAACATTTTTTCCATATATATCTTAATTGCTCTTATACGTCACATGAATGCAATATTTTCATTTTTACCTCATACACAAGAGTCAAAACTCATATCCAATGTATTATTTCGCTTTGCAGAACAAAATTTTCTTTCAGGGCTGGTTACACAGTTTGAGGCAGTTTAAGGTATCTTAAAATTTTAATTTCAGAAAAGGTAGACACCATTTTTCTGTAACTGTGAAAAAACTGTTCAAAATTTTTGTTTTCTGGCTATTACTTTCTAAAGGTAACTCAGTTTTGCTTTAAAGGCAACTCAGTTTTGCTTTAAAGGCAATTGCTGGCCTGTTCATTCACACGAAATTCATTTAGAAGTGAAAAGCAATACATGGAAATTGTTGCTAAAATGAAGAACAGAAGAGTTTTCCAGTGCCTTCACTGCAAAATGAATTTTAAGCATGTTCTGAGCATCCCTCAGGAGTGGGAGAAGGGAAAAATGGATCAAAATCCCCTGCAGCAAAGAGAGAAAGTGATGCTCTCCCATACTCTGGAACAATGTCATGTTTGGCCTCTGAAATATAATGAGAAAATGTGAAGTGTCCTGCAGTGTTGTAGTACCTGAATGTGTAATTTTGGATGTGCTGTCAGGTCTATCTGATCTCCATTTCACATTCACCTCAGCATATGTGATTGGATCACCTGGAGAGACAAAAAGGACTGAAATTACTAGATGAGTTCATGCAATAATTGTTCTGCTGTGCAGTTTTCCAAATGAAAAAAATAATTTATTAATTTATTAAATTTTAGAAAATTTTTTAAATCCTTCTGTATGACTGTCAGTTACCATACACTGAACTAGTCTATTATTAATTCTATTTTTTTCTGGTCAGTCCATATGTATGTACACATACATTTATATATTCTGTCAATCTTTAAGCAGAATTTAATCAATGGCAACTTTTTTTGGCTAAATTAATTTTTTTTCTGTTTACTTCTTAATAAACCATCAGCATGGTTGTGACACTCGTGGTTACAACCATTACAAAAAGTACTTCATTCTCTGTTACAATATTTTTGCAACCAACAGAGAGCATAAAAAGTATTGTCAGGGTGGGCTTCCCCAAAGATGTGGGATTGCCTGGAAAACTGCACTTTTCCTTCCTTACCAGCCTCAGTAGTGGAGAGTTCCTGTCTGCTGGACTGTCAGGAGTGCTTCATCATGGAAACTGGGCTGGGAAAGGAATCTGCAACAGGATTTTCAGCAGCAACCAAGGAAGTGGGTAGTTTGCTGAGGCTGCCTTTGTTTTAGCCTTGCTCTTCTTTTCTCTGGAGGCTTGTCTGTCACTATGCATGAATGCTTACACTGGCCACGTGCATAACAGCAGAGATCTCTGTCACTGCAAAAACAACCCATTCTTTGGCTCTCAGTGGCCAGTGCTGGGTGCAAAGCCCAAGGAAGGCAAAGACAATGTTTAGGTACCTGACCCCTATGATGTAGTTGAGCTGCATCCCATAGGAAGTGCTTTTAAATTCATGTACCCTAATGTAAGGCCCAGAGGGCATCTCACTGCCCAGGGGATTTCCACAGGGCCACTGCCCCAAATCAGCAATATTTTACAATCAGAAAAGCTCAACGAAGAGGTACAACTAGAAAAATGACTGCAGGTGTAATGGGGCAGTGGACTGCCCTGTGACACAGTTTATCTTCTGTTTTGTGATATTAAATCCAGAGATTAACTCCACAGTTAGAAGGGAAAGAGCTGAGAGATAGTATATGTGTCACTGACCCCAGCAGCTTTTGGTAGGTGTGGCAGCAGAAGGAAGGAAGGAAGGAAGGAGCTGTATTTTTATATCAACTACAACACACCGCCTTGAGGGTTGCCTCCTTTGCATGTTTTGCCTCATTCCCCAAGAGCTATTAAAAAAAAAATTCACACTCCGATACTGTATGAAATAAGGAGTTTTTTTCCTGAAGCAAAGCAACCTCCTAAAGGTGCCAGAGCTGCTGGGATCTACCTTAGATTTACAAAAAAAATGTCAAATCCAACCCATTTTCAGAACTAAGCATCTTTCTCCTGCAGCAACCAAGTGGTCAGAACAGTTTAACTGCATCTGGTAGAAGATGAGGGCTCAATTTCCTGCATTTGTGCTCTCAAGTATGAAAGCAATGGAACACATGCAGAAATTGAAGATAGAGATTGTAAGAATATATAGCTATAATTTTACATATGTAAGAACATGAAAAAATATTAATTATATAGGTGATTTTTTGGCTATATCTCACTAGGACACACTGGTGCTATTAACAGGTGTCAAATTCAAGATTAATTTAAAGTATTTCTTCTTGCAAGATATTACAATCAGTCTGTGGAAGTCCTTGTTTTAGGATACTATTTAAATAAAGCATTTATTGAGACACCAACATGGGTGCAAGATTCACAGAAGTGACAAGAATATAGATATTGCAATTGAAAATAATTTTTTTCCAAAATATTATGAGAGGTTACACCATGCTGTAATGCTGTAAAACATAAGAAAAGCACTTTGTGTGAAATTTGGTTGCTTAATTAGTCTCATAATTGGCCATTAAATTTTTTTTAGATTCTGAATTTCCGAGCACCTTATACTGGCAAATTTCAGAAGTATGATCTTGGCTTAGAGGGCTCTCAGAGTAGTTTATACAGCAATTTCTAAGCATGATTCACTGAATTGAATTAAAAGGTGTGTGAAATCACTTAAAACTATAACATATAACTGGAAATTTAAGGGACAAGTGAGGAAAAAAATAAAAATAGATGGAACAGACTTTAATGCTTTCAAAGTTTGAGACATTTTGCACAGTGAGTTGTACTGGGCAGGAGAGTGCATCCCAATAAATCCTTAGGGGACAGTTCTACAGTGGAGTTCCAAGGATTGTTCTGGCACTGCAGCTCTTCTACAGAGAACTGATCACACAGTTTAAGGGGCAAGCTGAGTTAACAATGAAAGACAAAAGATTTCATACCTGTACAGGTGCTTTTCGTACTCTATTCCAAGGAGTGAATATACAAATCTAATTTTTAAGAATAAATATTGCTTTGCTAGCATACTCAGGAATACTTACTTTTCTTTCCTACTGTAACCTCTGAATATTATAATTTAAAATAAATTTTCCATGCTCAATTGTCTTACAACTAGCAAAGATCTATTTTTTTATCAGAATGGAAAAAGTAAAACGCAGTACTTTTGTATTAAAAACATGAATTATTTCCTGCCTATATCCATTAACAGCTACATTCTGCACTTTATTTTTTGAAAATAAATTTTTTAAGCAATGCAGTTTTATAGTTGAAGGCATCAGTAGGTCATACACAAATTGTGATACTAACAGTTTTCAAAATCATAGAAACTTCTATTAAATCTTGACTTGTATTTTTCTCAGACACAGATAAAGAGAAAGAGAGAGAAAGAAAAAAAAAAGAAAAAGAAAAGAGAAAATAGAAACAGATGTATCGCTTTAGAATTTAAAAATATTTCTGGTGTCTAAGAAAGTGAATCAGATTAAAACACAAAATGTAAGTGGACTGCAGGAGAGAGAAGTCCATTCAGTGAACTTCAACTGTCAATGAGATTCCAATAATCTGTATAAAGATCTTCAATGTCTGAACATGAATGTGTTTCAGAAAAAGCCCGTTTCAGCCATCTTACTGAAAGCCAGAATGGGATTTTAAAGGTCAATCTTCACTTTTGCTAGAATTCAGTATTCATTCTATCAATAAACATGAATTTGCCAAGCCGATGGATATATACAACAAGCAGAGGTGGGTATTAAGAGTTATAAAAGACTTTCAACATGACTTCAGCTGCTTATGATTTAAGAAAGAGTGAAAGTTTTAAGAACAGGTCATTGAGCAAAGGAAAATAAGTAATATTAAGATAACCTTTTTTTTACCTGTATCTGAAGCTTCTGAAATAAAATTCACTCTTTCCTTGGGCGAAACCTCGGCGTAGAGCACCTCACTTGCCATTTTGAAAAGTTGCTTTCAGCTCTCAGACCTGCCATCAAAATGGACTCTCTGAGGAAAACACAGCCCCTATTTCTGACCTCCCACCATCACACCACATTAGGTCAAAAGAAGTGTTTAGATGTCTGCAAAACGGAAGGAAACGAGAAACTTTTTTTTTTTCAAATGTAAATTCTCACCTTGTAGCTTTTCATAAACAATCCTTAATTCTTACTCCCTTCTCTTGGTGTCTGTTCTATTAAAAACTGAGATTTTGATCAATATTCTCATAAACTGTGACTTTCAGCCCACAGGTAATTTCAATTTGAAACCTGAGCTGGCAACATGCTGAGTATGTTCATATTCTCCTCAAACCAACTGGACATTAAAATGTGTTTCAACAGAAAACTCAGTTCATTATTATTAGATTGCTTTGGTTTGTGATTATGAGATCACTGCCTCCTAAACTTCAATATTCAGTGTTGAAACCAGAAAGCAAAAATATGGGGAGAAACAGAAAGAATATGTGATATAGCTGTAAAAACTAATTTAAATATTTTTGAAATAATGTTTTCTGCATTTTATTTTTAAAAAAAATTATTTCATGCGTAAAAACTTTAATTTCTAAAATTGGGTTTAAAAATGTTACTATAAGGCCCACTTCCTTTTTTTCTTTGGATTTTCCTCCCCATTGAAATTTCTAAATTTTTGGGGGTTTTTCTAAATTTCTTGGGTTTCTGGTAACTTAGAATGATACCAAAACTTCTAATTCTTACAGAAGAGCTTCTGCTCTTCAACCATATGCTAATCCTCATATCCCTGGGGCACAATTAAGCTCAGAATTAAACCAGGGCTGAGTCTGACCTGTGATTCTTCTGCATGTTGATCATCAAATTTTCTCATTAAAGGCAGAAAATGGGGTTCTTTGAAATTATCATGGTGATCAGTCACGGAGTGCAGTATTTTGCCCTCTTGGGACTAGCCATAGAAGAAGGATGAACACTTTGGCATTTTCAACTTAAATCACTGAGATGTTTTGAGGATGGGCCTTCACAATCTTGGTAACTGAAAGGTTCTGTATCTATCACAGAATGTTTTGTCTTGGAAGGGACCTTAAGGTCATTCAGTTCCAGCCCCCTGCCATGTGCAGGGACAGATTCCACCAGACTAAGCTGCTCCAAACCCTGTCCAACCTGGCCTTGAGGGATGGGGCAGCCACAGCTTCTCTGGGTACCCTGTGCCAGGGCCTCACCACCCTCACAGGGAAAAATTCCTTCCTCATATCCAACCTAAACCTCCTCTCTGTCAGTCTGAAGCCATTCCCCCCTGTCCTGTCACTCCAGGCCCTTGTCAAGAGTCTCTCTCCATCTTTCCTGTGGGCTCCCTTCAGGCACTGGGAGGCCACAATGAGGTCACCCCAAAGCCTTCTCTTCTCCAGACTGAACAATCCCAATTGCCTCAGCCTTTCCTCCCAGCAGAGCTGCTCCATCCCTCTGATCCCCTTGGTGTCCCTGCTCTGGTCTGGCTCCAGCAGCTCCCTGCTCTTCCTGTGCTGGCCCCAGGGCTGGATGCAGCCTTGCAGGGGGGTCTCAGCAGAGTGGAGCAGAACCACAATGTCCTCTTCTTTCATGGAAAAGAGGACAGCAAAGAGAGAAAGTGGTACTCTCCAATACCTTGGAAAATTGTGCTCTTTGGCTGCTGAAATATGACGAAAAAACATAAAGTGTCCTTCAGTGTTGCAATACCTGACTGACCTTTCAGGAGAAAGTGGGAGGACTGTGAATGTGCCAGCTGGAAAGCAGAAGTTTCTAAACAGCTGAGATTTAGGCACCTAATTGGGTAAGCAGAAGATCATGGGGCTAAAGCATTTCTGTCCAAAGCAGCATAGAATCAATCCCAGAATGATTTGGGTTGGAAGAGACCTTACAGACCGTCTAATTCCAGCCCACTTCCAGTTCCAGAATCCTCCCCTTCCCTTAGCAGGCAGGTGATGATTCAGTAGAGAAAGACATTTGTTGCTTGAGTTTGCAGTCAAGCTGTTCTGAGGAAGATTCTTTAACAAAACAACATGAGGAAGGGATTTGTATTAGTACCTAGGCACTAAACTGTCCTCAGTGCCAATAATGCAAAGCCAGACTAAATTTGTTTTATATATAAAGATATACCTATCGTTAGAAGGTTATTTCAAGAATTTGGAAGATTTTTTTCCCCCTTCTACATAAATCTTTTGATTTGAATCACACAAAATAGTCACTAGATGTCTCTACTTCATCATAAAATGCATCAGAATTTCTGTTCCATTGAAACTGATGAAAAGTTGAAGTGCTTATGTAGCCTTTTTTCCAAAAGTATGAGTTGTATAAGACTGACCTGTTTGATTCCTTGAGTTTCTGCAGATAAACCTGCTCTGTCTCAACAACTAAAGCTGTAGCTCCTAGTTAAAGGAAATCCTCTGGCCTAGGCTGAAAAACTGAGCATTTTTCCTCTCCGAAATAGATAATATCAGGTTATTAGTTCTCCACTGGGCAGAGTAGAAAGGGGACAATCTATAGAAACTCTTTTTTGTCCTATGGTTTTGAACACTTCACTATGGAGAATAAATTAATATCATTCATATCCAGAACACGCATATAACTTATGGATATAAATCTCCATGGATATAGGCCACTGTTTCACTTCAAGTTTTCAACATTTAAGCACAAACTGATGAGCTGACTAAAGCTGAACAAGCAGAATAAAAGCTGCTGAGAATAGTATTAAAAATGTATTTTCTTTTTCCCCCTTTTTTTTTTTTTTTCCCCCTTTTAAGCAGTCTGTATGAGGTGGAAGATGCAAACTTAGTATCCCTAGGTAATAAATCCTGTATTTTCAGGACGGTGCAGGGCTTCCCATCTGATAATAAACCACCTTTTCCCTTATATGTTTTCCTAGAAGGGGTATAGAAAAATACTTCAAATTCAAAAATACTGGGTGCTGTACATTCAAGATTTCCTCTGATAACCTTATTTCAAATATTTGAAGATCTTTCTGAGCCTGAGCAGACCAATCTACAGTGTATATCATAAACAGCAATAACAACAAGGATGTCGTGCTGGGTTCTGCCAAAAAGCAATGCAGTATTCTATACACAATGTTCAAAAAGCTTTGATCTTAAAGATTTTATGTCTGAGTATAGAGGAGAGGTAGATATTTATCAAGGCAAAAGACACTTGACTCCACTCTCAAGGCTTCACCTCTGACTTTGTACCAACAGATGTGCCATCTAGCCTTGAAACAGCTGGGAGGCCATGGATGAGACAGGCAGAGCTCACCTGAGTCCTGGCAAGGAGAGAAGAGAAGCTGCCCATGTGTAGAATTTGCATCCACTTCCTGCAGCAACCATTTTCATATTACTCAGAGGTTTAAATGTTGCTGAAACCACAGTGCTGGTTTGCTGGTGGCTCAAATCAGATCATCCAAGAGCTTCCTCAGACTCTATTTGCATTCTTTGTCTTAAAATCATCCACAAATAAGAGGTGGCTGCAGAACGTGTGCAGCTCTGGGGTTCTACACAGAACATGGACCTGTTGGGGTAGATCTGGAGGAGGTCACGGAGATGCTCCAAGGACTGAAGCATCTCTCCTACAAAGGCAGGCTGAGACAATTGGAGCTTTTCAGTGTGGAGAAGGGAAGTTGTGGAGACCTCAGAGCTGGATACCTTCCAGTATCTGAAGGAGGCCTACAAGAAAGCTGGAGAGGGAAAGTTAGTGACAGGACAGGGGAAATTGCTTTAAACTGAAAGGGAGTAGATTTAGGTTGGACACTAGGAAGAAGTTGTTCCCTGTGAGGGTGGGGAGACCCTGGCACAGGGTGCCCAGGGAAGCTGTGGCTGCCCCATCCCTGGAAGTGTCCAAGGCCAGGCTGGATGGGGCTCTGAGCACCCTGGGATAGTGGAAAGTTTCCCTGCCCATGGCAGAGGGCTGGAACAAGATGGGCTTTAAGGTCCCTTCCAACCCAAACCATTCTGTCATTCTATAACATAACATATTGTTCCAGGCTGCTCTGCAGAAGGCAAAATTAAGGTGGAAGTTTCAGAAGAAATCCAAAGGCAGAGTACAGGATGGAAAAGGAGAATGCGAGCTTTGTGACCACAGTGCTATCAGATAAGAATGGTTTTGAACTTGTGAACATCTGTAGCCTGATAAGAGCTTCCATGGGAGCTAGTAAAGTAAGAGACTTGCAGAATTTGGTTCCTCTTATTTTTGTTCTGTGTAAGAGCGTCTCCATTCTATTAAAGCACCTTTAGTGTCCTTTGATCTCTATCTTAAGACCTCTAGGCAGCTTCCTGCTCCTTTACATGGTGCCTAAGTCACTTACAGGAATTTGGATCTTCATTTATGTGAAACATGTTTTGAAGGGGAATTTTGAGAAGTAGGGATTTCTTACATGTTGCACTGTAAGGATGTTCACAAAAGTAAATGTTATTACATTTCAGAGTTAAACAGGTTGATTTTCCCAACAGATCTGAGTCATAACAATCCACTGAGACCTGCTAAACCCATGGTTGCTTTTAGGCATGTGAAGAGATTTCTGACATAAAGGCCAAACATTGCAAAAAGTCTTCACTAGGTGTGTGACCAGAAACTGAGTTCTTGTGGTTCAGGATTTTCTTAGTTCTATATTTTCATAGTATTTTTATATTTTATGGGGAACATTGTTGACTTGACAGAATATTAAACCATTTAGGAATTGGATGCTGGCTTCATAGCTAGGAGAACAAAATAGGATGTCAAAAGGAACAATGCATTTACACATTGTGCTAACATTGACAATTTAAAATCATCTGCAAGTTACTTAGTATCCCTTCCAGTCCCGTGTCCAGGTCATTTATGAAGATGTGGAAGAGTACAGGGCCAAGGATGGAGCCCTGTGGAACCCCCCTAGTGACAGGTTGCCAGCCTGATAGAAGTTATAGTTTTCACCTTTTGCTTCCTTTCAAACCTGCCTTTTCGTATGCTGGCTTCTTTCTGTTCTTGCCTGGTTGCTTATCTCTGCCATTATTCTCTGGATCTATCATCTCAGTAAAAGGAATATGAATATCCTGCTGAAATAAAGGAAGAATTCCAACGTTTTTGCCTTGGATTCACAACAACACCAAGAAAGGATTTGCATTTCTCAGAATTGGTCTCTGGTTATTCAGTTAAAGCATGTATTGGACTTCACAAAAAAAAAGGAAGTGATAAAGCATTTTATATATGTGTGTGAGTGGCTTTGAAGTTTTCTTTCTGGTGAAAAAACTCTGAAGCGTGAAGCGTGTTTGAGTAACAAGAAGCAGGATGAGAAATGAAGCCAAGTTCTCTGAACGTGCAGAAGTAAGAGGAACAAGGTTTGTGATCTGTAAAAACACTGCACACCAACTGCAGGTACACACCTACTCAGAAAATTCCAGGGGAACATTATGCTTAAATGCCTATGTTTTCCTGGATTGCTCCCCTTTTGGGCCAGTTCTTTCATCTTTCTATTGAGACAGTGGTCTGCATTTCCAAGGCTTGGGACTCTCTCACCTCTTTCCTTGCAATCTTGGTATCAGTTTCTGCTGCCAACCTGTAAACAGCCTTGAGCTTAACTTGGAGGGAGATGAGAGGGGTGTTACTCTTGTCAGACTAAAAGATTGGTTTTCCTTTCCCTGGGTGGGCATTCTGCTATCCTTGTGTGTCATTACATGAAAATGTGTTCACTTCTACTCCAAACTTGGAAAAACTAATTTGAGAGTGTAAAGGGGATTTAGTGCAAGTGAAACAAAGGACTCTTTGTACAGCTTATTTAGCAGGTGCCTGACTTTTAAAACTGGTTTGTTCCTATTCAGGAGAATAATCCACTTATGAGTCAATTTCTATCAATATTCCCATGGGTAGTCTCTTGCTAATATTTTTAAGAGCTGCTTGAGATAACCAGAGGATCCATTACCTTTGTTTTACTAGAACTTTACACAGCTTAGAAAATATATATATATATAAAAAAAGAAAATTGTACAGTAATATAGGCTGGTAAGGTGGTTGTGATGGCAGCTGGCAGCCAGACACCCACCCAACCTCTCTTTCATTCCTGCTCTTCAAGAGGACAGAGGAGAAAATAAAAGGAAAAAGATCGTGGGTGTACTAGTTTGAAAACAAACCAGTGGGAGACTGCAAGTCAGAATTATAATTTAAGAGGAAAATTAAAATAAATGCAATAATACAAGAAAAAAAACTGACAGAGTCAGGATACAACCTGACACCCTGTTAGTCAGGGTGGTGGTA
>VZTJ01003056.1:25910-49681 GCA_013397795.1 Orthonyx spaldingii
TGGTTTCTTGATGGCCCATTAACAGAGATAACACCTGGAGGGAGTTATCGGGGTGAGTCATGACTGGAGTTAACAAACAGTGCCCCACCTGTTTTAACAGCTTGTGGAGATGGTAATAGAATATATCTTATATTACAACCTAGGACAGTGGGTCATGGTAAAAGCAGACAATCACTTATCAGTTACCATCATGCACAAAACAGACTTGACTTGGGGAAAGCGAATTACTTCTGCAAATGAAAATAGATTTGGATAGTGAGAAATGAGACAAAAAGATTAAAGCAATACCTTGCTCCTGCTCCTTCTTCCTTCAATTTCACTGCTTTATTCCTGGCTTCACTCGCCTCCTCACCCAGCACCCCAGAGGCACAGGGGGATGGGGGCAATGGGGTCAGTCCATAACAGCTCCGCTCTGCTTCTCCTTTACCCCGCACTGTTCCCCTGCTCCAGGGCTGATCCTCCATGGACTGCACCCCCATGATTTATCACCACTAAAAACTCTGTGGACACGTTAAAGGTGAAGCCAGGATGTAATCCTGACCCAAAAAAATCCTGGTGGATCCTTGCTGAATTTGACATCAGACAGAAATCATGATAACCATTTCAGAAGGGCAAAAAAAATCAACAACCGAACCCTCAACTTCCAGAAAGAAATATTCCAGACTAGCACTTAAAAGATCACCAGGGACTTGCTAGAATGCCCACTTCACTTTTGTGGACAAGACCTTGTTTGTGAATTTCAAAGTAAACATATATTTCGTGTTACATAAAGCCCAGGCTTGTCCTTTTGAAGTGCAACAAAGATACCGCAAATTGTAAGGTTTCAACAGAGCTGCTTCTGTAGTTCCAGGCCACACAAGTCTCCATTTAAATAAGGACATTAAGCTGCTCAAAAGGACCAACAGTTCCTCAGGTGGACAGGAACAAAGCAGAACTAAGGATCAATACATGTGTTTAAATGTCCTTTCCAGCTATTTAATGAAATATATGCACACCATCTTCTTTTGGTAGAGCAAGAAGCAATTTCCAGCATTTGAAAAAACCCCAGAAGTTGAGACAGCTGATTTTAATGTAAGATGAATGAAAATAAGTCCATCAATCCAGTAAAATGGGCCTGAGGGGCTCAAATCAGTTCTCCCTGCAGGAAGGAGTGTGTGTGCATTGAAGAGTGATTTTGAGCCGTGTGACATTGCACAGGAGAAAGTGCAGTGTTGGAACTACCTGTTAGCAGAGTCTGGAGTTTGCCAGAGAAAGACAGATGAAGAGAAAGGGGAGAGAGAAAGAGTTCACTTTTCTGTACAATTTACACTGTTCAGTTTCTTTCCCAGTCTTGCTACTTTATGGCTTCAGTTCAAAGCACGATGCTGTCCCCTTCTTGTCCGGTACACTTAGAATCACACTTAGAACCCCTGGGGTGGAAAGGTCCTTAGAGACCATCTCAGTTTTGGTTGAGGCTTGGGGTTTTTGTGTAGGATTTGGGGTTGGGATGTTTTGTGCATGTGTTTCATTGGGTTTTTTTGCTTTTTTGTTTGGTTGGTTTGTTTCACTTTGGTTTGTTTGCAGGAACCACATCTAAGGAAAAATTAAGAATAACTGAAATTAACACTGCAAAAGAGTAACTTACTGTCCAGTAAGCTCTTTTCAATGACTTCTGGGGATTTTGTCAAAAGCATCAGGAGCAGCAAGGGAAAGAGCACAAAGATTTGTGCTGGAAGGCTTTCAAGCTTCTCTTGCTAACCTGGATTTCTTTGAAGTGTCCCAGGAAAGAGCTTCTCAGATCATAAAAGCCCAATCCTTGGAGAACATATGTGGTAGTGTGCCGGCCACCAGGGACATCCTGGCCTGGCCTGGCCACTCACCGCTCTGCATTCCACTTATCCCTCCCCTGTTCACCCAGGACTGGCCACATGTCACGGGCTCGTCATTTGTCTATTAGCTGGGCTCTCGCCCTGCCCACCAGGGGGAGAGGATATAAAAGAGAGAGGCAAGAAGGGGGCAGGGGAGTCTGGCCACGTTTCCACTACACATCTTGTTTTCCGCCTCTCCCTTGACGAGGGAAGAATAAAGGACTCTGATAAACGCAACTTGTACGTCTGTCTTTGCCTGCCCGGAGCAGCCACCGCCGGCCTGGGATCGGAGCTACCGAGGAAGGGGCTGCAGGGGCTGGACTCGGTGGCCTGGAGGGGCCCATAGAGGAAATAAGAAAGCTACAAACATAGACATCCAGTTTCCAAACAGTTAATTAGCTCTGATGCTCAGTTCATGAGCAATACTAGCTGCACATTTATGTAAGAACAATTTTTAACAGAAGAAAAACCAAGAGCCAACATCAATTACTCAGCATAGCAGGATAAATTGTGTGCAATGTTATTGGTGTAAATTGTGCCAGTTTGTCCATTGTTACAATTTGCCTGAGAGCTCCTGGAGCGGGGCCAGTGGAGGCTGTGGAGATGATTTAGGGCCTGGAGCATCTCTGACAGGGAAAGGCTGAGGGAGCTGGGGCTGTCCAGCCTCGAGAGGAGCCCCAGCTGAGAGGGGCCCTCAGCCCTGGGTGTCCCTGTGTGCAGGGAGGGCTCAGGGCAGGGCCCAGGCTCTGCTCCGGGGCCCAGCAATGGCACCAGAGCCACGGGCAGGGACTGAGCCCAGGAAGTTCCCCCTGGGCAGGAGGCAGAACTTCTGTCCTGGGCAGTGACTGAGCCCTGAATAGATTGTCCAGAGAGGCTGTGGAGTCTCCTCACTGGGGATATTCCAGAACTGCCTGGACACACTCCTGTGCCCTGTGCTCTGGGATGGCCCTGCTGGAGCAGAGAGGTGAGACCTGATGCCCCACTGTGGTCCCTTCCAGCCTGACCCATCCTGGCATTCTTTACTGCAACCTCTCAGTGGTGATACACTTAGGATTGGAAAGAAATTCTTGTTCTTCTGTACTACTCTTCTTTCTCTTTCCTTGTTTTTCCATATGCAAGATCCACACAACACTGGGCACTCCTATTAACACCCCTCCTTACCCTCCTTCTCCAGTTCCACTGCTGCAGTTCACTGGTAGCAAATACCACAGGCTGGACTAATTCCAGTGTGTTAATTCTATCCAAGCAACACTTGATCTTACTGCTCACTCTGACTCACTGTTTGTTGCTGAAGCTGGATTCTTACACATTAAGCTTTTCTTTAGTTTAATGCCCCCTTCAATGCAAATGTCATCATTTAGGGCCTATATCATCTGCATTGTTATACCAATCTGTTCTGAGGCCACTGTGATAAGAGGTTTTGAATCTTGAAATTATCAAGAAAAATTCATTCTGCCTGCATTTCTGCCTCCTGGGGAAAAAGGTAAAGATGTCACATAGTTGTAAAGAAATAAGGCTAGAGAGCTGTGGCAGTTTTGTGGAAGGGAGTGCTCATTGCTCCTACCATTTGGTATTAATTCCATTATCTTCCAAAAGAATTGTAAGCTGTGTTTGATCAAAGCTATCTTTTGTCCATTCAATCTACAGAACTTAGAGATGGTCATGCTTTTGCAACAGCTTTGCTGTCAATTTCACAAGCAGAAAGAAAATTTTTACCCAAAAGTACTGTGACATTAAAAAATGCATTAATGGCCAAGAGATTTCTAACTCTACATGTGTGTGCATTTACAGGAAAAGCTCTGGAATAGATGGAAAGAAGGGAACTGATGTATCTGGATTGAGGTTTTACAGTTTGTGAAGCAACATCCTGCAAAACCATGAGGTATCAGCAATCAGCCTGGCCTGCTGTTGTGGTTAACCCCATCAGCACCTCAGCCCCACAGAGCCACTCACTCCCTCACACCTGGGGGATGGGGAAGAGGACCAGAAGGGTAAGAGTGACAGAACTCGTGGGCTGAGATAACAACACTCTAATAGATAAAGCAAAAGCTGCACACACAAGAAAAGCCAAAGCAAGGATTTAACTCATGGCTTCCCATGGGCAGCAGGTGCTCAGCCATCTCTGGGAGAGCAGGGCTCCATCACACATAATTGTGACCTGGGGAATACCAGCACTCCAAACGTTCACCTCTTCCCTCTCTTCCCAGCTTTATATACTGATCATGATGCCATATGGTATATCCCTTCAGTCAGTTGGGGTCAGCTGTCCCAGCTGTGCCCCCTCCCAGCTCCTGTGCACCCTCCTGGCTGCTGGAGTGGAGTGAGAAGCAGAAAAGATGCTGTGTAATCACTGCTCAGCAATAGCCAAAACATCCCTGTGTTACCCATGCTGCTTCCAGGACAAATCCATGGTAGCTGCTATGAATGAAATGAGCTCTGTCCCAGCCCAAACCCACACACCTTCAGAAAAGGGTGTTGTGCTGAGGGACAGAAGTGCTGAGCAGTCTTCCAGCCTCTGTCCCTGGCCTGCTCATGGGCTTGGGCAAGTCCTTTTATTTTACCCTTCCAGCTGCATCCTGGAATTGGTGCCCTTCTTTGCTCAGTGCTCTCAGACCCACAGACTAAAGTAATACCCAACCCCTAGACTTTTTCAGACATGAGGGTAAGAGACAGGAGCTCTACTAGACCTGAAGAAAGGCAGGCTGTGTCTGTATGGCAGAATAGAGCACAACAGGGAAGGACTAAACAAATAGATAAATAAATTTCAGCCTGTGAGTTTAAATGTGTAAGTGACATATTTTTTCTGCTGCAGTGTGGGATAATAATGCTTCATTTATGGCAATGAGTGTCTTTGTTTCAGCCCTAGCTCTGATCATGCCTTCTGGGTGCTGCTTTTGCACCTCATCATACAAACAGGCTGTGCTGTGACACAGCAGAGGCTTAGAATTGAAACCTAAACTGAAGGTTTACTCATGGGACTCCCTCAGTTTAACCTGCAAGCCTCAGTGTTGCAGCTCAGCTCTTGGGAAGTGCATTTTGTTGTCAGACCAGCAGTTCAAGTTCTTTCAAATGTGCACCATGAGGCAGCTGGAGTCCTGGGCTGAGCTGCCTGTTCTGTGGCAGGAGGGGATGAATTCTTCTTTGCTGGATTCTGCTTTGCAGGATTCTGCTTGGCAGCCCACGTTGCTGTTTTCAGACTGCCTTTGCCTCCACACACCATGAAGGAGATGCTGTCACGCCCACAAGACTGGGTGGCATCTGCAGTTGTCACCACGTTTGCTCTGTGCGTAACTGGAGCTGGTAACTGTGCTAACACCAGAACATCACCAAGTGACATCACTCAGGCTTGGCAGTTAGAAGGGGGAGTTTGTGTGCACCCAGGAGCACGTCAGGATGGGGAATGACATAAGCTTGCACCCCTTTGCCTACCCCCACAGAGCCTCTGACGCTCCAGGCTGCCAAGCTCTATATGTTGTGCAAAGAAATCCTACACAACAATCCCACTATCTTTCCTTGCAGGTGCTGCAAGAGAGTCTGGACCCTCAGATATCTCCATGTTCTGCCAAAAAGTCTGAAAAACTCAAGGCTAAAACATCCCTTCCCCCTCCCCAGACATATGGATGTTCAATACACAGCAAGCCCTGGTGCTTTAGGGACTTCACCAGCAGTAGTGTTCTGTAAGCTCTACATATTAATCCATATTACCTGGAAAGAAAGAAGAGGCAAGACTCTACCTGAAGATCCCAAAAGGCACGAGGCAAGGGTGGATCATGCAATAAATTAAACTCAACCCAGATTACAGCTTGTGAAGAGGCAGTTGAGGGAGCTGGGGGGACTCAGCCTGGAGAAAAGGAGGCTCAGGTGGGACCTTCTGGCTCTGCACGACTCCCTGACAGGAGGGGGCAGCCAGGGGGCTCGGGCTCTGCTTCCAGGGAACCGGGACAGGAAGAGAGGGCACGGGCTCAAGACTCTACATGGTTACCTTTGGATGGTTGTGACTGGTTTAGGAGGCAGTCATGTGAGAAAAGACTGATGAAGTGTGTGTGCAGTGATGGAAAGAGACTGACAGTTCAAACAACCCATTTGGCTTTCTAGCTCTCCTTTATGGACTAAAGTTTCGAAAAAACCCAAATAAGGAAAGTGGGGTTTGGTTCAGGGTTGAGTTTTGTTTTGGTTTTTTTTTTTTTCCATTTCTGACTATCCTGCTGCAAAGGATGCTGAGAAGTTCAGGGGAAAACTCATTCAGAGGACAAAGTTCAGTTTCATGCGAGGCCTGGTGATATGGCTGGTATGTAGGTGTCCATGAAACAAACCTTATCAGGCTCCAGTTCACAGTATCAATTTGTACTGATAATAAACCCATTATGATTTAGATATGTTGCTTATAAATCGTACTTGAGCAGCACTTCTGACTAATCTGTTCCATGACTATCAAAGGTTCTTCTTTTTTTTCCCCCCTAAACCTTTTTGTTCTGCACTTAACACCATTACCAGCGTTGAACATCGCAAGGGAAAAGATTGGTAATAAAAGATTACAACTCCAAACTTTTGGGTTTTTTCAGGTCTCTTTGAATGTAAAAAACCTGCAAACAGCCTATATAAACATTATCTTCAACAGACCCATGTAGGTTTGCAGATCTTTTCCATGTTAGCTTGGAGGGAATTTTCTAAGTAGGAATAAGGCACAAAACCAAGAGCGTAGCTCTGAGCAGGAAATGTTATGCACAGGACTCTGTGTCCGAGTGTTCTAAAGGTATTTTTAGGTTTTAGAAGGTGTTTATGTTTCAATTGAAACCTGTGAGACTTCCCTCTGGCCTGAAATAGAGGACAAAAACACTGTCATCAAAATATCCTGCAGGTAATGAAAAAAGAGTTAAAGGTAATAAAGGCAACTCAGGTTTTCCATCCGTGGAGTTGTTGGCTCAAGCAGGGAATAGTTCAAGCAATGTAGGAACAGCAGCTCGTTGTAACTACAATTACAGGAAAGTATGGAAACACTATTTTAAAAAGCAATGATCATATAACTTTTAATTTTATTTTGCGTTAATGTTAATGCATCATCAATATCACCTAAATTCAACTGTTAAACCATCAAAGTACTCCGTGGGTGGAGCAGGTTAGATTAGTATTTCAGTTACATTTTTGTAGCTGTGTGGTTGCAGTGACATTAACCCAAAAACATCTTATACTGATACATGTACATTTTGTTTAACTTTCTTTCAGGTGGGTAGGCTGTGTAAGATCATGCGCAGGAGCACAAAACAGCCACAACATAAATTGTATTCTCTATTCTCATAAGACCCAGCAAACATTTCATACCTGTGTAAGTCTATTTTGGGGCATTCCTTAGAAAATTCCCTTTGCTTTGACCAACAAGATTTTTTCCTATATATTAGTAAAAATGATGGGTTTTAATCTTCATTTTCTCCTGTACTCTGAAGGGCAAGAAGAGACAGAATGGTGGCCGAAAACAGGCTTTGAAGCTGCACTGAAAGAAAGAACTTAGTGACTTCCTTTTTCTTTTGTGTTTCTCAGCCTTCCTCAGAGCCATAGCACAGCGTGAGTGTGTTCTGGAGGCAGGCAGAGCTGAGACAGGATGCAAATGACTGTGTTAAAGCCGCTCTCTCCGTAGCTCCGAGGGACAGGCTCACGGATGGCAGGGGATGTCACCTACGCGGCCGTGGCGATGCTGCCGAGGGAAAGGCCACAAAATCCTTCAGGGACATCAGACCCAGGTAAAACATCTCATCCACCCTTGGCCACACACTGTTTGCTCTCTTGTGCTCTCTTTTTCTATCTCACGTTTTGAATTGGGTAAAACTGGAGCAATGCCATGAGATGCTGCATGGGAAGGGCGAGAAGTTGGAATAGTGGAGGAGATCCTCAGAGTACAAATCAGCCAAGCTGCTCCCAAATCAGAGGCACCAAGGAACAGCAGCTCAGGTCTGGTTCCAGGCTCTAAGTAACAGAATGAGAAAGAAAAAGTGTTGACTGTTTGAATAATGAGCATAATATTTCTTTTTAAGCATGCAACATGATCAAGACAATGCTCCACCTCGTTTCTACCTAGTCTACAAGTCATATCAATGCAGTTAATGTTCATGGAAAAGGAGCAGTAAATTAACCAGTAAATCAGTAACCTAGTGGCAGTCAAAAGTGCAGTCACTGTCACTGAAGGAAGTACTGAATGACTCCTAAAAACTTCCTGATTTTTCTCTTTAATTTTCCAGTGGTGATTTTCCAGAACCAAATTATGAATCTGGGATCACTTCATATATTTGTACAAGAACCCCAAAAGATTAAGTCAATATTCAGAGTAAGGAGATGATTGAGACTAAATTTTCTGAAGAAGTAACATTTCTACTACTTGGGGAAAAAAAATGTAATTCATTCATGAAAGCATTTGGACAAAATTCTGGATCACAGCTAATATGAATGACAACTTCTCATTAGCAAATAGGAAATGCTTGTGGCATCAGACTAAGGATATTTTCATGCTTTCATTAGTAATTAACATATTTAACCCTTAAGGAAACAATATTGTGTAATGAGCATTTTTAGATGTTCTACTTACAACAGACATTAGTAATGATGATGATACTCTGAATACATGCACTTAAATGACACAAATTTGTATATTTTATGTATTTTTACGGGACTGGTAACCAAAAGATAAAAATTAGTTTACTTTATTATATATATAACAGGAAATACTACCTTAGACTGTGTGTTCATGCACTCATGGATGTTGTTTGCACAGCTGTAACCTGTGCAACTCAACAGGGACTTGCCTGGAATTTAACCCAGTATCCAAAGTGATAATATTTGTTTGTGAAGGGAGACAGACATCAAATCGTGATTTGAAGACATCCAAAACTATGCCTTGATCATGCTGTCTAAAGGAAAGGCTCGACTTTGGACAGGCCAGTTCCAGTGAAATTTATCATTAACATCGGAGTGGTTCTTATTAAACTTTGGTTGAACTGATTTTAAGTCTTGATATTTTCTCACATGAAGTTACTGACCATGGTAATCAAGTAATTTCTCAATGCCCTTTTGCCTTTAAATATTTAACTTCTCAAAGATGCTAATCATTTTTGTGGATGTTCTTCTGTTCATACTCCAGTACTTCCATCTCCTTTAGAAAATGGGCACCAGATATCCACACGGTGTTTCTATAAGTCTGGGTTATGCTGTCTGAATTATACAGACAAAAATCTCTTAAATAATCCTTTCTTCATTGCATATAGCTCCCAGTCTCGCCTTCCCCACTCTTATGTCTGATTATACTCAAATACATTTTGTCTGCTTGGGCTTCAGCTGTCATTCAGGTGCTCTGGATAACAAGGACGAGGGGATTCTTGGATGCTCTACCAGAGTGTGCTGAGGAGGATTTAGTGCCTGGCTTGGGTAGGTGTAGGTGCTGCTACTGTGCATGTGCTTCAAAACAGGTGTTCAAAAGTAGAAAAGTGTTCCCAAAATCCCAGCAAGGGTAAATACCACCTGGGAATCCATTTTCTAAGGAAAGACTCCATCAGTTTTTGTGTCCTGGTTCACTCAGGATAATTTGAGAATTGCCTGATTGTGAGTCATGAGTAACTACACAGAACTTTCCTTGGGGGAAGAGCAAACCAAGGAGAGTTAAAGTCCATCCCCAAACTAACCCACAAGTAGTTGTAGCCTGATCTTGGTTGTGCCCTAAACTTGCCGTTCCCCTCCTTAACCTTCTGGGCTGCTCTGGGTGTGGACCAGGTCCACCTGGAGCCTCTCCAGCTTCTCCCAGAAGCCTGAATATGCTGGCCCACATCTGGACACAACGTTCCCTGATGGACAGCCCCCCAGGAGCACTCCCTGTCTGCACATTCAGCAAGCAGAAGCTTCCAATAAACAGAGATGTTTTTCTGCACCTGGCAACAGGCACAGGGAAGTGAAGTGAAATGTCAGTCTTAGTGACTGACGGAGATCTCCATCTTGTTGTTGAATTAGGTGAGGGTGTGAAAGCATCCAGCAGAATTAAGGTTATGTGGTATTTTAAAATCCCCTGCTGACTTCTGAGGACTTCACATTCAAATAATCATGTGCCCATACACACTGTAATAGAAGGAATAATTTTGTTTAAATATTCTGTTTTCTTGGACAATTTTTTTTTTCTTGCAGACTTAGAGATATTCTTTACAGGAATAAATGTTCATTTGAGAGACAAGCTATTTACTAATGGTAGTAGAATGTCTAAAAGTACATATTTTAGAAGTGCCTCCATTTATAGGGCTAGTGCACTTAAAAATTTAAAAGTCCTGAGTGTTTTTGGAAAATCACTTACATTCTAAGAAGAAAAACTGTTAGGGCATTTGATTTGAGAACAATTACATTTAATCTACAAATTTTCTGTAGTTCATTGAACTACTAAACTGAAATAAAGCAAACAACCAAGTGTATTAGGTCAGATTCTCTAAAGCATAGACTGTCTCCCCTATATGAATAAACCTTATTTGCCAACTAGGTCCTCAGTGGTTTTTTTACTGTAAAACCTCTCCACACTTCAGCAATTCTCATAAGAAATACTGTCTCATTTCAGCTTAATGAGACTCTCCTGCCAAATTTTCCCCTGATCAGTGAAATTTAATACAATATTTCTTTTTAAAAACCCCAGCGGTCACAAATTAAGGCGGTAGCACAAAAGTTTATTCTTGATATAGATGGATAAAATCTCTCAATTTTTGGAACTAAAAGCAGTGTCCCAAAAGTCCAAATATCTTCCATAACACTAACCAGTAGCTCTGCAAAACACCCAGGTAAATTATATTGAAAACATGATCAGAAAGAATCCATATGCCTTTAACCCACACCATGCAATTTTCATGCCATTTTTGGGTTTGTTTTGGCAATGTGCTTCCGGCAAAGGATGTCTTCAGCCCTCAGGTCCATTCCTCTGCTGCTACAGGCACCACCTGAAATATCCTGGGATAATCACTCTCAGAAATGCCCCCAGGAATTACCTTGCTGCAGCAGCATTTCTCTGAGTGCTGGTTTTCCCTTTGGCATCTCTGCTGCACAAAGCTGTCTCGGCTCTGGTGCCCCTGCAGCCCCTGTGGTACCTTCCTGAGATGGCTTAGCAACAGATGGGATGCCTGCCATGGATAGCAAGCAGGTCTTTCCCATTCTTCAGCCTGTTTGTCTATCTCCTGCTCCAGCCACACAGCACCCAACCGTTCAAAGCTTGTGGAGGATCTTCCTGCCTGACAGCAGGAGGAAACGGTAAATTATCATCTTGCCTGTCGTTGCCTAGAAAAAGGAAAAAGCTGAACAAGCAGCCCTGGAAACACACACCCCTTTTCACACAGGCTCAGCCTTCTTTATTATTCCTCCATGTGGTGATTTGTGCAACCACAAATGTCAGCATTTCCCTCTCCTTACAGGAAACACGATCACATATGCTGAGCTGCACGTGAAGCCCCAACCCCAAAGGAACAGCAGAGCAGAGACTTCCGTTCCTGGTACTGTGCAATTTTGTTTGGTTACTAATTATAGATGTAGATTTTCCTATTGCCCAACAGTGAAACCTGTTACCAAGTGCCTTTACGTACACTCTCCCTATGAAGGACTGATCTATCATTTCATCTGCTTTTTTTTTCTGCTGAGGTCTCAGATTACAGACTTTCCTTTAAAAATAATATTGAGAGACGTTTTAAAAATAATTTCTAAAAACGCCTTTGTGCCCTACATGGAAAATGTAGTAAAGCAAAGTAAGATTGTCACCCTCCCTGTCCTGAAGGACCTGCCTGGTGGGGAAAGGGAACATTACACAAGACAGCTCAGACAGCCAGAGGATGGAGCAGTTGCTCATCTCATGCAGGCAAGGTCAGGGAAACAGAGGCTGTGACAGTGCAAGTCTGTGTTGCGTGGAACTGGCACCTTGACCCCAAATTTCCTCAGATTCTGCGGCTTCTTCGGTGTTTACCTCTGACACAGGGTGAATGCCAAACAGCTGGAGAGATGCTTGATTTGACGCACTTCTCTGTGCTAGCTGTGTCAGTACAGGGCTTTTTTTTCTGTGCATTTAGGGAAGTTATCTTTGAGCTGTGGGACGGGCACGGCAATGCCTGGGAGTAGAGGGGAGGAACACACCACAGCCCATCCCTGACACCACAGCCCGTCCCTGACACCACAGCCTGTCCCTGACACCACAGTGCATCCGACAGACACCACAGCCATCCCTGACACCACAGCCCGTCCCTGACACCACAGCCTGTCCCTGACACCACAGTGCATCCGACAGACACCACAGCCATCCCTGACACCACAGCCCGTCCCTGACACCACAGCCTGTCCCTGACACCACAGTGCATCCGACAGACACCACAGCCATCCCTGACAGACACCACAGCCATCCTTGACGACACAGCCCATCCCTGATATTTTCCCTGAATTGCTCTGCAAGGCCCTGCAGGGTGTGTGTGGATAGGTGGGAGGAAGCAACACTTGAGAAAAATAACTCAAAGGAGAAAAAGCAAATTATTAAAGGTTAAAAATCACTTGCTCTATGTGACCAAATGTTTTGATTTCACTTCCATGTATGCGAAATGGATGCAAATTTCTAATAAATGAAATGCCACAGCATCCTTCCAACAGCAGACAGATTTTAGGCAGATGATTTCTCTGTCATTTCTCCAGTGTTAATTTTAAGAATGCCAGAACCTTAGTCTGCTTTTCCTCCTGCCTCCCTCCAGGCTGCAGGCACAGGTGCTCAGCCTGGTTCTACATGGCGCTGGTCCTGGCAGTCCTCGTGCTCGTCCTAGTGGGAGTCATGGCCATACAAGCCAAGCATTGTGAGTAGGTCCTACATCCTGCTTCATCCCTTCATTGCAGACATGGGTAAACCTCTGAAAGAGCTGAGAGAAAAATTCCCTTAGTGTCGCACTAAAAGGTGTCAACTTATACACAAATACAGGAAATTAGGGGCTATTTACAAGGGCCTGGAGTGACAGGACAAGGGGGAATGACTTCACACTGACAGAGAGCAGGTTTAGATTGGATATGAGGAAGGAATTCTTCTCTGTGAGGGTGCTGAGGCCCTGGCACAGGGTGCCCAGGAAAGCTGTGGCTGCCCCTGGATCCCTGGCAGTGCCCAAGGCCAGGCTGGATGGGGCTCTGAGCACCCTGGGATAGTGGAAGATGTCCCTGCCCATGGCAGGGGCTGGAACAACATGATCTTTAAGATTCTTCCCAAGCCAGGCCACTCCATGAACATCTCAGCAGGACTTTGCTCACTGAGTTTTACTCACTGAGTTTGCTCATAACTGTGTCTGTACCAGGCAATGTACACAGAGACATCCTCACATTCACAGTACAGCTCTGGGTACAAAGATTACATTTCCTTATCCTTCTTGTTAACCCTGATCTCTCTATCACTCTCTCTCTTTGTTTATTTTTTTTTTTGTTTTTGTTTTTTGTTTTTTTGTGGGGGGGGGCTGTTCAAGTTTTGAAGGGCAGAGCAGGAAAATCAGAACATGTGCCCCAGTATGGTCTGAACAGCACCAGCAGTGACATTTCTTCAGAGAGGAACATCTCAGCAGCGCTCCTGAAATGGCTTATGGAGGAGCTGTGTGAAGATGGACAGGGTGAGGCTTGTTAGTCCCTTCCAGCATAGAGGACGTGTGGTGTGCACATTTCTGTTTTCTCTGTTCCCATTTCTCTGACACCCTGCAGTTTCTGGGAAGTCACTGGTGCTACCCAGGGAGCATGGTGTTCCTGCAAAACAGTGATAACAGCATCTAAACTAACATTTTAATCATAATAGTCTTGCTCCTCTTTTGGTATAGCGTTTTCAGTATTTTCTTTACACTTCTTTCTGGCAGGAGCTGCTGTCAGAAATGCTATATATTTAAGATCCTCCTCTTGTCCTGGAGAACACTTTCCAGATAATTGTCCATAAACAGGGGGAAGAATTCCATTCATTGTATATGGTTGGAATTGTTGCTAATGGTTGCCCCTGTCCACCCACAGGGACAACATGCGAGCTGTGTCCCCCCGGGTGGCAGCTGCACAGGGGCAGATGTTACTTCTTCTCCGAGGAGGCCAGGAGCTGGGAGGACAGCCAGAAAAACTGCCTGGCCAGGAAATCCCAGCTGCTTGTCATTGAGGATGAAATTGAGATGGTAAGCCTTGCAGCAGCAACTGTGTGACAGGCCTTAGACAAACCTTTCTCCAAGGGAAAGTGGCCTGGATGTCACGAGTACAGATAGTCAAGCAAGAGCCCCATCAGGGAAAGCGTCTGCCTCTCCCTGCACAGGAGCTGGGTTTGGGGATGTCAGCAGTGTAGAGCTGAAAAGGAGAAGCACATGAGGTGCCAAGTGTGGAAGCCAGAATTGTTTTGACTGCAAAGAGGAAATGCTGGGGACTTTCCACTCGTTTCCACTGTTGGCTTTGGAAAGAGAGGAGTCTGGTCACGCATATTGGCTGAATTAAGGGGCTGCTCTGCCACCACTGCATTCCTGCCCTCACTCTTTGTGAGGGAATACAAGCTGTGCATGAGGCAGGACAGTGACCTGGGCACAGCAGGGAAGCTCTTCTGTCAGGTAACATCCTTCTGATTGTTCCACAGGAATTTATAGACAACAAAGAAAAAGATACCAAATATATCTGGATTGGCTTGGACACTGAAGACATGGAAAAACAATGGAGTTCAGAGGAAGATCACAGAGCAAAAGAAAACAGGTGATGATTTGTGGCGGGAGGATATCTTTGGGAATAGCAAAAGTGCAGTATCTCTGCTTGGAAACAAAATTCTGAATCTGAGCTAGTTACCCAAAGCACAGATCTAACCCTGCAGCCTCAGGCACATATTCAGAGTCATTCCACTGCCAGTTCCAGGTCAACTGGTTCCTGCTGGCCACTTTTGGAAACCGTTTTCCGCCTCCAGGACCAACCATGGCCACAGTTTATGTATTTATTAACACAGAGACATTATTACACACTTCTGCTGAAATCCCTGCAAATGAACTCTCTCACTTTACAGACCATGTGCCTCTGTTGAAGGTGATGCCTGTCACATAGCTTGGGCTGAGATCTGTGCAGCTTTCTTCAGCATTGGCTGCATGGGGAGGACCCTTTTCCTTGTAACACTAACAATCCCAAGCATCCATTCCTCAGGAGGCAGCAGTCCCTGCTGGGCTGCCCATCCCACCCCTGCAGAGCTGCTGTGCTTCAAGGGGGTGATTGAGTGGGCATCACCAACCCCCCTCACTCAGAGCACCACCAGGATTTTTAACCAGAACTGAGTTTAAAGCTGACAACTGCATTCCTTTTGGTCTCTCAGCAGGACAACTCTAAAAGGAATCGAGGCTGACAAGAACTGTGCTGTTTACAGAAGGAAAAATGTGATCCAGTCAGATAACTGCCAGACGTTCAAGGAGTGGATCTGTAAGAAGAACGCAACTTTGCTGGTGCTCTGAGCCACATTTCCAGACAACAGGCAGAGCTTCTTGTCAAAAGACCCATTCTGCTGATAAACCAACTTGTAAATAATTTTTATCAGACTTGCAGGGAAATTTGCACTTTGCTGTGCTGTGCTCCCTAAGAAGTCAGAAGACAGGTCCTGCAATAGGGCTGCAAGCTGGCACATCTGGATTTGGGAGTGCTGAGCCTTCACACAGACAGACTTTGGCAGCAGCTGCCTCAGGAAAGGGCAGAGGAGAAGAGATACTCGTGAGGAGGAGCACTGTGCACGTGAACTGTGTGATGTGCAGGAATTATGGCTCCTGTGAGGGATGAAGGGTGTGCTGGGCTCCCTGCTGTCACACCCCACCCTCAGGTAGCTGCTGAGCTGAGGACTTCTTATTTGGGCTTCAGAATTTTAGTGTTTTCTGAAGTTTGTGGTTCTGGTTTTGGTTTTTGTTTTTTTTTCTTTGGAGTCTAATTGTGACTCAGAAACCGAGGGCTGGAAAAAAATGCATTTGTTGGACAGTGTCATTCAAAGCTGCTGTACAGCTACTGGGTGTAGACAGCAGACAAGTCATGAAGTGACTGGTAACACTTGTGGTTAATGTGCTGATTGTTCCCATCCTCTTCTGGTGCTGAGCCTTGGGATTAACTAGGGAAGGGGCTTGGACTGTAGAAGAACATTGCAGTGCAAGGAAATAAGGTTGATAACCTTCCTCCCCACCTATATTTTGCCCCTTTGCATTGTAAATTCCACATATGTTCCACAGTTATGGTATGATGAGGCATCAAAGCCAAAGACTGGTGAAGTGAATGCCTGTGAGTGCACTCAATAAATTCATTACTTAGGCACTGAAGTGTCATGGACAAATTCTATTTCTGAGTCTAGAATACAAAAATGCTATAAGCAGTCTGACCTAGTGCCTTTATTAGATTCAAGTATTTGACAAAAATGAAGAAATGTCACAGATTGAAGGTTCTAATCTAACAAAAACTGCAATTTTCAAAAATGGCTTTTGAAATGTAGAGGCTTTAGTTCATCTTTGCTGTGATACACACAATTAAAGACAGCTACAGTTTCATAGAGATGTTTGTTCATGCCTGGGGAGCGTTAATGTCCAGCACTCTGGGGCTGCAGATTAAAAAGTGAACTGTACCCTCAGGGACTTACCTTCAAACAACAACAAAAAAATCCCAATACAGATTTACCCTCCAGAATGCAGCATCAGCAGCTCAAGACTCATATGAGAAACTGCTGTTATGTAAGAGGAAACAAAAACAAAAAAATCCCCCAAACTCAGCACAGCACGTGGGGGGAAGAGGATTGGTTTGTTCATTCTAGACAGAGAAGCAAAGAAAAGGAAAGAATCTGAAATGAGTGAGATAATCATCTATACCTATATAATACCTGCTTTATAGAGAGAGAATTTCTTACTGCTGAGAAATTTTCGCTTCAGGGTACTCACAGCACACCCTTCTCCATGCAGTGGAGTTGACAATTGCTGGTTTTATGGCAGATCTTACTTGATTCATGCCGAATTTGACAAGAAAAACAAACTCCTGCATGCTGGCTTCTCTCAATTTAGTTGTGGTATTTAGGTTTTAACAACATTCATGAAACATCTACTATTTGGGCCTTCTTGCTATTCGTGTAATTAAACAAGTTTTTCCAGGGCCTTACTGGAGGTCTTACCTACCATTTAAGCAGTCACTGATGTAAAAACAAAAAGAAATTACCATTGAAGTACTTCATCAAAGCCCACTCTGAGTAAAGCAAGTTGGCAGTTTGCTGCTTGACCCTTGTTTTCTTAACATCACAGAAGAAGATGTTCATTGCATTCCTGAGGAGTCAGATTCCAGAAGAGCTTTCACTGTAAACTTTTGTTCAAAGTCTGACACATTATGAAGTGTAAGAAAGGGAAATGCATTATTTTTTTGGATCAAATGTCCTGTTTCATGTCAGCCACAACATTATGAATAAAGATTTTTTCATATTCAAAACCCGAATATTTTACTTCACTTCAGATTTTTTTTCACCCAAATGGTGCCTGAGACGAAAAATACTTTTAATGGCACAATATTAAGATACAAACCACTGTAATTCTGGGGCTCTGTAAAGATATTTATTGAGTATCTTTTCAGGTCTATTGCACATACCACATCCTTCAGAACCAGGTTAATTTAAAAACATTGCATAATACCAACCTCTCCCCAACATATAAATTAATATATAATTAGGCTTTTATACTGTAATCTCCTGTTATGGTGCCTATAAAGAATACAAGCAATTAAGAAAAGTGTAGTTCAGCAAAATTAGTGATTATATTTAAATAAACATCTGAAAGTCACGAATTGCAGACAATATCCATGTGCATGGTCCTGCTACAGTCAAGTACTTCTATCACAGAAAATAACGAACTTCCCATTCTTCCCTCTCTAGAAATTTGATAGTTACATTCCTTTCAGGAAAATAAACTGCTTTGCTTTCTCTGGGTCAAATGACATTTTAATCTTTGGATAACCTGCTAGACATGAGTGGGACTCAGACAATCAGAGGGATTGTGCCCTATTTCTGTTGAGGCTCCCAGCAATGCAACAGCACTGGGGTTGCTGCTGAAACTGTCACCCGAAGAAACACTGATTGTTCATTTGGAAATGCCCCCCTTGCCCAGAAGCTTCACACTGTGACAGGCACAGGGCATCAGGAAAACACAGAGAAACATCCCTTGCTGTTAATTCTCTCATTCCCTTCTCCTGATTTTGCCTGCTTGCACTGAGGGCTATTTTTACCTTTACACATTAATGCCTGCAGCTTCGCTATCACTCTTCCAGTTCCAACTCTTCTCTCCCCATCAATGCAGATGCTCAGGTAAATAAATATTCTTATCTATTGTGACCTTTTATTGGTGAAAGAAAGTGCTGTGAGGATAACTTCAGGTGCAGTGCAGCTATATAAATTAGTTTGACAGTGTTATCACTGGAATTTAACAAGATTAATGTAACATAACATTAACAAAACATGGAATACAATGCAAGGTGCATCCCATCAAATGGAGAGAGAGGAATTTGTTGTGATCCTGTCTAAAGCAACAGTGTTCACGTCTGCATTACCCTGTATCCACAAGACACTGGCAGTCCTCCAGACAGACCCACTTCACCACCCATCCCTGCACACGGAGCCTGGCGAAAGGAAAAGCACAACAAAAACCTCCAACTGCAAAAGGGAAAGAAAGAGCAGCTACTCCTACAAGACAAGAGTAAACTGAAGAAATACTGATGGCACAACAAAAAGAAACTGCAGGCTGGGCAGTAGCTGGAAAAATGGGACAGGGAAATGACTTATCAAGATGCTGAAGAGACCCTTTTAAATGGTATCTTTAAACAATGGGTGGAGAATTCTGGCTACCAGAAAAGTCATTTACTTTCAGGTAGGAGCTGGGACACATTCCCAGGTCCCAAAGTATAGACATAGCCTGTGTAGGCATCATATCAGACCTCTGAGTGTTGGTGGAGGTGGCTTTGCCCACCTTTATTGTGCTGAGTTGATATTCAAGCTACAGACCCACTTCCTGGTTAAATAACATCCTGAGGCCGAGACTCCTTTGGACTCCAGATAGGCACAGTTTCCTGAGCCTTTTACTTCAAACCTGTCAGGGAGAAGGGAAGACAGGATTACTTGGACAGCCACAGTCAAATACTGCCATAGAGCAAAGACAGCTATGGGCATCTCAGGTTCTCTTTGAATAAAGCCTGATCAACCACGGGCAAGGCACCACAGGAGGATGATGTTTTGTGCCTTGAAGAGAACATCATGGAGATTGTCTTTTCTTAATAGGATCTTGTGCCCAGAATACAAAATCCGGTACTTGTAGTACTCCTGCATTTTGTTTAGTGGTCACTTAATGTGAAATGCAACCTTAGAGCAGAGACTGAAACTTAGGTTTGCCCTTCTCAGGGATGCTGTGCCTCAAGATGGGTACCACCACCTTGCACTTCCACATCTTCCTATACTACTAAAAGGTTCCAGCAGAAGCTGTGAAACAAATGCATCTCATTTCTCCCTTCCTCAGAACCAACCAGGCACCATGGTTAAGGGGTGGGGGGAAACTGGAAGCAAACCTCACACATACCATACGTGTCCCTATATAAGAGGTAAGGGACTCCTTTAGCAACTCTGTTTTCAAAAAAAGTGCTATAAAGTTCTGGATAGGCCAAGCAAATAGCCTCAGGAAAAGGCAGGGGACAAATCCCCACCAGTGTAATAAAACCTGAGCTTAGACATCAAGGTGTTTGCCCTTTTAAAAACAGGAGGGGCAGTTTGAGGCAAGCAGCGAGGCAGAAGTCTAAGAACGGGAAGAACCTCACTGAAAATGAAAGCATCAGTGGATGTTTGAATTGCAGACAGGGGATAAAGGAGTGGGAAGGGCTGTGGTTTTCAATTTGAGGTGCCCACATGCTCCTCACATCTCATGTTAAATACCTTTGTCAGATCAAGCCCTCAGGGCTTGGGGACGAAGTAAATATAGTCACACATCACCAGTAATGTCTCAGACTTAAAAGTATTTAAATTTCCCACTTCTTAATTTCAGACTTGTGAAATCTCAGTGCTTACGCCTATCACTGGTAATTCTACCAACTCCTGCCAGCAGCTGCTCCAGGACGAGCTGCGGTAGCCCTGAGGAGATGGGACAGGGAGAGGAACAGAGTGCCCCACACCTGGCACTGGTGGCACAGAACGCAGGGCCCTGGCCACAGAGTAGCTCATGCAACACAAATTCACAGCTTTACCTTTGCCTCCAGCAGCCTCTTTAGGAGGAACATTCTATAAAAATGAAAACATGTCTTAGCAGTCTCCCAAATCTCTTTGCTATAAACTTCACACAGATTACATGCAGGTTTGTACTTTTGCGAAATATATTCTATAATGAGGAATTTGTGTTATTTTAATCTTCCCTTTCTCTACTTGTTGCATTGGTATCTTGGTGTCTTTTGGTTTAACTTTCATTTTGCTCTCCTGTCTGTAACCGTGAGCCTCTCATGTTGCTTCCCAACATTAAATTTATTCCCTAACTTACATCTGCCACAGTTTTAACAATGCCATGTGAAATCTTTATTGCATTCCATGCTTTCTCCATAATCATCCCTTCAACATAATTTCAGATATTTCCTACAAGTCACTGTCTATACCTGTATTATTTATCTTCTCTTACTCCCCCATAATCAAGTATCACTAGCAATATCCCTCCACATCAACTTACAGTTCATTGTCTAATGCTTTTCCATTTACCCAAAAGAACTCTCCATTTCTTTTATAAAGTCCAATCCATGGGTCTTCCTTTGTTATCTTCATCATAAAGCTCTGTTGGAATAAACCCAAAGAAAAGAAGTTCTGCATGTCCAGTCCAGCTATCAAAATACAAAGTCTTTGATCCAGGGCAAAAGCAAAACAACAATCTTGCCTGTCCTGCAGAAGGAACAATATTAAAAGTGCCTGCTAGTGTCTGCTAAATATACAGAGACTGGTGACTGTGATAGAGTTGACTGACCTAGAGAGAGGCTATCCTAAAATATCAAGTTCTGGAACAGATACAGAAAAATATATTCTCCTAGGCCTTTGTGCAGGGTGGAATCTTGCCTAATATTGTGGTCTAGTATAGAAAAAATTGCTCAAACTGCACTTTGGGTAACTCTCTCCTAACGCCAAAGGTCACCATTAACATGTTTACCAACTTGTGTGACATTAACCTATCTCAACATGAGCAAACAGTTGTTTAATTAAAGATAAATGAGATGCAACAGCATTTACCCTGATAGATGCCTTCAATATGAATATTTATAGCTGTGAGCAGCACCAAATTTAACTTAGACAAGCCCTTGGACATTTCGTAAAACATGAACTGATCAAACTGATGTTTCCTGTTTTCAGGGAGAAGAGGCACGAAGTTTTCAGCAGTCTGTGACTCACTGTGGTCTTACATCAACTTCCTAACTGTTCAGCTGAGGAGGCTGGAAAAAGTTTCCTGGGAGTGAACTGGGGGGAAATCAGGATCCCCCTGTGGCTCCCTTACCAGTTCCTGAAGATTTTCGACCACCAGGAGGGAAGCATTGTGGGAAGCGCAGTGGCTCTGGCTGGAGTTCCAGGAGGCTTCACTCTCTGAGAGGTAGTAGCACTTCATCCGGAAGTACAGCCAGCCTGATGGACACAGCTCCAGGGAAGGACACACAGCAACATCTTTGGCCAGAGAAGGGGTTACTGGGAAAAGACAAAAAAACAATCTACCCATTTCTTCCAGTTGGAAAAGGTTTTAGTTTGCTTTCTGACTGCATCATCTAAAATAATCTCAGTCTAACAACAGCATTGTTACTTTTGCCCAACAGAAATAATTATTGTAAACTAATGGTGTATTCTGGATCCTGCACCCTTCTGCCTCTTGACATATCCTTAAAAGGATGGTCAGGGACAGGTTGGTAGAAGTAGCTGAGAAGGTGATAATAAAGAATCCCCCATGGACTCTTCTATAGCTGAAAAATTCCCAACAACTCCAGTTTTCGCATGTGTTGCTTCCCCACAGCTGAATTAATAACTTTGTTTATTATAGTGTCATTTTTGAAGGACTGTAAATTGGGAGGATAATCGTCACATTGTTATTTATTTGTTTCTTGAACATGGACTAAGACCAACAATGATGTGCAAACTTGTTACCCAAAGTACACTAAGACTAAACTGAGCCCTCCCTAACCCCACTGCAGCACGTGGAGTCATTTCTCCAGCACTGGACCACAATTTCAAACAACAGAGAATCATAGAGTGGCTTGGGTGAAGAGTGACTTAAAGATCATTTTGTTCCACTCCCCTGCCATGGGCAGGGAGACCTCCCACTATCCCAGGTTGCTCAGAGCCCCATCCAGCCTGGCCTTGGACACTTCCAGGGATGGGGCAGCCACAGCTTCTCTGGGCACCCTGTGCCAGGACCTCACCACCCTCTGAGTATAGAACCCAAAACTCTGGTAATTTCTGTTGCTAATTATATTTTCTTTTGATTTCCTTACTTACCAAACTGAATACATGAAATCAAAATTACAGCAGCAGTAAGGGCTCCAGCGACAGCTCGCCACAACCAGATGTTTGAGAACAGACCTGAAAAAACAAATGTCAGGAATTAAAAAAGAAAACAGAACAAAGAAACCAAAGCAACAAATCAGCACCAACAGGGGAGCGGAGCCCAGGACCCACAAACCAGTTCCAAAACAAAAAAGTAGCTCTCTATAGAGAGCAGGCCGTGAGCAGAGACATTTAGCTTATTTTCACAAGGCTACTCAGCCAACAACAACTCTGAGTTACTGCAACTTTTAGTTACATCATCCAGAACTAAAAGTGTTCAAAAGAGAAAGAAACGAGCATGGAAAAAATGACGGTGGACAGTAAGTTTGATATTGACCTGGTGCCAAACACGGCATGGATAAGAGAATTAAGAAAAGCCATTAGTTCTGGAGCCCAAAACTTCTGAGAAATATCCAGCCTTATCCCGCAGCCACAGCTTTTTAGTCTCCTCTTGTTCCCCGGTCCCTTCCAGGGCTTTGGAAGCACGCACCGCCCTGCCACTACCCTGTACCCGTCCCGAGGTGCCCGAGAGGCTCCAAAGGAGGGCTCTTTCTCCTGGCAGCGGCTCCGCTGCCCTCACGGGGCGTTTCCAGCGCTGCGGTGGCTCCCGGGCGGCATCCCCGGCTCCCCGTGCCCAGGAATGCGCTCCCGGGGCCGGCACGGCGGCTCCGCCCCGCGCTCCGGAGGGCTGCTCCGGATCCCCCCGCACCCCAGCGCGGCCCCTCGGTGTCCCCCAGCCGTCACCTTTGCCGTGGGCCGAGCCGCGCCCCGTGGAGCCGCTGCGACCGCCGCCGCTCCCCATGGGCGCGGAGCCACCTCCCCCGCGCCCGGCCCCGCTGCCGGCCCCGGGATGCGCCGGCCCCTCGGGGCACGGCCACGGAGCGTGGGCTCGGTGCCGAGCGCGGTTTTGGGCCGGGAACAGTCACTCCGCAACTCCGGAGAAATAGGAAATGGGGAGGCTTCCAAGGAGAAGACGGCTCCTACAAGATCTCGCTGGGATTCTCTGACATCAGCAAATTCCAGGAACTAACACAAAGGCAGAAGGCTCTGGTCTCGTTTGGTTTGATTTTGTCTAATGGGGGGGGTTTTTTGTTTGTTTTTTTGGGATTTTTTTTTTTTGGTTGATTGGTTGGTTGTTTTTTCCAATTATATTTATTTAATATTTATTTATTTCCGTCTTTTGTCTGGAGGAGGAGAGTAAAATCAAGTATTTAGACGCCAATTACTTAAACCTCTTTGGAAAACCTGGCCAGTGATTTGGTTTACCAAAAAGAGCATAAAGCCTGATGATGCTGGCTTGCCAGCTGTGGGGATGAAGGTGTAGTAGAAATTTGAGCATTGCTTGGAAGACAGGGCCGTACGTATTACACATTTCATCTGGTGGT
>VZTJ01003057.1:9229-30746 GCA_013397795.1 Orthonyx spaldingii
GACATCACCCCCTGGCTTGAGGGTATATTAACCCAGGGCACTCTGTGCTTTCGGGGGACCTTCACCATCAAGAAGACTGGCAGGAGAGAATCATCAGGATACCAGTGGGACCCACAGAGCGGTGATACTCTTTTATTCTGTCTCTGTCACTTCTCTGTCCCCTCAGCCTTTTTCCCTTTTCCTCCCTTTCTCTTCTCTTTCTCTCTCTCTCATATTTACTATCAAATAAAACCCATACTATTGACTGGCATATGGTCTCGTTTGCACCTTAATTTGGGCAGAGGTATTTCTAAGAACCTAATAATCGGATCATGACAACATCCCCTGAGCCTGGGCTGAGCCTGCAGTGTGGGCAGCAGGGGAGGGGGAGGCTCTGTCCCTGTGCCACGTTCAGGTGAGACCCCACCTGCAGAACTGCTCCAGCCCTGGGGCCAGCACAGCGAGAACCTGGAGCTGCTGGAGAGAGCCCAGAGGAGGCCCCAGAGCTGCTCTGAGGGCTGGAGCCCCTCTGGAGTCAGACTGGGAGAGCGGGGGATGCTCACCTGGAGAGGAGAAGGGAAAGGAGACCTTGGAGCCCCTTCCAAGAGGCTTCAGGAGAGCTGGAGAGGGACTTGGAAAGGGAGTGATGGGACAAGAGGTGATGGCTTCAAAACTGGAAAAAAGGAGAGTTAGATGGGATGTTGGGAAGGAATTCCTTCCTGTGAGAGTGGTGCGGCTCTGGAATGGATTTCCTCGAGATTACCCCATCCCTGGAAGTGTCCAAGGTCAGGTTAGATGGGGCTTAGGGGAATCTGGGAGAGTGGAAGGTGTTCCTGCCCAGAGCAGAGGGTGGTCAAGGATGAGGTTTAAGACCCCTTCCAACCCAAATCATTCCATGATCCTATTTTGAGCTGATTTAGATGATCTTGTGGGAACGTCAAGGTGTTTCCTTGAGCATCACCCTGCGAACTAGGATTCATTATTCCCATTTAGGGTTTGGGTTGGCTGGACATTGGCAGGGGCTTGGAGCAACCTGGTATAATGGAAGCTGTCCCTGCCCATGGCAGGAGGTGGAACTGGATGTGCTTTAGGATCCCTTCACACATCCTGTGATCATCTGGTTTCAACTCCTGCCACAGAAGAGTCTCCATTGGGTGGTTGGAGCCAGGGTGAGGAGGATAAATCCTCCTCTGGGCTGGCACAAGGATGAGCAGCACCCTCTGCCTGGCTGGCTGGGCACTGGCTCCTCATCCATGAGCGGTGGGAAGGTGTGACAACTCTGAGTAGACACAAATTACGCACAAAAAGAAAAAAAAGCAACATGAAAGGATAAGCCAAAGCCCAGAACCTGTCATTAGAGCTCCAGGCTGCTCAGCCAGATTAGTCATTAGCCCTCTTCAAATTACATCCCATTGCAACCAAATGAATTTGATTAATGCTTAACTGGATTCTCCTGTAGCTCTGGGAGGAGCAAAAGGTGAATCAGCTCTGACTTCTTTGCAGTGTGTGTGTTATGGGGAGTGGAACCAGATGGGATTTAAGGTCCTTTCCAACTTCAATCATTCCATAATTCTATGATTGATTTGGTGCAGATAAAATATGGAAATGGAGATCAATATTGTCAAGTCCTTGTCATCTAAATGAGCAAAACAAGGAAGAAATTATAGTTTATATTTGAACCTGCTGCTTTATTTTCCTGCTGTTTTTCTTATTTTCACCCACATTTCCTTCCAGTTCACCCTCCTGACTTCTGACTGGTGTTCACACCAGGCTGCAATGTGCCTTATCCTCCTGTTTGATTCAAAAATGACATTTCTGATTCTTAAATTCATAGGTTGGGATGGCAGAGACCAAGAAGTCATGGCCCTCTTCCTTATCCCAGGGAAGAGTCCAAAATAATCTCCTTCCTCATCCTAGGGAAGAGTCCAGGGACAGGTATGGACCCAGGTGGTTCGAAGCCGAGGAGTGTTCTGGGGACACCTTCTGGATGGTGGCAGAGAGGACAGAGATCTCTAGCCTGTTGAAGCCCAGGAAGCCAAAGTTGCCAACGTTATCCTGCCAAAAACCACTGGCTTTTTCTGAGTTCTCTGAGTTTTTCCTGGAGAGGAGCCAGGAGGTGCCGGGATTTATCATTCCCATCTGCTTCACTCATGAAAAAGGGAGTTAAAGGCAATTGCTCAAGTGCTGGGATGAAAGGATTGGGATCCCCGTCACCTGCTCTGTGGGGCACTGTGAGAGCTCCTGGATCCCATCCAGGGTTGCCAAGAAAGACACTGAGGGGCTGGAGCATGTCCAGAGCCAGGAACAGAGCTGGGGAAAGGCTGGAGCGCAAGGAGAAGGGTCTAGAGAACTCCTGAGGAGCAGCTGAGGAAGCTGGCAGGGCTCAACCTGGAGAAAATGAGGGTAGGGGAGAGCTTTCTCAGTCTCCAGAACTCCCTGACAGGAGGGTGGAGCCGGGTGGGGGTTGGAGGGCAGGGATATGTCGTTGCTCCAGTGGGGTCAGGGCATGGCTTGTGCAGGATCTTTTGTGTTAGAATGTGGGAAGAAACCGAATCGGTGCCGCATTTTATGAACTCCTTGGGAAATTAACCCAAGTGGCGTTTTATTAGCTGTAATTAGGGCTGTAACGAGTTTTTAATTGTTACTAATCAAGTTTATGGTGGGAGGGCCTCAGGAGCTACCTTGGTTTGTTCCGCTGGGTGGATCATTGTGCAAACACGGAGGAGACTCCCCCGGTTTGGGCTCACGGGCGGCTGATGGTGGACAGCTGGGGAGCAGGAAATGTTTGCTTTTATGAGAGGCACTAGTTTGTCACCAGAGAGGTGATCTCTGTCTGCATCCTCCAGACTGTAGTTTACCTGGCACATTTCTCCTGAGCAACTAGAGTCCTTTGGGATCTTGAGGATGGGACATTCAGGGGAAGGAATTGAGAAGCAGAGAGGTTAGAGGAGGTGAAAAGTGGGGATCGGCATGATTTGGTCCCTTTTCTGCACTTCAAACAGCAACACCCCCAGTTCTCTCACCTCCAACTCAACTGGTCTGAAAAAAACAGCTCAAATACTCACTAGAAAACCCTCTGACCTCCTCAAGAGAGACCAAAATCACCAGCTCATGTAAGCAGTGACCGCCACAAAGTATCTGGGTTTGGGAGGAGGTTTAAAACTTTTGTGGGCAAATACATTGACAAAAGTACCTAAAGCTGTGCAACTTCCAAAGAAATTTAGCTAAGGGGAGTTCTTTCCTTTGCTTTCCATGCTGGGCTGCTCATGTTTAATCCTGCATACTGCATCACCTCCTTCCCTGCTCTTCGGACCCTGTCTTGGGTTCCTTGTGAGTGAATCCACTGCCAGTCTCCAGGGGTGACTTGTGCCAGGATCCAGAGGAATCTGTATCTCAGAGCATCATATGCAGAACACCATGTGCGGAACAATTTGGGCCCTTCATCTAATTAACGTTCACCCCAGTTTTGCTTGGAGAGGTTGAGCTGACATCCAAGCACTTTTCCTGCTGGACTTGGCCCCTGCTGGATATTGACCCTGCTCCTCTGAACAAAACAGCTGCTCTCACCCAGCCCCTGACCTGGATGAGCTGCCTGGGAATGCAGTGCCTGCCGCTCCCTCCCGGCTCTGTTTCATCCAGGGCTGCCTCAGCTTCAGCCAGGACAGGTAGAGCAGGATTTGCACAACTTATGGCAACTGCATCGTCCACACCTGGTGCTGACAGAGACCACTCCTTCTCTTCCTCCTCCCACCCACTTCAGTTGGGATGCTGGTGCTTCCCTGAGCTTCAGTCTCCTTCCACACTCCGTTGTTCTGTCCTTGGAGTGGAATGATATTCCATAGGGTTTACACGAGTGACCCCAAAATCCACATTTTCTGACGAATTCTGTTGGAGCACGAGTTGAATCAATTCTACCTCTCCCGTGGTCTGGGGACTCACCTGGTCTGGGGGGATGGACACAGCCACAAAATGTCACAAAATGTCAATGAAAGGTTTGGAGCCTGTGCAAGGGAGTGTTGTTCTCTGATATACCTGGATCTGCTGGTGTCCTCCAGCTGCTGCTGTGACACACCTGAAACCTGCCAGTGACCTCCAGACCCCTCTTCACACATCTGAACCTGCCACTGTCCTCCAGGTCCTGCTGTGACACACCTGAAACCTGCCAGTGACCTCCAGACCCCTCTTCACACATCTGAACCTGCCACTGTCCTCCAGGTCCTGCTGTGAAACATCTGAACCTGTCATTGTCCTTCAGACCTTCCGACATACCTGAATGTGTCACTATCCTTCAGGTCTTGCTCTGACAACTGAACCTGCCAGTGACCTCCAGGTGCTACTCTGACACCAGAACCTGTCACTGTCCTCCAGCTCGATGACAAATTGACTTTCCCATAAGTTATGGGTCAGGGTGAGATGGGAATTTTGGGTTGGGTAAAAATGCACCACCATTCCAGGTCATGGCTCCAGGTGACAATCAAGAGGAAAGTGACAGGAGAAGAGGTGGGTTGTGCCCATGTTTGTGGTGGGTATCTCTGGGCTGGGGGTTCTCTGCTGAGTCTGATCCATTCAGGATTTGATTTGGGTCCAGAATCAGCTGAAATGGGAACTGCTCCATGTGTCAGCCTTGGACAAAGACCTCCTGCTGGCCCGAGGGGGCCTTGGGTCCACCTCCCTCCCTTCCTCCCCACAAAACGTCTTGCTGAATGAGTTCTCTCATTTTTGGGGGGGCTCTGCAGGTGTTTGTGACTCCCTGGAGTAAAGGTTGGGCTGGCAGTCAAGGAGCTGAGCTCTTCACCTGGATTGCTTTCCATGGGGCATCCTCTGGGAAATCCATTCCAAGGTCTCACTGCCCTCACAGGGAGGAATTCCTTCCCAATATCCCACCTAACCCTGCCCTCTGGCAGTGGCAAGCCATTCCCCCTTGTCCTGTCCCTCCAGGCTCTTGTCCCAGGTTCCTCTCCTGCTCTCCTGGAGCCCCTTTAGGCACTGGAAGGGGCTCCAAGGTCCGCTTTTCCTTCTCCTCTCCAGGTGAACATCCCCAGCTCATCCAGCCTGGCTTCAGAGGGGCTCCAACATCTCCATGGTCTCCTCTGGACTCACTCCAGCAGCTCCACATCCCCTCTGTGTTAGACAACGCTCTCAGGCCCAAGGTGAAATTTTTGGGATTCTTCTGCTCAAGGCCAGGAGTTGGACTTGATGATCCCTGTGCATCCCTTCCAGAACTCGAGATATTCCATGATTCTATACCTGTCAAAGCCCTTAAATCGGGCCTTCCCCACCCCATCCTCAGACATTTCCCTCCCCAGGCAGGAGATTTACTCTGGAACCATCTGGGTTTTGGTGCTTTTTGTGCAGCTTTACCTTTTCTGCACCTGCCTCGTTGTCCTGTGGCTGTTCCTGCTGCTGCTGCAGAGGACAGCAATTCAGATCCATCAATAGAGGGATTTACTCAATTGATCACAAAGTCTGACCTTGATTGGTCTAATTATGAGCTTGGAGTCAGCCCAGGTGGAGCTGGGTGTGGTGACCCTCCCACTGCTGACGCTACCCCGGGAAGGCAGCACCGGACCCACTTTGCTGGGAGGTCGGTAATCACCTTGTTTACCAGATTTGGAACATCTGCCAGAATTATCTCCAGCTGTTTCAACTTCCTGTGGGACAGGATGAGATTAAAATCATTCTCAACTCACACGGCAGCTTTTGAAGCTGCTGAACACTCTCAGACTGTTCTTTATCTTGGGGACTAAGTGAGGAGGTCCCTGAGGTTCCAAACCCCTGGAGAGGCCATTCCTGAGAGCTCTGATTGTTGAGTCACCTGGAAGTCCTCATAAAAATCCTGCCCTAATAGAAATAAAAATCAATTTATAGCATGGCTGCCACATCCATTGAGGCATTTTTCTACTGAGAAACAGGTGTACACAGAAAAAAACCTCATGTCTCCCTGTGCTTTTAACCTGGAGTTCAACACAATTTCCTCCTGATCCTCTTTTTTTTTTTTTTTTATTATTATTTTAATCTTTTTTTCTCTGCAGTTGTACCTTTCCTCCTCCACCTCCTCCTTCTGAAACCCTTTGGAGATTTTATCTCTGCCTTGTTCCAGCACCTGCCGCCTGAGCCCGAGGGCATCAGCTGTGTGTGGAGGCAGAGGGACGCGCTCAGCCTGTCAGAGATCTCAGGAATCAGAGGCTGATATTTGGCATTAGCCAGTTAAGCAAAAAAATTAATGAGCTTCTCCTTTGTCCACTCACCACCATTGTTAATAATAACAGCAATAGAAAAATGACTTCAGTGTATTCACAAATTATATTCAATTTAATTAATAAACTTTCATATTCTTGTCAGGGAAAGAGGAGATTAACCGATATCATAATTACGTTGTTATTTTCTGAATTGATGATTTAATATCAAGGGTGTTATTGAGGATGTTATTGGCTTGTTTACCTTCCTGTCAACCCCAAATCATGAACCATTTATTAAAAAAGATTAAGAGAGACATCAATCCCTTATTAATGGGATCGCAAGTTAAAGTCAGATTTCAGGTTGTTGGTCCCTAAATGAGCCTCCCCAGAGCCCTCCTCCCTCAGGGACACAATGCTGGGACTGTCTGACCCTGGAGCTGGTGACCTCCCTTCCCACTGGGTGGAATCTACCCTTGAAGCTCCCTCTGGCCTCCTCTAAGTCAAAATTCCAGTCTGAAGCTATCACCAGGGCATTTCACCTTTTTTTTTTTTTTTCAAAACCCACCAGGTTTTTGACATTTCTCTTCCTTTGTCCTTTCAGAGTCTTCCCCCCTATGCTGACCACAGGGAAAGGTTGTGGCCATTCCCTGCATGGACATTTCTGGCTCTGGGAAAGCCCTTCCTGCTCCTTGAGGCCTTTCGAGCTCTTCCCATTCTGATCTCCTTTGCTTCCCTCGCTCTCGTTGGATCTTGGACTTGATTCCAACCTCTCTCAGGTTGTTCTGTGCTGTCACAGTGATTCTGGTCTCCATCTACTCGTGTCCTTCTCCTCCAAATAAAAGTCCTCTGTGGCAGCAGAGTCATCCCTCCTGCTCTGGAATTCCTTGGTCCATTGACTGCTTCCTTCCATTCATGTTTTAAAGCAGCTCCTGATGGAGTGACCCAGTGATGGGTCCTGTTTCTCCTTATCAGCCCTGTTTGGAGCATTCAGCACTGCCCCCTCCCCTCCCTCCTCCCTCCCCGGATCCCGCCAATTCCAAGAGAGCGTTTCCATAAAACACTGCTGTTCAACAAAGGCAAAAGAAGATATCTCCCCTTCCCAAAATCTTTCCCAACCACCTCAGCTCTGTCTGTGTGCACAGGACAAATCCCTCCCATTTAGGGCCTTCCCAGACCCCCTCCAGTTACAGTTTTCTCACCAGGAAACTTCACTATTTACCACAAAGTGTTGAGAATTCATGGAATTCTGAAAATTCCCTGATAGAGGGATTTTTTCCTGTGGTTTAATAGCAACTTCCAGTCTCACTCAGCTCTAGGTCTGAGTGAGGGAAACCCCATCTTGGTCTCCCTGTCCCCTAAATGATGAATGTGGGATCCACCTTGGAATACCTGTATCATTAGGACAATATATTTTTGCAGCTGGGAAATCTCAGGCTTGAAATAGGATAAACTTTGGGAGAGAACCAACATTTCACCTCTTGTTCTGCAAAAAACACAAGGTTTTTGACATTCCTCTCCATTTTTTTTCCTCTTCTCTGAGTCCTTGCTGCCTTCGCTGACCACAGGGAGAGGCTGTGGTTATTCCAGGGAAGGAGGGGGGAGAAAAGAAAGTCAGCGGACTAAAGGCATTTTTATGAGTGTGTCTGTGTCATCCCAGCCCCAGTTCCAAGTGACTGAGGCACCTAATTATGCAGGAATTTAAGCAGCTGGAGATCAAGATGTCTCTCAGGGCCCATTTATCTCCTTCATTGGGGCAGTTACTAAGTTTAAATACTGGATTTATTCATGTGCTACTGTACGGCTCTGGCAGTACTTTACTAGAAGTGCATCGATATCCTTATTTATTCACTATGCTCTGCCAGTGGGGCTTGTAAGGATTTATATTTAGGATCTGGTTTTCCAAGACACCTGCAGGATTTTAGTAATTGTAGGTTTTGTGGTTTCTGTAGTTCTCTTTTTTCCCTTTTTCTTTTAGTTATTTTTATTTCTATTTTCTGTAGAGTTTTTGGCTGCCACATCTCTGGAGGTGCTCAAGGACAGCTTGGATGGGGCTTGAAGCAACCTGATCTGGTTGATCTTGGAGTCCCTTCCAGGGCCTAAAGGGGCTCCAGGAGAGCTGGAGAGGAACCTGGGACAAGAGCCTGGAGGGACAGGACAAGGGGGAATGGCTTGCCACTGCCAGAGGGCAGGGTTAGGTGGGATGTTGGGAAGAAATTCTCCCTGTGAGGATGTTAAGGCTCTGGAATGGATTTCCTAGAGGATGCTCCACTCTTGGAAGTGTCCCAGGCCAGGTTGGACAGGGCTTGGTGCACCATAGGATAGTGGAAGTTGTTCCTGCCTATGGCAGGAACTGGATGAGCTTTAAGGTCCCTCCCAAACCAGACCATTCCCTGACCCTATTTTGAGCTGATTTAGACTATCCTGTGGGAATGTTGAGGCGTTTCCTTGAGTATCAGCCTGAGAACTGGGATTTATTATTCTCATTTAAGGTTTGGGTTGAAGGTGGACAGAGGTGGAAGAGGATGGTGGAGTTTGGCAGGTTCCTGCTCCAGTTATGATCAAAAAGCTCCAGTTTGGGTCTGTCTCTGAATTTCTGGATGTTTCCAACATGTGCATCCTGGTGCTCTCCTGGATGCCTCATTGTCCACAAGAAGTCACACTTGTGTCACTATCTCAGAGGCTTTTCCAGATGGGAGGAACTCGCTCACCTTCCCCACCTGCCCTAGGCACTATTCTGGATGGGGGGGACCAAAAAAAGGGCCCTCCAATCCCTGTTCAAACAGCTGCACAATTGGCCCAGATGGACAATTTTAATGGATCAAGTTTTGGGATGCAATTTAAATTTATCCTTAAAATCCCCAAGACAAAGAGGCAGGTTGACTCTGTGGTTGTAACACCCTGATCCCATGAAAATCCATTTCCCTGGGAAGAATGATCGATGAACCTATGATCCCTTTGTCCCAGCTGTGTCAGAAAGAGGAAGGAATCACAGGAAGCTCCCTCTTCATCCACAGGATGCGTGGACACCTCTTGGGATCCATCCCTATTTCTGGAGCCAGCTTAACAGGTCCAGGTGTGGTTGGGCTGTGCTGCCAAGTCTGATCCAGTGCCAGCTCTGATCACAACAGCTGCCCACGCTCTGGATTATGGCACGTGGGGTGGGATGGCTGCTCTCCTTGTGCTGGCTCTGGGCTCCAGTAGCCCTGGAAAGCTCAGAATTCATGCCTGGTTTGCTTCAGCTGCTGCACAGGGCAGGATTTCGGGATAGACACCTCTCTCACTGGTGTTCCACAGTGAGCTGTGGGTGTTTGCTCTCTGGGGTCACACAACTTCCTTTCTTGATCCATGGGGATTACCTGGAGTGTTGTCCAGTGCAGCTCTGGAATGAGGCACTCGCAAAGTGGGAAGAGGAGGGGTGGAGAGGGGAATTGCACACAGAGCCATCACCAGCCCTTCAGAATCATGGAATCATTTAGGATGGGATCATCAAGTCCAATAATTCCCTTGGCACTGCCAAGGCCACCACTGACTGTGTCCCCAAGTGCCACATCCACACATTTCTTGGACACTTCCAGGGATGGGGACTCCATCCCTGCCCTGGGCAGCTGTGCCAGGGCTGGACAACCCTTTCCAGGAAGGAATTTTCCCCATATCCAACCTAAACCTCACCTGGCACAACTTGAGGCCATTTCCTCTCATCCTGTCACTCATGACCTGGGAGAAGAGTCTGACCCCCACCTGAGTCCAGCATTTCCAGTGTCCTTCAGGAATTCTCTCCCCTCTCCCCCACTTTTGAAACCTGGTAATTGCACTATTTTTTAATGTTCACCATAATTAATTCCAACAGAAGACAGAATTCTCAATCCAAGTCAGATTTTTATACAGGTTTATAAAAAGGGGGAATTCAGCTGGAAATCTGGTTGATTTTCTTCAGGAAATGTAGATAATGAGTAAAATTTAATTACAAAATTAACACACAAGGAAGGTCTGAGATACCAGTTGGCTGTTCCTAGTGTAGGGTGAGGTAGGGGATTTTGGTAGGAAAAAGTGGATTTCTCAGCTGTTTTCCTGAAAAACACTGTGTTTCCTTGTGAGAAAAGCCTCACTGAGCACCCAAAGTCTTGTCCACCTTGAGGTATTCCAGCTGGTTTCATAACCTCTTGCTACAAACCCCTAATTTAGGGGATTTATGAGGTGCTTTCCAAATGGAGCCAGGATTGCACAGCCCTGACCACAGAACCTCTACATAACTGATGGATTCTCAGCCTGGCTTCTTCCAGCTCCTTTGGGAGGAAAAGAATCCTGCCAGGTGAAGTCCAGCTCCTCCTAAAGCCATGTAGGGGACAAAGAGGAGGTTCGTCCCATGGGGAAGAGGTTCCAGAGGTGGTTTTGGAGGAACCACATCTTGGTGACTTCTTGAGAAATTAATCCAGGCTGGAGCCTCCAAGTGGTGCTGCCAGCAGCAGGATTTGGCTCCCAAATAGTTTTCCATATGTCCATGGCCGCTGAATGTTGGAAATGTGGAGTCTGGCACAGAGATGGGGAGAGGGATGGATCCTCCCTGTTGCTCTTGGGATATTGTAGGAATGAGAGAAAAATGGGAATGGAAAGCAAATGGTGCAGTAGATGCTTCTGGTGATGCGGTGACGGGAGGTCAGACACCCCCAAGGACCATCGAAGTCTTGTGCCCCTTGAAATGCCAAAAGAGGTAGGGAAATATGGGAGAGAACGAGCCGTGGGGATGAGCAGGGGTAACTGTAATTACGGATGGAGGCTAATGAGATAAGGAGATTTGTCAGCAAAGCTCATGAGTCAGGCAGGATTTGAGGAATTTCACAATTGCCCCACTGGTACTGGTGTTTATCCGACCTCTCCGGGCAGACATTAATTGCTGCCTGATGAACCAAACCCAATAACAACATTAGAGACCTGCTAATTACCACGGAATGGAGATGAGCTCCTCCAGAACGTATAAAGGAGAACTTCCATACTCCTCCAGAGTAGCTGAGAATCCCTCATTCTCATTTCTCCTCCTGCTTCACCACCTGCTCCACCAGCTCTCCTGCCTGGAAGTGCTGCCATGAGACGATATTTCTCCAGATATGGGGATGGGAGTTTCAGTTCTTCTTCCGCTCACTGCGGGACCTTGGGTGGTGGATATGGGAGATTTGGAGGGTTTGAGCATGGGTATGGCAGCAGGAGCCTCCACAACTTTGGAGGGTTCAGGAATGTCTATACTGGTGGAGGCTACGGAGGAGAAGGAGTAGGATATGGGAGATGCCTTGGGTTTGGTGGCTGGAGACAACCTGAGAGGGGCATTGGTGGAAGAGGATATTTTGTGGGAGCTTTTCAAGGTGGTGAAACAGGGCTTGGTGGCACCTACAGAGGAGGCTCAGTCAGGGAGGTGCTTGGAGGAGGCCTTGGAGTAGGGGAACAAGGGGCTGGGCAGGGACTGGAACAGGCTGGGCTCCTTCGAGGCATTGAGGAGGTCCATGTCAACACCAACCTGCTGAGGCCAATAGAACTCCAGGTGGACCCCGAGTTCCAGCAAATGCGCTCAGACGAGAAGGAGCAGATCAAAGCTCTCAACAACAAATTTGCATCATTCATCGAGAAGGTGAGTCTTGGTCTCTGTTTGTCCTGTTATCTGGGAAGGTACAAGGTGGATGTGTGTCATGGGGGCACCTCCATGTTCCATCTTCTCACCCCCAGAATCCCAGCATCAACTGAATTCCCACAGGCTGGTGTGAAGCTCCCAATGGGTCACCATAAACGCCGCTGTGTGAATCACTTTTTACCCTGGGATAAAGATCTCAGAGTTGTCTATTGTGGCAGGACAATAAACTGCCGGGCTGTCACCAGCACATTGACTCACTCCTCTTTTGAGGAAAGGGGTTTCTGGGAATATACATTCCTATATTCCGGTGCCTGGAGGTTGCTGATGCCAGCAGGAAAAATGGGTGATGGACTTCTTGATGAGTTAGTATTTTTTTCTCAAGCAATGCCAAACTTTGCAAGAAGAGGCTGTTTTAATGCCTCTTCTTGCAGAGGTTTTGCACTCGCCAGAAATTGCAAGTGAATTCAGTTTCTCTGAGTTATCAAACAAATCACTCCTTGGTTTGGAAGCCCTGCCCACTTCTAGGTGGTCCATCTTCACCTCTTTCATGACTTTCCATCTCTCCAGTCTTGTCTTCCCTTCTGCTTCTACTCAAACCAGCCATGAAAGCTCTTCTACCCCAGTGGTATCTCGGAGGTGTCTCTGTCTTTGCTTCTCTCTGTTACATGTGGAAACTTCAGTGTTTCCTGTTTTACTGGACAGGAGTTGTTGGTTACACTCAGGAGGTTAAAGATGACATAATCCTGAAAAAAATCAGTGTGTCTGTGAGTCCTTTCTTGCCCTCCCAAACTTTTGGGTGTCCAGGTTATCACTTGGTCAATATCATAGAAATTGTAGAGTGATTCGGGTTAGAAGGGACCTTAAAGCTCATCCAGTTCCTGCCATGGGCAGGGACCTTCTACTAGACCACTTTGCTCCAAGCCCCATCCAACCTGGCCTTGGACACTTCCAGGAATGGAAAGGGAAATCCATTCCAGTGCCTCCTCCCCTCTCTGGGAGGTATTCCTTCCCAATATTCCATATAACCCTGCCCTCTGGCAGTGGGAAGCCATTGCCTGTGTCCTGTCCCTCCAGGCTCTTTTCCAAAGTTCCTCTCCAGCTCTCCTGGAGCCCCTTTAGGCACTGGAAGGAGCTCCAAGGTTTCCCTGGATCCTTCTCTCCAGTGAACACCCCAGCTCTCCCAGCCCATCTCCATGGCAGAAACGCCGTCTGGAGACATGCTGCCTTTCGGGATCTGCTTTCCCTTCCAGGTTCAATGTCTGGAGAGGCAGAATCAGGCACTCTTGGCCAAGTGGGAACTTCTGCAGCAGCAAAGCTCTGGCCCCGAGGAGAGCAGGAACATCAACAGCTTCTTCCAGTCCTATGTCACCAACCTGCAGCGGCAGCTCCAGACGCTCCAGAGCCAGAAGGAACAGCTGGATCCCGAAGCCTACAACATGCTCCAGCTTGTTGAGGATTATAAAAACAGGTGAATAACCACAAATCTGGGAAAACAGGTGCTGAGATTTTCACAGGTGATGCTCATTGTGCCCTTGGATGGCAAAGCTCAGCTTTGCATCTGCAGGAGTTTGGAGTTTCTTAGCCCTGCTCTGCTGCAGGTGCATTACAGGGCTTGACTTTGATGCTAGAAGAGTTTGGTGAGGGTTGAACTCCCAAAAATGAGAGGAAAATCAAAATTTGTGATGATCACTCCCACCCTTTTTCTTTCCCAGACTCCTCCTCTCCTTCCTCCCCCTAGCAGTGAGTGACCCAGGATTCCACTCGTGGGGCCCTGGTGGGGAGGGACAGAGCTGAGCTTGGGGTCAAGTTGGGAAGAGTTGTCACCTTTTCTGGCTTAGATAATTTATGTCCATCCACAACTCTGAAAAATGGAAAGTTTAGTTCAGAATTATTAAATTTAGGACTGATCTGTATTGACCCCATTTTTTGGGCTGTTCTAGTGCCTCTTCCTGCAGAGGGCTTGCACTTGCCAGAAATTGTAATTAAAGTAAAATGAAAACTCGACACATTCAGTCTTTGGGTGATTATGTTGTTTACTGATCCACTTGATTTAAAAATTAAGTATGATAATTAAAGATAATGGATAGATTCATTAAATAGATTAATAATAGATAATAGATAATAATCTACCTACTTTTTTCCCCCAGATTCGAGGATGAAATCAACAAACGCACGTCCAAGGAGGAGGAGTTTGTGGAGCTTAAAAAGGTGAATTAACCTGAGACCCTGAGCAAAATCAAAGCCTCAGAAATAAAACAATATCTGGATGGTTGCCAAGGTTCTCAAAAGCTGAAGTTTTGCTGAGCTTTGTCGAATTTTAACGGAAGTAACTGAAAGGTGGAACAAGACTGAGGAGGAATTATTTCCTCTAGAGAATGAATTGGTCCTTTGTAAGACAAATATCTAAAAAGTGCTGATTTTTCCCTATTGACTCAATCCCAGCCCAGGTGGAATATTGTTATTATATTAAATAATGTCGGCAGATAGCTTACAAGAATAAAAATTATCTGAGAAGAAAAAATTTAGACAACTTTTTATTAGAAGGATGAATAAACATGGTGTTTTCCAATTTCTCATGTTCTCCAGGAACAGATATATTGCTGCAGTTGTTGTACTTATTTCCCAGTCAATTTTTAAATTTTAAATATTTTCCCTTTGTTCCTATTGCTTTTCAAATGAAATCCTAGATCCGTGGGCCATTATTTGATGCCAGGAATGAAGGCTTTAGGGAAATATCCCAAGAATTGCACTTCAGTGGAGCATTTGGATCAACAAAATACAAATATTCCAATGGTTTTTGTTTTTTTGACAGGAACTGGATAGTGCCTACATGGGAAAAATGGAGTTTGATGTTTGGGTGGATATCCTGAGGCAGGAGCTGGAGTTCCTCCGGTGTTTATATGAAGCTGTGAGTGATTAAAATCTTACCTCAGGTCTTGAAGGACACGTCTTCTGGAGATTCCCAGAAGTCTGCTTGGGTGGGAATTTTTGGTTTGGAGAATTAATTATCCTTGGCCTTTGGTAAGTGAAAAGGGGTCTGGTGTGTCCCAAAGGCTGGAAGACCTTGAAAATTACAAGTGGTGGGGGTACACTGGTAGCTGGGGGCTGCAGGTGGAGAAATTCCAGTGGGAAATTGGCCACAAGGTCCCATTTTTACCTCATGAAGAGATGGACTGACTACAAGGACTGTTAAAATCCCTAACCTGGTTTTCCATGCAGGAGCTGTCCCAGCTGCAAACGATTGTTGGGAATACTGACATCATTCTGTCTGTGGACAACCACAGGGAGCTGAACCTGGATGGAATCATTGAGGAGGTCAGGCAGGAATATGAGGGGATGGCCCAGAGGAGCACAGCTGAAGTGGACGCCATGTATCGGGGCAGGGTGAGTGGACACCAGGGAAACAGGGACACAAATCTCCTCATTGAAAAAGAAACAAAAAATGTCTTTTTTGCTCTTCCCATCAGTATCAGGACCTGCAGAACATGTGGGTGAATCAACGAGAGCAGCTGAGGAATAGCCACCAGGAAATCCAGGAACTCGCCAGGCAGATCCAAAGACTCCAACCAGAAATTGAAATTGCAAGGAAAAGGGTAAAGCTGATACTTTCCAGCAGGACTAAATGGTTTAAGCCCCTTTTCTATGGGATCTCAGTGCAGTATGAGACAGCCAGTACTTTGGATGCAAACTTAGGGATGAGGTTTTCTCTTTCAAATGATGCAAATTTAGATTTTTGGGATCTATATTGGGGTTTAATTACGTTAATTTACCCAGTTTAATGTATTTTCAGTGTTCTGTCATTAAGAAAAGCCTTTTGATTTCCAAGGAATGCCAGGAGGATTTGAAAATGATGGGATGTGGGGGTTTTCCTGTGCTGGGCTAGGAGCTGGACTCGATGATTCCTGTGGTTCCCTTCTGACTATGGATATTCCATGATTCTATGAGAAAATCCTCCCCACAGAAGGGACTCAGTCACATTCCCTTTGTTCCCTCTGCAGAATTCCAGCCTCCAGGACTCCATTAAAGATGCTGAGCACCGTGGGAGCTCAGCGATCAGGGACGGCCAGGAAAAGCTCCAAGAGCTGGAAAACGCCCTCCAACAGGCCAAGGATGACCTTTCTAATCTTGTCCACGATTACCAGGAGCTCCTGAACGTGAAGCTGGGTCTGGACATTGAGATTGCCATGTATCGATCACTCCTCGAGGAGGAGGAGAACAGGTGTGGGCAAAATCCATCCTGGGTGAAATTCCGGGACAAAGCAGCGTGCCCGTGGATCTGTCACTGGGATCTCTGGGATAGATTGGGCCTGGGAAGAGTCACCCTCCCATAGATCATTGATAAAGCCTAACCTGAATTTTAATTCTGATTTTATTGACTGCTTTACCTCAATGTCACTTTTCCTGCACAGGATCCAGGAAGGATCACTGGCCACGATCTGTGAGTATCCCAAGGATTTTCTCAGGGTTTTTTAAAGAAAACTGTTCCTACTTTGTGGTCTTAGCACCATCAGAACAAACTAGCACAGTTCCTATCTTAATTCAGGAAAGGATGCAAAGGGGAGTTGTGAACACACAGTAATACAACAACTGACTTTAGAATTATTGGCTAATTCCCACCAAATTTGGAGGAAGGGAAACATCTCATTTAATCCATAGGTCTGTTTGATGCAGGGAAGAAGGGAAGGAAATAAAAACTAGTCCTAAAATTTGTAGAAAAGTTGAGGAAGCTGAAGGAGACAGAAACACAGTCTTTGCCTTCATAAAGGATGGGCTGCACTGAGTGTTCATGGGTGGAATAAGACATAAATTATATTTTAAAAAAAGCTAAAAACCCCAGAGAAAATATTCCATAAGAATGAGAAAATATTCCATAAGTTGATCTCTACTAATGGAGATTCTTGTTGTCCCCTTCAAGGATAAGTCCATGACCACCAGGGCAGGAAGGATGATGCTTAAATCAGCCCTGCTCAGAATTTTTTGGGGTAAAAAGAATAAATTGAACATAATTTCCATTTCTTGCAGGTGTGATTGACCACAATGCCAGAGCTTCTGGAGTCTTTGGACGCATAAAAAGTGGGAAGGGGGGAATGAGCTCTGGTGGTACCAGTGGGAGCAAAATGAAAGGGCCAATCTCTGAAGAGGGGAAAGGTGGAAGCTCTGGAGGGGGTGGATCCAGTTCTGGTGGGGGTTGGTCTATCTGTGGAGGGGGAAAAGGCTCAGGATATGGAGGAGGACGAAGCTCAGGTGGTGGAGGCTCCATGTCCGAGGGCAGCAGCAGCTCTGGAGGTGGTGTATGCAGCCCTGGAGGTGATGTATGCAGCTCTGATGGAGGTTGGGGGTCCACCTCTGGTGGTGGTGGATCCATTTCTGGAGGAGGAAAAGGTTCAGGATATGGAGGAGGAGGAAGCTCTGGCAGTGGAGGCTCCATGTCCAAGGGCAGCAGCAGCTCTGGTGGTGGTGGATCCATTTCTGGTGGAGGGAAGGGCTCAGGATATGGAGGAGGAGGAAGCTCTGGCAGTGGAGGCTCTGTGTGTGGAGGAGGAGGAAGTTCTGGCAGTGGAGGCTCCACGTCCAAGGGCAGCAGCAGCTCTGGAGGTTGGGGGTCCACCTCTGGTGGTGGTGGATCCATTTCTGGAGGAGGAAAAGGTTCAGGATATGGAGGAGGAGGAAGCTCTGGCAGTGGAGGCTCCATGTCCAAGGGCAGCAGCAGCTCTGGTGGTGGTGGATCCATTTCTGGAGGAGGGAAAGGCTCAGGATATGGAAGGGGTGGATGCAGCTCAGGTAGTGGAGGCTCCATGTCCAAGGGCAGCAGCTGGTCTGGAGGAGGTGGATCCAGCTCTGGTGGTGGTGGGTCCAGTTGTGGACGAGGGAAAGGATCAGGATATGGAGGAGGAAGTTCAGGCAGTGGAGGTTCAATATCTGGGGGTGGATCTGGTTATGGATCTGGCTCCAACAGTGGCAGATGCAGTACCCAAAGTGGGGGCATGAGCTCAGGCAGTGGGAGCAGTTCAGGAAGGAGAGGCTCCATGTCTGGAGGAGGCCAGACGTCTGGAGGATGGGGGTCCGGCTCTGGGAGGTGCAGCCCCCATAGTGGTGGGATGAGCTCTGGAGGTGGAAGCAGCTGTGGCAGGAGAGGGTCCATCTCTGGAGGTGGAGGACAGGGAAGCTCTGGCAGTGGAGGCTCCATCTCTGGAGGTCGCCAGAGCTCCGGTGGTTATGGATCCAGCTCTGGGAGTGGGAGATGCAGCCCCCATAGTGGTGGAATGAGCTCTGGAGGTGGGAGCAGCTGTGGCAGGAGAGGGTCTGTCTCTGGAGGTGGCCAGAGCTCTGGTGGCTATGGATCCAGCTCTGGGAGTGGGGGATGCAGCCCCCATAGTGGTGGGATGAGCTCTGGAGGTGGAAGCAGCTGTGGCAGGAGAGGGTCCACCTCTGGAGGTGGAGGACAGGGAAGCTCTGGCAGTGGAGGCTCCATCTCTGGAGGTGGCCAGAGCTCTGGTGGCTATGGATCCAGCTCTGGGACTGGGAGATGCAGCCCCCATAGTGGTGGGATGAGCTCTGGAGGTGGGAGCAGTTCAGGAAGGAGCGGCTCTATCTCTGGAGGTGGAGGACAGGAAAGTTCATGTCATGGCAGCTCCATGTCTGGAGGTGGTCACAGCTCTGGTGAATATGGATGCAGCTCTGGGAGCGGTGGGTGCAGCTCCCACAGTGGGGGGATGAGCTCTGGAGGTGGTCAAAACTCTGGTGATTATGGATCAGGTTCTGGCAGTGGCAGGTGCAGCCCCCACAGTGGGGGAAGGAGCTCTGGAGGTGGGAGTGGCTCTAGCAGGACAGGATCCATCTGTGGAGGAGGTAGCTCAGGTCATGGAGGATCCAGCTATGGCAGTGGTGGAGGAGAAGGAGGTTCAGGCTATGGAGGGAGTTCAGGATATGGAGGTGGATCTGGCAGGAGAGGCTCCATCTCTGGAGGTGGTCACAGCTCTGGAGGGTGGGGGTCGGGCTCTGGCAGTGGTGGGAGCAGTTCTGGAGGAGCAATGGGCTCTGGGTATGGAGGAAGCTCAGGCAGTGGCGGATCAAGCTCTGGGTGCATCGGTGGTGGAGAAGGAGGTTCGGGGTATGGAGGAAGCTCAGGCAGGAGAGGCTCCATCTCTGGAGGTGGTCACAGCTCTGGTGGTTATGGCTCTGGCAGTGGCAGATGCAGCCCCCACAGTGGGGGGATCAGCTCTGGCAGTGGCGGGAGCAGTTCTGGCAGGAGAGGGTCCATCTCTGGAAGTGGAGGAGGAGAATGGTCAGGCCATGGAGGATCCAGTTATGGTAGTGGTGGGTGCATTGGTGGAGGAGAAGGAGGCTCAGGCTATGGAGGGAGCTCAGGATATGGAGGAGGAAGCTCAGGCAGGAGAGGCTCCATCTCTGGAGGTGGTCACAGCTCTGGAGGGTGGGGGTCGGGCTCTGGCAGTGGTGGGAGCAGTTCTGGAGGAGCAATGGGCTCTGGGTATGGAGGAAGCTCAGGCAGTGGCGGATCAAGCTCTGGGTGCATCGGTGGTGGAGAAGGAGGTTCGGGGTATGGAGGAAGCTCAGGCAGGAGAGGCTCCATCTCTGGAGGTGGTCACAGCTCTGGTGGTTATGGCTCTGGCAGTGGCAGATGCAGCCCCCACAGTGGGGGGATCAGCTCTGGCAGTGGCGGGAGCAGTTCTGGCAGGAGAGGGTCCATCTCTGGAGGTGGAGGAAGCTCAGGTCATGGAGGATCCAGTTACGGCAGCGGTGGGTCTGTCTGTGGAGGAGAAGGAGGCTCAGGCTATGGAGGGAGCTCAGGATATGGAGGTGGATCTGGCAGGAGAGGCTCCATCTCTGGAGGCGGTCACAGCTCTGGAGGGTGGGGGTCGGGTTCTGGCAGTGGCGGGAGCAGTTCTGGCAGGAGAGGGTCCATCTCTGGAGGTGGAGGAAGCTCAGGTCAGGGAGGATCCAGTTACGGCAGCGGTGGGTCTGTCTGTGGGGGAGAAGGAGGCTCAGGCTATGGAGGGAGCTCAGGATATGGAGGTGGATCTGGCAGGAGAGGCTCCATCTCTGGAGGCGGTCACAGCTCTGGAGGGTGGGGGTCGGGTTCTGGCAGTGGCGGGAGCAGTTCTGGCAGGAGAGGGTCCATCTCTGGAGGTGGAGGAAGCTCAGGTCAGGGAGGATCCAGTTACGGCAGCGGTGGGTCTGTCTGTGGGGGAGAAGGAGGCTCAGGCTATGGAGGGAGCTCAGGATATGGAGGTGGATCTGGCAGGAGAGGCTCCATCTCTGGAGGCGGTCACAGCTCTGGAGGGTGGGGGTCGGGTTCTGGCAGTGGCGGGAGCAGTTCTGGCAGGAGAGGGTCCATCTCTGGAGGTGGAGGAAGCTCAGGTCAGGGAGGATCCAGTTACGGCAGCGGTGGGTCTGTCTGTGGGGGAGAAGGAGGCTCAGGCTATGGAGGGAGCTCAGGATATGGAGGTGGATCTGGCAGGAGAGGCTCCATCTCTGGAGGCGGTCACAGCTCTGGAGGGTGGGGGTCGGGTTCTGGCAGTGGCGGGAGCAGTTCTGGCAGGAGAGGGTCCATCTCTGGAGGTGGAGGAAGCTCAGGTCAGGGAGGATCCAGTTACGGCAGCGGTGGGTCTGTCTGTGGGGGAGAAGGAGGCTCAGGCTATGGAGGGAGCTCAGGATATGGAGGTGGATCTGGCAGGAGAGGCTCCATCTCTGGAGGCGGTCACAGCTCTGGAGGGTGGGGGTCGGGTTCTGGCAGTGGCGGGAGCAGTTCTGGCAGGAGAGGGTCCATCTCTGGAGGTGGAGGAAGCTCAGGTCAGGGAGGATCCAGTTACGGCAGCGGTGGGTCTGTCTGTGGGGGAGAAGGAGGCTCAGGCTATGGAGGGAGCTCAGGATATGGAGGTGGATCTGGCAGGAGAGGCTCCATCTCTGGAAGTGGAGGAGGAGAATGGTCAGGCCATGGAGGATCCAGTTATGGTAGTGGTGGGTGCATTGGTGGAGGAGAAGGAGGTTCCGGCTATGGAGAAAGGTCAGGGTATGGAGGAAGCTCGAGCAGGAGAGGCTCCATCTCTGGAGGTGGTCACAGCTCTGGTGGTTATGGATCAGGTTCTGGCAGTGGCAGGGGCGGGCCCCCCCGTGGGGGGAGGGGGGCNAATATGGATGCAGCTCTGGGAGCGGTGGGTGCAGCTCCCTCAGTGGGGGGATGAGCTCTGGAGGTGGTCAAAACTCTGGTGATTATGGATCAGGTTCTGGCAGTGGCAGGTGCAGCCCCCACAGTGGGGGAAGGAGCTCTGGAGGTGGGAGTGGCTCTAGCAGGACAGGATCCATCTGTGGAGGAGGTAGCTCAGGTCATGGAGGATCCAGCTATGGCAGTGGTGGAGGAGAAGGTGGTTCAGGCTATGGAGGGAGTTCAGGATATGGAGGTGGATCTGGCAGGAGAGGCTCCATCTCTGGAGGTGGTCACAGCTCTGGAGGGTGGGGGTCGGGTTGTGGCAGTGGCGGGGGCGGTTCTGGAGGAGCAATGGGCTCTGGGTATGGAGGAAGCTCAGGCAGTGGAGGATCAAGCTCTGGGTGCATTGGTGGTGGAGAAGGAGGTTCGGGGTATGGAGGAAGCTCAGGCAGGAGAGGCTCCATCTCTGGAGGTGGTCACAGCTCTGGTGGTTATGGCTCTGGTGGTTATGGCTCTGGCAGTGGCAGATGCAGCCCCCACAGTGGGGGGATCAGCTCTGGCAGTGGCGGGAGCAGT
>VZTJ01003059.1:0-186400 GCA_013397795.1 Orthonyx spaldingii
GTCCCTCTCCAGCTTTCTTGCAGTCCTTTTAGGCACTGAAGGTGTTATAAGGCCTCCCTGGAGCCTTCTTCTTTTCAAGCTGAGAAGCTCCAACTCTCAGCTTGTCACAAGAGAGGTTCTCCAATCCTCTGATCACCTCTGTGGCCTCCTCTGGATTCACTCCAACAGCCCCATGTCCTTCCTGTGCTGGGGACCCCACAGGTGCATGCAGCACTGCAGGTGGGGTCTGACCAGAGCAGAGCAGAGGGGCAGAATCCCCTCCCTCCCCTGCTGCCCTCAGGGCTTTGGATGCAGCCCAGGACACGTTTGGCTTTCTGAGCTGCAAGTGCACATTGCTGGGTCATTGGAGCTTCTCATCAACCAATACCCCCAAGTCCTCCCTGGGACAGCTTGCAAGCCATTTTCCTCCCAGCCTGTATTTGTGCTCAAAAGTGCCCCATGTCATTGCAGAAGTTCAGGCAGATGTGCTAAGGCGTGGTATTATTCATGTTGCAGCCTTTGCAAATATCTCAGAAAAGTTGTTTAAAAAAAACGCAAAAACATTTTAGGGAATGTGTTTTAGAACTACCTTAATATCACAGTTTTAAAGCTGTTACAAAACTGTCCTCCTGGAATGTAATGTGCCAACTCAGTTATCCAAGATTTACTGTCATCTGAATAAATATTTTTGAATAAATCCTTTCATCTGGGGCTTTTTTCTCCCACGATCCAGTAGCTCATGCATTTCATGCCAGCCAGATGTTTAACTGATTATCAAATAGCATTCTCTTTTTTTCTGTGATTCATTGAAGAAGGGAAAAATGTAAAGGAGAAAAATAAAGGTAACAGTAAAGGTAAAGGCAAGGGGAAAGGGAATGGGGAAGGAAAGGAAAACAGGAAAGCCAAAAGGAAAGGGAGAAGTAAAGTGAAAAGGAAAAAAAGAAGGCAAAGGGAGAAAAGACAAGGAAAGGAATGGAAGTCAAGGTGAACGGGGAGTGGAAAGGGAAGGGAAAAAAGAAGGCAAGTCCAGGATTTAGAGAAACAGCTGAAGCAAAACATTGCCTGGGCACTCTGACTTGCTGTTTCTCATCCCAGAGCTCCTGGTTATCTGGATCCAGAGGAAATTGAAAAGTGCCTTTTTACTTTTGTAAGATTTCAATAAAACTTTGCATTGAATTTTTATTCTTTTTCTGCACCTCCTCTTTTATCACTACCATAAACATGTAGCAACTGAAGAACACTTTCTAATTTCAATAACTGTGTTGCGTCTTGTTTTCTTCCTCCTGACAGCTCTAAGAATTATTTTCAAACACAAAATCTACACAAGTCTCCCTCAGTGTTTTTATCAGGAAGGTATTTTATTTTGCAAAGTCCAAATAAGCAAATAACTAGTCTGTAAGCACAGCACAATTACAGATTATAGACTAATTAGAGAGTTATTTATGCCTGAAGATTACATACCAATTATACATGATGTTATTATGGAAAAACTGGCAAGTGTTATAGAAGCAACTGCTATAAAATTATAAGTAGATGCCATTTGATTTTATTATTATTTGCACCATATGAAACAGCAAGTTGCCAAAAATAAGACCAGGCTTGTCTGTTGCATCACACAACTTTGACATTTTAGTAACATGCGTTCTCCAAACAAACCAAGAACCATTTTACAATTATTCTGCAAAGCACAGGCATCTGAGCATCTTCTAGTAGCACACTGAGTGCCACAACGCTTCTGTGTGAGGTTTTATTTCACTCTAATCTTATCCCAAAGAAAAATAAGTTTGTGTAGCCTCTTCTCTTTTTCCTTTGTCTATTTTCCTCTCGTCTCCTCTCGTCTCGTCTCGTGTCTTCTCCTCTCCTCTTCCCCTTCCCCTTCCCCTGCCCCTTCCGCTTCCCCTTCCCCTTCCCCTTCCCCTTCCCCCCTTTCTCTTTTCCCTCTGGTTTATTTGCTCATCAAAGACAGTAAGTTTTGCTCTTTCCGCTGGGAATGGCAGCAGTGACACTTGTGACAGGCCCAGGATCCTGCTGGAGTTCATTTCACAGCCTGAGGACCAGCCAGGCAAGGGACTGTTTCCTTCACAAGTGACTGGCAGAGTCGTGTGCCTGAGGAGAGACAGAGCCAGCTATGGATTTCAATTTCAAGGTCTAAGTGTCTCTCAAAGGAGGCAGACAGTCATCTACTGAGAACATCTTGAAGAATCAAAGGTCAGAAAAAAGGCTTAATACATTAAACTGTATTAAAGAACACATTTTGTTTTAATTAAGTGCGTCTCCTTAAATTGAAAAGACTAATTTCAATGGGACAATGAATAAATTACTTTATCATTTCAGAGCTAAGCAAAAAACAATAAACCAAAAAGTTCATTCCATCCAAAGCTAAAGTGCATGTGTGCATGCATCAGTGTTTGCTTTCCTGCCAAACCTGTGATATTTGAATGAGGGAAAATATTTTGTAGAGTAGAAAGTGCAGTAGTTCATAGACAACTGTAATAAAATTAAAAGAAAAAAAGTGAACTCTAATGGGTTAGTGATGGTCCATGGGGTTCTTCTTAAAATACTTTAATAACAAAGTGAGAAATCCAGTTCTCTACTCATTTTTTTCTGAGAGTGAAGTTAACCTCAAGATCTCAAGTGACAATGAAGTTGTTGCATAAGTTTCTGACTCAATTAGGATTTAAATATTTTATAGCAAATGGGACAGAGTCATTAGGAGAGATTGAGGGACACACAGACACTTGGGAAAGTTTTATGAGGACACAAGAAAGATTGTTTCAAACACTTCTGTGGGCTCAGACAGAGGACTTGCATAGTGCTGTGCCCAGTAGACCCAAACCCATAAACTGGAGAGGTTTAAGGGAAGTTCTTCTTGGTCTTTCCTGTCAGAGCTGTTCTGTTTTGTATGTCTGTTTTATTGCTCATTCTGCAGTGCCTGGTGGTGGTCAAAACACCATCTTAAGGGACAAATTGCCCAGATTCCAGTCTGTTTTCAGTCAATATTTCATGCAAAAGAGCACAGTTTCAAGAGGAAGCACTGGAAACATTAAAAAAAAACCCAAAACCAAACCAGAGTGGTTGGAGCCCTCTGCTTAGGGTTAATAGTAGCAGAGTTCCAAACCATTTAAGGAGAACTAGGACTGATCCTACAGAGGATATTCAGTCACCAGATAAAAAAGAAACAAAGTCTGTTCCAGTTCTTTTGTGAATTCCGGTGGGAACTGTGTTTTTGTTCTCTCACCAAACCGTAGTTGAAATTATTCAGTGAATTAAGGTCAAATTATCAAAGTCATTTTAAGATGTCTATAACACCATTGTTGGTGAAAAATTTATGCTCTGAGAAAAAAAATAAAAGAGGTGTTCAGATCTATATTTAGCAAATCTTATACTATAACTGCCTTAAAAGCTTCCTTTTTCCCTAATTCAAAAGAGACAGGGGAAATAGTGCTCCCTTACTGCAAAGGGCATCTTTCTCTTGATTACTCTTTTTGTCACATTTAACATGTTAAAAACATTTTAGTGCGTTATTCATCCTGTGGGCAAATGGATCACTGTCTTTTGTATTGTATAGCAATTATCTCTGGAGGTTGTCACTGAATAAAATGGGTCATTTTCAAAAGGGATTCACTAATTTTCATCGTTGCTGTGCTTTGGTGTTCCATATGAAGCAGTTTAAAAAGCTGTATTTCCTGGAACAGCAACCAGCTACAGCTCCTGCTAGAGTCAGTGAGGGTGGTGGTGAGTTAACCCCCATTATTGGGTGGTCTTAGAAACATTAACCATATGGGCCAGGTAATTAGCAAAAATAATTTCAAAGGAGCTGTTTCAATTTAGATCAGTTGAGGGTCTAATGGGAGGAGCATTTTCACAAGACTGAAGTCCTTGAGCAACATTCACCCTTTTGAGTAAGTTCCTTCTCCTTATGCCTTCAAGGCTGTGATGTTTAGAAAAAAAAAGGTAACACATTAATATCAGCAAATCTATTTTAAGAAATTACAGTGGTTTTTCTTGACATTGTTATTACAGTAAAATTGCTCTAACATAAGGCCATGTTTATAGAGGCAGAGTTACTTAATATTATTTCCACAAGCAATTCATAAGGTCCAGAGAGAGTCTCACGAGAACTAGTTATTTTTATTATGTTTGATGCTCGTAGTAACATTTCCTTTTCAAGTGTTTTGGACTTCTTACTGAAACCCAGAAGTGGTGTTCAGCATTATTAAAAAACAAAACAAAACAAAACCAGCGACTCTCACCTCGTTTGAGCTCTGCATGCAAGTCCCCCTGCAAGTCAGTGCAGAGGAAACCATGTGAACCGAGTCCTGATATGTTGACAGAGGGGAATGATGAAGCCCATTTTCTCCATCTCTAGTGGTTGTTAATGTTTTATGAAGGGAAAAGGAACATTTTGACATTTGGTAAAGACAGTTTCTAATTAAGGTTTGGACTGAACGAGGCACTTAAGGTCTAATGGGACTTAGACACATGCCTGACTGGAAACCTGCCTTGCTCTGTCCCAAATTTTCCATCTAACCACGAAACCACAGTGTCAGGTTCTTTCTTACTCACTCATCTTCTGACCCCACAAGCTTTTCTCACAGCAGCTTATCTCAGGAGGCAGGCTCAGGGGCCATTGCTATTCAGTGAGCATTGCCAGGTTTTGTTATCCACACTCCACGCTACAGGAATCCAGCACAGTTAGAAACAGCACAGAAAACAAGAGGCACTGGACTAAGCAGTAAGGCCAAATTGCTCACTGAAGGCACGTCTTCTGCTTATTGGGGAAATATATCAACAACCAGGTTGCAGGCTCAGCCTTGCAGACGGTGGAAATGCACAAATGTCTGGCTGTGCAGCTGTCCCTGGTGAGAATATTGCTGAGCAGACTTTTCTAGTGCTCAGTCTGGAAGATGAATAATGCTTTAGGATATGTTTAGGTAACCTAAGTTATCTGTGGATGCTGGAAGATTGCACTGCCCTATTTACTCTTTAGGGTGCTTTTATGTTAGCATTTTTTCATGTGCTATCCTGCAAGTAAAAAAAAAAAAAAAAAAAAAAAAAAAAATTGAAGGAAGTCCTGTTACCTCACTTACCTAGGTCCAGGGAAATAGTGAAGACAGAAGAGAAGTCAAGATAAACTATGAACTGTGACATAAAGTTGAACAAAGGGACTGCTGCTGCTGATGTGTTTTAGGGGAAAGAGTGAAACTTTCTCACTCCTTTGGAAGAGTTATTGCTGATATGTACCTAGGGGAATTGGGCTGCAGATATTTGAGCAGATTTTTGTTGCAGAACTGTACTTTTCAGAAATTTTAAGCTTTTAGACCTGGTCATTTGGCTGTGTTTCCCACTGGCTGACTTGCTGTATCTTCTTTCTCAGAATAAATATATGTCTGAATAGACACTCAGAGGTACTTCACTTTTCCTTATTTTGTTCTTTAGAGAGCTCTGAATTCAGCGAGATCTGTCTAGGAGCCTGTTGTCTAAAACCTAGTCACTGTGCTGTTCAGTTTCCCTGCCATAACACGGAGACTGGAAGTAGAGGATCTTTAAAGTCTATTCCAAGCCAAACCATTCTATGATTTTATGACAACTGTAATTTTCTTTTTTCATATCTTTGAGCTGTTGCATGCTCACTAATTAAAACATTTTCCAATCCCAATTCTAATGCCTGTTATATTTAATGACTTTTGTTTTTTACTCTTCTGCCACTTCAGAAATGTTAGACATAGATCAGTTTATGATTTGGTCATTTGCATGGACAAATAAGATCTCTCTTACAGTAGTTTTAAACATAGTAAAGTAAAATTCTCTCTGTTGTAAAGTTTTTATTTGTGTTAATGAAAAAGAGAATATTAAGAGACCATTTCCCAAAAAATATTTTGCAATTCTGGAATATTGTAATGATCTCAGATTATGTTGTTGTCTGGTCATGTTAATGGCGAAAAGAATATTTGCAATTTAATGCTCATCAGTGACAACGTCATCTTGTTTATTCCATAGGAAAGAGACATTCTGAAAAGAGACATTCCACACTCTTATGTTTACAGGATTAATAGGAATGTGAGGGAGGTTACTGGATCATATTTTATGTAATGGAAGCTCACAGAAGAAAGAACAAAAAAGTCATCTGAAGTTCATTATATCATAATTAAAGGCCAGATTTAATGTAGGAAACCTAATTACTGTAGGACATTGTACTGTCCCAAATTACTCTGAGAATCTAATGTTAGCTATGTATCATGTTTGCTATAATGTGAAGATCTATACTTCAAAGGCATTTAGCAATTTGGGGAGGAAAGGGAAGAAGTCCAGAAAGGACCCACAGAATAAGCCATATGTTCAGGACTTACTAAGGACAAGGTTTTTTAAAAATCCTTCCACTTAAAAAATCACCTGCTGTATCCTCAAAATAGAGAGACAATGAAGTATCCTCAAAAAGCAAATTTGTCTTCTATTGTTTCAGCTGAATCGTGGGTTTTAAGCTTCTTTCAATTACTTAAGAATATGATTATAATTAAGGAGTGAGAAACATTTTATAAACTGGTTTGGGTAGGAAGAGACCTTAAAGATCTAGTTCCAACCCCTCTGTAATGGCCAGGGACATCTTCCACTAGACTACACTTTTCAAATAAAACAAAACCAAAACTAGCAGACTCCTGTCAAATGTAGGCACAGGAAATTATCCTCAGCTGAACAAAAGTCCTTCTTCCACACCTACAGGTAATAAAAACTTGAAGGGAACATTCTTCAGTCTGGGGTCTTGTAGACCATAAAACATAGCAGCAGCCTCAAGTGGGGAACTCCTGCACTGCTAAATCATCTGTGAAGGATTGAGCAAGTGCATATTGCAAGGTAGTGCAAAATGGTCTTTGGTGTCTTAGTTATTATCATCAGCTGAACAGGGGAAGTATCACAAGGCAGAAGAAGATAGGAATGCCAAAAAAGAAAAAAAGACCATATGAAGTGGTAAGAATTTTCATTGGAAAGCCCTTTTCCTTAATTTCTGTGATATTCTTGATATCGTCTTTTCCCTGAGCAATGTCTATCAACAGTCACACTTCACACAGGTTTGGAAAGCTCTCACTGACTGTAGCCTCAGTCTAGGTGGGAGCCATCTGATTAAATCTGAGAGTTCACAGAGTAGGTCCTTCCATGAGAAAAAGTCACAGTAATTCCGTTTAGAAGGAACAGTGCTGTGACCAGCAGAGATAATGAAGCTGAGTATCCTTCTGAAATATCTTTTTATCCAGGGAATTTCATCATAAGTTGTGGTTACTGTTGACCAAACTCTAGACCTCCCTCAAATATAATGGGAGACCAGACGGCAAATTTGCATAAAGAGACATGCAAGGGAATGTGATGGGGAGAAATTTGTGTCCCCAGAGTGGCATCAGGTGCCACTTTTGTATTTTAGAGATACCCCGTGTGACCATCAGCTGCTGCTCCAGAACAAAGCAGATCTGTCCTAAATCCAGTGTCTCACTGGCCAGAATCATACAGAGGTCCTGAACTTCCCATTAACTCAAAAGACATTGTATCCAAAAATCTTAGGCAAACTGCCTTAATTTATGCAAGATGAGTTTGACATCTTATGGCAAAAAACATGTCCACACCTCCACAAGCTCTTTGTATAAGGTAGGCATACAAAATTATGTTTTTGGAAAACAGGAGAACACTTCCAAGAAATTCCACATTACATTAACCCTCTTTGTCCAAACTATTGTGGCCATTTTATTTTGTTTGATGAAAAATAATTAACCTAGACTGTGGTAAAATAAGAGCAAAATACCTTTACTATGAGCACAGATACTCTAACATTACTTTGAGACATTAAAAAGAATTTAATCTACACTAAAGGAACAGAATTGAAGAAAGAAAAAAAAAAGACAAAAATAACCTGTTGTTTATAACCATTCAAAAAATAAGTGCACCATTTCCTTCTGCTTAAGGCGATACATCAGAAGAGCCAAACATTAAGAGATGAGCCAACTGTGATAGTTGCTGGAGCTTCAAAACTCAATTTCTTGACTGATGGGAGACTGTAGTTAAACCCCGGGCAGGAAAACTGAGCTTGAAGAATTTGATGAGGTACAGAAGAGGAGGGTGAAGAGATGGAGGCGGACAGGCTGTATGTAAAGTGAGCTCTAAACAGTACAGAGGGAAAAACAGGAACACAACAAAATCCCAAAACCCAAACAAAAAAACCGAGGATGAAGAAAGATGGAAGAAATATCCAGATGGCCACAAATCAGTTTGTCATCTGCTAGTTGAATCATCATAGTCACTTTGGAGCACTGAAGGTGAACGTGTCAATGTAATTCATCAGTTGAGAACGTGGTTTCAAAGACAGTTCTTGAAAGATCCAGAAAAGGGCTTTGCTCCAAGTTTAAATGTTCATTCACAGTGAAAAAAAAAGTGTCAGCAAAGTAAAATAGCATTGTTGTTTACAGATATGCCAATTAATTTCAAAGTCCCTAGTTACAATAGTTAGGAACTGCACTATGAGGCTACCTGAGTGTCTAGTGACTCTGAAAACACAGAAATATTGACCAATACTCAAAACACCACTGAGCTGTAAGCAATTAGTATCCTTTCCATGAGAAATGAGAAATAGAAAGGAGACAGACTGCCTGAAGTTACCTGGGGAACTCTGGAGACAAGGGAGGGAAGAGTGGGTACAAAGGTCAGAAGACAGCCAGGATTAATGCAGACCATGGAGGAGTTTAAATGGTTTTTGAGCAATCTGCTGAATGGAAGCTTGGTCTGGAATGACCCACACAGCCCAGAGAGCCAGATCTCTGATACATAAAATAATTCTGATAATTCCTGCTCTGGCAAAGTGGTTTGTGCCAGGAAGCTTGTCAAATCAGACATCTCCTTAGCAAGACTAGAGATGTCAAGTTGCCTGATTTGAGCAAATAATTGCATATGTAAGTGAGAAATAACCATCTTCCCACCACAAGGACCTTTTTTTTCAATTCTGCAGTCTTTATTACTGATAAGCCTTGACAAGCTGTCATTATGCCATCTCTTTGCCCACTATGGGCAAGGTGTGCACAGAGAGAATTTGGGCTCCTTGGTGTATAACAGAGTTCAGACAGAGGACTTTGCCTCTTTCCATGTCCCTGTTTTGAAGCTGGCCAATGGTATAGGGTTGTAATTTCTATAGCCTAAAAATAACAGCTTTTAAATTGACGCCGAGGAGGAGGAAAGATGTGACAATAGAACACAAGTGAATACCCTGTAAGAAACTGGAAACTGAAATAGAGAGATATGACCTGACATGCAGAATCAACACAACTGGCACATGATTTATTGATTATGGCCTGTCATATGAGCAGGCCTCAGCTAGCTGAAAAGCCCAAAGCAAAGTAGTATTTTTGTCTCTATAGGATTTGGCATTTGGAAATTGCATACACTTTACCTTTACAGTGATTACTCTCTCCACACAAAGGAATATGTGGCTTTGCTTTTCAAGGCAGGCATGGTGCTAACTGCGTGAGTTTTTTAGCTGTCATTGCAAAAAAAAACCTGTGGATTATACCATTGATTCCCACAGACAACTTGGAGGGCCAGAAAAATACTTGGTGGGGAGCAGATGAGTGCAAAGTCTGCCTGTATTTGTGAATATGGAAAAAATATTGCAAGAATAGAGAAAAAAACACCACAAACAAATCCATTTTTTACATCTCCTTTGAATGCACTGGTTCTGGGTGCATGAACTTTTGAGTCCCTCTTTTATGATCCTACCTTCTCTCATAATTTGGACAGTAAAAATGTAAAATCTGTAGCTATAACCCTAAAATTTGACTTCAGGATAAAGAGGTAGCAAGAGAGCCCAAAAATAATCACACAGTGAGTGGTCCAACTTCAGCCCTTTTGAAGTCAAGGAAAATTTGACTTCCAGAATGTTTGACCTAACAGCAATAAAATGCAGGAAGCTCAGCAGAGGCCACCATGCTGGGGCTGGAACACTCTGTCTGTGAGCAGAGGCTGAGGACCAAGTGCTTGTTCAGCCTGAAGAGGAGGTGGCACTGGGGAGAATCTCCCAGCAGCCTCCAGTACACTGTGGGGAGATCACCAAAAGATGGAACCACATTTTTCACTGTGATGTTTGTTGGAAGGCTGAGACACAGTGGGCCTAAGATGGAAAAAAAAAAATCAGATTGGATATAATGAGAAAAATTTTCTCCTTAGGGACAGTCAGGCTGTAGATCAGGTGGGCTACAGAGATTGTGCTACCTCTATCCTCAAAGGCTTTCAAGACTCAATGGAGTAGAGCCCTGAGCAATTTGACCCCATAATTGACCTTCTTGGAGAAAGAGTTTGGACTGGAGACCTCCTGAGATTCCTTCACACCTGATTTATCCTGGGATCTTCATACCTAAGTGCTTCAAGTACTCACAATAGCTCAAGATATATTAGTGTTTTACATACTTACCAGGTGATTAAATATAGAGATAACATTAAAAAATATACATAGTTTTTGTTTTATTTTGTTAATCTTAAGGTGACTGTATCAAGCTTCAGTATTGGAATGTTTTATGTAAATATATTTGATTTTTAGGAGGGAAGATGATCCTTCTAATGAATAATCCAGTTCTTCAGAGAACAAATGAAACTGGTAGGTGCTGGTGCTTGGACATTTGTATGTGGGCTTCAAAGAAGGATGTTCTCTCTTATTTCTGGTAGTGAAGCTTTCACATATATAACTGGTATCCTAGAAACTATTGCAAACTGACATTTATGCATCACATATAAGGAAGCTAAAATCTTCTTTATGTTACTTTTTTTTTTTTTTTTTTTTTTAACTTGAGAAGAAAAACAATGATTTCCAGTTTTTGTATAGGATTTTTATAAAAGATCTAAGGATTTCTTGGAGCATAATAGAATGTGTGTACTATAAATCCAGAAACATTGCATACCCAGAGTAACCTGTAATGTTTTAATCAGTATCTCTGAATGAACTTGCTGGATATTCTGGATCTCCTTGTAAGCTGCTCATGGGCCAAACTACTGATATTCAACTTGTGTGCATAGAACAAAAAAGGACATGATGTTATCTCACAATGTAATGCACTGCAAATTTGGCAAGGGAGACCTATCAGAATCGTAAGCATATCTCTACAAGGTTCAGGGCATTCTGCTTTGCTTCCACAATGCTGTTAACTAAACAAAAAGTAACCTAATTATCAAATAGTCAAAGTAATAATTTTAATTTCTTTTCTTAGGGGCTCAAATGCCATTTTAATGGGGTCTAATTAAGACTACAAATAAAGTCAGCTGGGAAGTATTTCACCAAATGCTTATCCCATAAATTGTGTGTATTACATTCATTTTAATTTCACCACCTTTTCTACTTTTATGTTCTCAGAGGATTTTTTTTTCCTTTGAATCCATTTGAATTATGTAGACTTGTTTTCAGTGTCTACTGTTAGTCTGCAGGCTCTCTATTTGTATGAGTTATTTAATGGCCAGATGATCTAGAGCTGAACCTTGTCTCATACAGCTGACAAATCTTAAATTCCAGTTTTTGAAATTTAATGCCTACTTTTCTAGCCAGTCCTGCAGACTTGTACTCAAATGATTTCTTAGGAGTAGTTCTAATGGATAACCCTTAGCTCCAGAAAGCTATTTCAAGATGATGCAATTGTGCACCACTAAGTCTCGTGACAGAAAAGACGAGTTAATGAAAAGCCATGAGACAGTGAGAGCACTTGCTCAGCATTTTCTCAGGAGCACAAAACAGAGAATAACCAGTCATAGGCTCAGTGAAGATTGGTCATTTTTGCTCTATAATTAATCAAAGGATCAGAAATGCCCAATAATTACTGTGTCCATAGCATTTTGAATCTCTATCTGACAGGTCATCTAGACAAGCAGGAAGAAACTGCACATGGGTTGAGAAACTGCAGAGCACAGCAGAATTCATCCTTGGTGTGAAGAAGCAACCAGTGTTATTATCTCTCATCTCCACCTTTTCCTTTATCATTTCCCATTTTTTAACCTCTCTATATAGTTTAGAGGACATTCTCCCTCTTTCCCATCATCTGTCAGTTTAGGGGTTGGAACAGGGTCAATCATAAATCACATTGTTTTTATTACTTGACTTTATAGTTTTTCATTCTGTATTTGTTTTTGTACTCAATTTCAGGGCTGTCCAAGGATTGTGCAGTTTCTGGAGTGTGATGCATTTGGCATCAGCATGGCTTAGGCTGGCTAGCTATTGCCTCTCCCTATTTCAGCTGCAATTTTTCTGCAATGAACTACTGAGATCTTACTGGCGTCCTTAAGGTAGCAGAAATTCTCTGCAGTGAGAATCATAAAATCATTGTTGCAGATTTTGAGCTGAGAATCACAGGATATAACCTGGAATTAGTACTAAAAATGATAAATTACTATGATCCCACATTTAAGAGAAGGACAGCAGTCCCTTCTAGCAGCCAACAAAAGCAGAGCAATGTCATAGTTACAAACAGGACAAAGGCAGGAGACAAATTATTACACTTTTTTATAGTTTATTTCTTTACAGGGCTTTAACAGTATCTATTTTAATAAATTGCCAAAAAAAGGAAAAGTAAGTGGAATTTTGCCAGTTGGGGCACTTGGATGTAGCTGCAGACCAAAATAGATGCCTGATTTGAGAACCTCAATTTGTAAGCAAAATGCCAAAGTATTTCCAGAATCTCCACTCCAATTTAAAAACAATGAACAGTGAGAGAAAATTCACAATGAAAAATATGGAGCTCTGGTCTTTGCAAGGTCAACTCAGAATTAGTGGGTCAGTGGTTGCATGGTTATCAGAATAGTTCTCTGGGAATAATATATGGGATCTCACTGTGCACCTTCTCTGGCACTGTCATCTCCCCTCAAAATATTCTTGGAATCCACAATCCAAATGAAATATGATTTTGTATCTTTTCTGTTTCCACGCTGGACTCCTCTGGGACCACCATGCCAACCCTCGGTAGCTCCTTTAGCCCGGGAGCTCCGTTCCTGGGCGGATGGTGGCAGCTGTTTGCCGGTAAAAACAGGCGGACCACTTGCCTATTTATCAGCGTTCTTTATTTCCGTCACAGAGGGAAAATGAAGGTGCATAGCACAAGCTGCAAGATGGTAACCTGGCAAAATGGCCCAGATCGTCCCTCGCCTGAGCCTCTTATGCCTTCGGTCAGGGGAGGGCAAGGCGAGCAACGAGCCAATGGGCAAATGATTGACCAGTGACACCTGGCCAGTCCTGGGTGAACAGGGGAGGGACAAGTACAAAGCAGCACCATGAATGGTCAGACCACCGGGACGAATTCATCCCGGTGGTCTGCCCACTGCTACATGATTTGTTAAAGGGAAACAGACAGCAATGATCTTACCTTCTGGAATATTATGGAAATGGTGTTTGGAATATGTCATTGGGAAGAGTTTGGGAGCTCAGCCTTTATTTGCCAGCAGCGAGACACGGAGTTTGAATGTCCCAAAGAATTGGTCAGGCATCTTTATAAATACCAGTGGGTGCAACCAACATATAGGAAGCCTTGGGAAACATGAGGTCCATTTGTTCCAGAGCTCATGTGAAGGTTTGGGTGCCAAAAGAAGAGAAATATAGGCTTAAGCATTATATTTATTCCTCCTATTCAGTCCACTTTGCAAGGAGAGGAAATGAGGTTGGTATGCCATGCATTTGAGAGGACACAATTATGGATTTTAATTACACATTTATTACAGAAACTTCAGACAAACTCAGTGGCAATTCCATTAGGCACTGTACAGATATATGGTACAAGATCTCCTCTGCTTGAAAGTGATTGAAAAACAAATAAAAAAGAGAGAAAAGGCAATGTTAAATTGAGAGAAGAGGAGAAGAGGGGCAAGGTTACATTTAGTGCACTACTAAATAATGTTTGTTTTGTGGTGGAAAAAGAGTAACTTAAAATATAACCATTACAAATAATTAACAGGAAAGGAACTGAATCACACAGAGACAGTCAAAAATCGAAGAGAAATCTGTACAGAACTAGCACCTCGCCCCCAAATACCCAACTCTGGTTTTAAAAATAGATTTGCTACCAAACATTTATGTTTCAGTTAAGGAGTTATAGATTCTCCTGGTGCTCAGAGTCTGGATGAGTTTACAAGTTCATTAAATCTGTATGTTTATCCAGATTAACCTTTCAGAATTCATTGCACTGCTGCTGCAATCACTAAATTCACTATAAAATTTCATTAAACTGGTTTAGAAAGATATGCCTACCTAATTGCAGAAGGCTGAGGAGTATCGAAGACAAACGTGCCTACAGGACCTGACAACTCTATCATTCCAAACACTCACAGTGATATCCTAAATAGTATTATTCCATGCTCTAGATTTAAAAAAACCACATTTATTAATGTGTGGCTTTTATTTTATGTCCTTCCACTCCAAACAATGCATAGTCCACTAAAAAAAAAATATATATATATATATATATAAATTGCCCTTTCAGACAAAACTTCTACAAGGAAAAAAAAAAAAAAAACACAGCGAGTTTTATTTTATTAGTCTGAAACCACAAGCAGTAGCCTATGTATGGTATAATAGCTGAACCAGAGATTTCAATTGCTTTTGCAGTTCAGTGACTCAAAGATTTTCTCTCAGCAACACAGCTATGCTTCCCTGCAACATCGTCTTCACCATTTTCCTTCATCCTTTTTTCTGGTCTTTAATCACAGTTTGTCTGGCAAACCTAAGAAAATAAACTTAAAGATCAACTTAGAAACATTTTCATATTCTGTTTCAATTTTTATTCTGTAGTTTGTCAGAGGCCTGACCCTGCTTAAATGCTAGTAATGTAACTCCTCCTGAAAAGAATGATACCCTCACAAGTTCAGCTGAACTCTCTCCTTACTTCTTACCTGCAAAATATCTGGGTGGGTGAAATAGAAGAGCTACAGTAGCAAATGTTTTTCATTCCTTAAATATGGGCAAAGCAGTTTTCTTAAAATGACTGCGTTTTCAGAGTGATCCAAGCCCTCACGTGCATCTCTTTGGTGTCCTAGCTTGTACAGCCAAACAGAAAGGCACCCCAGTACTTCTAGAAACGCAAAAAACACATTAAGTTTTTCCCTCAGAACAGTTGTCTGCTCCTGTTTCAAGAGATGCTGAAGTTACCTTACACTGTAAGGTACAATAGCAGTGTGTTAGATTTTTTTAACACAAGCGGATTTTACCTGTATGGTTCTGGATCAGTCAATTTACTTGACTTTAAATTGCACCAAGGCTAATTCACAGACTCATTTCAATTCACAGATCTCTCCTGAGACACTAATCATAACTGCATATGATTTAGGGTCAGTCTTTTTCAGAATTATTAGTCTCATGAGATTTTCAAAGGCAATGACCAGATCTTAAAAAGCCGTCCAACAAACATTTAGTAATTTCTTCCAAATTCGCAGCTGGTGTAAATTGAGATGGTGCCACAGATATGAAGGACTAAATTTACATCCACTGAGAATGTGGTTCATGTAATTTGTTCTTTGTTCCCTTCTGTATGAAAGCTTTCCCAGGTGCACAATTCACAGCTTTATCTCCAGTTATAGAATGACCAAATAAAGGTCAGAACACGCTGCCTCCACAGCACTGCTCTGAAACATTAACCACCTCCAGTTCACAGAGACAGCATCTTGTACTGAGATATAAAAAATATGCATAAATTTAATGAAAACTTAGAGCAGCATACTCTAAAAATAGACTCTTTAATAGGTAAAAAAATGCCTTTATGAAATTAATTTCCTAAAACTATGATGGAGAGGGATTAAATTATGACAAATGTACTTTGCACCTGGAAAAGTATGAATGATTTAAAAGAGATAAGAACTGAATCTGTGAGAAAGTGAAACCATCATTACTTAATAGACTTTATTCCACTGAATTGAACTGAGCTGGAGTTAATTTGCAATCCATTCACCAAAACCTATCTTAGGCTGGCTGTGATGGAAGCATTTCTATCAGAAGACATAATGAAGTGAAATTGTAGGAGTAGGAGGAATAAGGTGAAGGAGAAAATTTGACACACACACTGGCATACATTCCAGGGAAGAAAAGACTTCACCAGCTGTTTTACTGAATTGATACAAATAACTTATCATAGAACATGGGAGGTCCACTTGGAATTCAGGTTTTAATATGGTAGTACTGTGCACAAGTATTTCCAAACACTTGTCCAGTTGCACTAGAGTTTGGAAGAGACTTTTGGAATTTACAGAGTGTACTTCCACCAAAACTAAAAAAGACAGAAATCAACCAAAAAAAACCCCTAAATAAACAAAAAATCCTCCCAAAGCCAAAAAAACCCAAACAAACAACAATAACAAAACAAATCCCAAAACGAAAGAAAAAGAAACAACTCCCCCTGTACTTTCACGGCCTTTAGTTTTACACCTGATGTCACTGATGTCACACAGATGGGTAAAATACTTTCTCTGTGCCCTACTTTATATTTCCATTCTTCTCTTTGGTCCTACAATTCACTCATCTTCCTTTCATATTCTCATCCATGTATTTGGGACTACCACTTGAAAACTTACTCCTAAACAGTAATTGAAGATTGTAACTTTTCTAAAAGTTCCTTTTCTCCACTGTTTCCTTAAAAAGTCACAGGTTTCAGAAATTGAACTTTATACGAAAAACATGGGAAGTCCACACAGAAAGTTATCCCAAGTCAGGCCAGATGTACCTTACAAAATTTTTAATTTGGAAATTACAGGAAAAATAGATTTCATTATTTGAAAAGCATCATATTTACAACAAGTAAACAAACAACCCTGATAACATTTTTGTTCTGTATTAAGGAAGTGTGTTATTTAATAACATCAAAAAAAAGCCCAAACTGAAAACTATAATTTTCCTTTTTGTGGGGAAAAAAAAAAAAAAGCTGGAAATTTTTGACTAAAAGTTATGTATAGTGTGCAGCTGTATCATCCTCATGGTGCAATACTTGGCATAGTATGAAAGAGTCAGGGCTTCTGAAAAAGGCAGAAAAAGGATAACTTGTGGGATGCAAATTCCAGGGCTATTTCTAAACCCCACTACCTCGATTTCCTTCTCTTGCTAGTGCAGTCTCATGGGAAGCTTTGTTGATAGAGTCAAAAAACTTCACCTCACACTGTTGTGAGTGAATATGTAGAAGGGAATTACAGCTCTTAGAGCTGTCAGCAGCTTTAACCTGTGTCTACACTAGGAAATGAAATTGTGCCAATTTCCATTCCATTCCCAGCAGGATATTTCCCAAAGGCCAACCTGTTTTGCTCACATGGGCATCAGCCAAGCGTGTGCAGTCCTGTGTGTGTTCACAGGTATGGGCAGCACAGAATTCCCTGAGGGCAAGGAAGTTTACAAGCCTCTAAGGGAAAGAGGAGGAGGAAGGATGCTTTTCAACGTAAGTTGTTTCCTTTTCCCACACCTTCCTCCCACCCCCTACGATTTGTCCTCCAACAATTTGTTGTAACATCTGTGTAGTCAAATCTAGGACAAAATAAAATGGAAGGGATTTAACACATTAGAGCAGCAGCTATTAGACACTATTTCTCACACATTGCTTTCAGTGTAGAAAAGACTTTCATAAATTCCTTAACATGTCTCTCAGATGGCTCTGATGGCTAATTTTTGGTTTGTACGTGTGATTTAATCTTAATCAATCAAAGAGAATAGTCCTGGATGTAGACTTAGTGCAGGGGTTGAAAGGCAATTGTAGTAAAATGTAGCAATAAACATTTTGGCCTGATCATCCTCTCATTTTTCAGGGTGGAAGTCAGGAGCAACCCCACTCGAAAGAATGTAATCATAGTGGAGTAACACTGGTGTAAACAAGAGTAGATTCCTGTTGTATAAGATGAAACAATTTCGGATTTGGCACTAAATTCTGATAAACATGCTACAGTGCAACTGTATATTAAATAACCAATTTAGAACAAAAACAAGCCACTAATGCCTACATTTTTCTTCAGATTAATAGGTGACTGAAACACAGTATTTTTGAAATAAATGACAGGGAGTGTTAGCTTTTGAAAAATGTTTTCTTCAGTTGCCTATAATAACTGTAGGAAATGAAGGAAAAATTACCTTAGATTCACAGAAAAGAATATGCTTTTATGCCAAAGGGACATTGGAGCCTGATGTATATATAGGGAATTTAAGACACCTGTGCTGAGATCCATAAAGGTGTTGAGATTTATAACTCCTGTTGTAGAACACCTAAAGCCCAAGCTGCAAAAGAGGGGGAATGAAGCTACCGGAGTGTTTGGGTAGGATATCCACATCCTGAGCTGTAGCTCTTTTTCACAGGAAGACAAAAAGAAGAAGTCAAGAAGATGAGGAAAAAAGGTTTAGTCTGTGCCTTTGGTCCAAAATCCCACAATAACCAAAACATTGTGTAAAAAGACCTTGATTGTCTTTGTAAGAAGAGCATAACAAGAGCAGAGACCAAACGTTTGTGTTGTGAAGTTCTGTTTTACCTGAAAACAAAGGACAGCGAGATTCACAAAAAATAAAGAAATTCAAATTTCCCCTGTCAGATATGGAAAAGTGAAAGAATCACACACACAAAAATATCCTTGCTGACACATGTCTTTGTGAGACAGGTTCTTTTTTAAGTCTTTGTCTCAAACTAAGAGTCCCAAGGACATATTGAGCTACAAAAAACTCTACATGATCTTCCATGGAAATGTCTGTTGTCACTGAGTTGCAGCCATGATGACATACTGAGAAGTTACAAGATTCTTCCACGTGAAAGCATCTCAATTAACCTCAAATGCAGCAGCCAGATCACGAAAAATACAAACCCTCCTTCTCTGCTCCTCTGCCATGAACACATCAATCAGAACAGACATACCTTCCAAATAAAGCATTTTAATCATATTGGTGAAATCAAACTCCCCCAAAGTTCCTCTCTTACTGGTATCTTAGCTCTGATTTCAGTAGCTGAATTTATGTAGAAGATGCCTTCAGACAGATCCAATGTCACCCAGTAAAATATTGGTTAGATAAATACTGGTTAGAGTATTATTCTGATATGAAGATCTTATCTCCCTTCCAGTTAAGACAGGTCTCTGACACCAGACATCCCAGTTGCTGAAGAATGCTATAACTACTGGGTTGTTATGCCAAGGACAGCACAAATCTCAGGCTCTGGATTTTAAGAATTTAAGATTAACTTTCTGGAATACATTAGTTCCTCCAGAAGGTGATAATTCCATTTATTTAAGACAATTTTCGTAATTCGACACCAAAGAAGGCCTGGTTGTCTGGTTCCTCACGGAAGCAATTCAGCAATGAAAACAAAGTAGGGCTCAATGACCTTGGCCAACCTTATCTGGATCCATCACCTGCACTACAGGACGAGAAACATTTTTAAACAAACGTTTAAGTTTGGCCTGGTCACCCTGTGTTTGGATTTTCCTATGCTGGTGTTCCACCTCTGCAGCTTTGCCACTGGCTCTTTCATTGACATCCAGCCCATAGAGCAGGAAGTTTTCTCTGGGTAAATTCCTTGTGTGTGCCTTGGAACTTGACTCCAGTAGTGCCTTTGTCCCTGTATCATGGAGGTATCCTTGGCCTTGTCTCCATTTCTGTTTCTGCCTCCATCTCCTTTAGCTCCTGACTGGGCTCACTGGATGGATCCCAGACCTGTTCACCCCTGCTGTGTCTGCCCCTGCTCCTGGACCCTGTTTCCAGCACCTGGAGGGACAGACCCCATGTGCTGGGGCCACCTTTGGCTCTCAGCTCCATGTCCCTAAGGGGAGACCTAAGACCTTGTTGCTCTCTGACAGGCAGATATTTTTCAAAGTTGCAGGCATTGCTGCATCCTGTGCTGAGTGTGGCAGGAATGGTTGAGCCCTGATCTGAGCAAGGCTGGCCAAAGGGGCCCTGAGGTGATTTAGGCATTTAAATTTCCAGATGGCCTTAGGTAGGTGCCCAGATGCTCCCCTCCACCTAAAAGGTGGTGATGTAGTGTCAGAGAGCAGCAGGGTATTAGACATTTATAGAAAACAGCCCCCAAAAATAGAAGAGCAGGAGCCATCCAGTTTCCAGAATCTTTAGAACACCATCTGACACACACATTTTTTCTCTGTTGTATTTAGAGCATCTTCATTTTATTCTACATGATTTTGGTGTTTTTCTACCTTCTAGACCATAGCATGACCTTCCACCCATTTTTCTGACTGGCTTCTGTCAATTAGATCATTAACTCTTTTATGGAGGAATTTGTATTATGGGTGTGTCCAGTAATTACCAGAATAACAAGTCACTTACTGCTGGAGGTCTCTAAGCACTACTCTAAGAGGATATAATTGTGCCAGCAATAGTGATGATGTCTGTTTGCATAAGTGTTGGTTTCAGTCTGACTAATGATTTTTTCTGGGAACTGGAATTCCTTTTCAGTTTTCTGTGTTTCATACTTCTACACCAGCCAGAGGGAAATCATATTTACAAGTGCCACAGCATAACACAAAATAATAAAACTTACTGAGCATCATGTATCACATAAGATAATCTTTGAAAAAGAATATATTTCTAGAAGTGTGAGACCTCAACTTTTTTTAGGTTTTAGCACTTTGATGGAGAAGGAGGGAGTTGCATTAGCTGCATTTTTACAGATATTCATATTCACATGTGAATCCACACCTATTTATGACTGGAATTTTCAGTTTCAAGGGCAAGAGAAATCTGGTACAAGTGACAGAATCGGATCTTATATCTTTTTCTCCCAGCTGCTAAAGGAATTTGTGATGCAAAAGACACAGGGTGAAGCAGGTTGGTGTATTTGGGATTCAGCATTTCATCTAAAGCCCGCTCCTAGAACTGCTGTAACGATAAGGGTGAATGTTGATTTCTATTAAAGACATTGCAAATATGTACAGCATGTTCTGTCCCTGGGAAGATGCCACTATGAAGAGATATCGCAGCTGAATTGCCAGAGAATTCAAGTGTGGTGGGGAGAGGGAGGAGGAAGGAAGGAAGGCACAAAGAACAAAATGTCCCTACAGCCACCCACCAGGACACACTTCGAGTGAGATATGAATCAGCAGCAGCCAAGGAAGCCCTGATGCCTAAAGGGGGTTTATGTAAGAATCTGAGATAAATGCTGCCACTGGCACCTTTGGGTAATTCTCAGGCATTTAACTGTGACATTTAACCTGAGGAGAGATACCCTGCACTCTCCCTTAGCCTATGAAGAAAGCCAGGCAGCTGTTGAGGGCGATAACTTCAATAAGGAACCCAGAGCAGACAGGCTTGTAAATTAGGCTTCTCAGGTGAATGCTCCTTGGTTGTGCTGAATGCAAGCCTTAAGCTTGAACCTGTTTTAGTGTTTTGTGTACAGCTCTTTACTGCCCAATCTTGCAGGTCCTGGTCTCCTTAGGAAGGTACAACATCTTCCCCATTCCAGTATTCTGGTGCAAAGAACAAATATCAAACAATAATGTTAAGGCATAGTTACTGTAATGATAAGACATTTTAAGAATAATCATAAAAGAACAAACTGGAAAGTCTTCACTAAAAAGGTGTGTCTCTGTGGTTTTACTGACCTTGAGAAAACAGGGATTTCTGCAGAGCCTTGAGACAGAAGAATCAGCAATTTTCATTGATGTAATCTACACAGCAAAGTCAGTAGGGATGTAGGATTATCCCACTGATATCTCTTAAGTCAGATATTCAACCAGATCTCCTTGGCTTATGAGTATGACCGTTTGTAGATCCTTTCCTTCTGTACTGGGGAGGCAAGAGTGACTGAACTACCCAGATTAAGAGCATGCAAAAGTGATCACGACCATGATAAATCACAACTGTCAGTTTATCTTTCTGAGAAGGTAACCATAACTTTGATGTTCAGCTGCTAATTTTGAGGTCACATTTTCATATCTAATAAGACACTTGGCTGTGTATGATTTGGGTACCAGTGCCATAGCAGCACAGCCAGAACAACTTTCAGTACCACATTTGCAAAGTCACTGAATTTGTGTGATATTTAGCTTTCCCCTTGAGCAACATCAGACAACAGACCCAAGGGTCTGCAGTTGTCCATGATGTGATTCCAACTTGCTTCTAGGAATGCCTGTCCTGTACTCTGCTGAAATTTTCTCTGACTCTCAGCAGGAGAAACAGGAATAGGAAGGCAGAGGAATAAAAATTAAAAGAAAGAAGTGTCAATATTACTGGAAGATCTGCACACAAAAGTGTCACAGCCAGGTGACTTCAATATGTGATTTCAGGCTATGAGGAGCTCAAACACAAGTAAAGCTTCAGGAATTGTGTAAAAAGAAAAGAGAGTTACAGGGTTCATCACTTTGGTGCTCAGTGGGTACATGAAACCAAGACCATAAGTGTTGCACACTGAGGGCTGATGCCATTGACCATTTAAGGCTGCTAATTTTTGTAATATTTTTGACATTTCAGTGGGCTCTCTAAAATGAGCAATATGATCCCTACAGAGGAGGTGAGAAAAAGCAAAATCCCTTACGGTCTTGGGAAAAATTGCTGAGTTATCAAACACATGACTACAGGTGGAAAAATATGGAGAAATTTCAGTGGAGACAGAAAAGAGGAAGACAATAAACAGGTGAAAACAGAGAAAGAAGTCTAAGAAAGTATCACTTCCCATGGCAAATTCTATCTCATTTTATACAAGGTGCAATATGAGGTTTTATATAATGATCATTGATAAGCAATATATGTTGAAACATTGGATCAGCTCAACGACCTGAAAATGTCTGATTTTTATATACTTGAAATAATATATCCTAAAGGCAGGGGTTTCTCATTTATGACTGACTAGAATCAGGTTCCTGTCAATGTGCAGAAAGACTCTATACAAAAGAGTGAGATGAAATCTTTAAACACAATAGGGAAGACAGAATTTATATTGTTTGATCTTTGCTTCCAGACGTTTTTTACTTGTTGCATTATTATTTACTTTGATTTCAACACTGCAAAACTTTACATGTATAATAAGCTTTAATGCTTTCTTTAGTTCTGTCCAAAGACTCAAAAAGGTGAGATTTTGTTTTTAGTAAGTCTTGAACCTGTCATTGTACCTATGACCATTTTAGCACCTGTGTTACTCTGGATTGACCAAGCTATTAGGTAAAAGCCATAAAGTTGTTTCCAGTTTGAATAATGTCTGATTTGGAAATAGTGTTAACACAATTAAAAGTATCCCAAATGAGAAAAGATCTGTTGAAGCCATTAGGCTGAAAGTACTGAGATTTGTACAGACCTGTAGGAGTGCAGGTTCTCTGATGACCACTCTAATTCCTGCATATGGCAGGTGAGACTGCAGCCTTTTCCACATTCCTGAAATCAGAGTGCTACCTCTTTACAGAAAGTGTATTTTTTTCCACTTTCCTTGTTATCTATGTCTTCCTGGATCCACACCAAAGTTTGTTTGAAAGAGGAAGTTCAAAGCTGCTTAGAAGCTTGGACACCATTCTATTTCAGATGTTAAATATATCATTAAATGTTCACCATAGTTTCAGAAATCCACAGTTAATTTCCCCCCTACAGCATCCATCCTCCATTTCTTGCAGTTTGCTGTAATCTGGTGTGTAAAGCTTCCAAAAGTTGTGGAAAAGCCTATTTTGAGAGAACGTGGAAGCAGGAACACATGAATGGGTATCAGGTGCAGCTATGAATTTAATGAATGGTTTGTTGGAAATGGCATTAAATAGCAACATCCGTCTGCAGATGAGCTCTGTAATGTCCTTATTTCCAGCCCAGGCAGATGGAGGATTTGCAATGTGCTCTCTGTTTTCTGTTTTCTGTTTCACACAGCACTGCTTGCCTGTAGATTCATTCACAATCATGCTAAAAAAGATTTGGACCCTGACTGTCCGGCCTTTTATTTTTGCAGCTTTCTCTTCAAAATAATGAGTGGATGAAGAATGTAACAACGGTTTTGTGCTGTTCCAAAGCAAATCACAACATTTATTTTTTTTCCATCTCAAACACTTTAGTTTGAAGAATGGGAGTGACAGGGAAACTGTCAAGTTCTTTTTAAAATTGTCATTAATTTCTGGTGTTAAAGTACATTTAGAAGTTTTATATCAGGAAACCAAAAAGGGGAGATTATACATGAGGTATTAAAACCAGTGACATGGTAGCATACAGCAGGTCACATCATGCAACTCTTGCAGACCATCATGGTAAATTCATTTTTAATGTAGACATTCAAAAATATCCCAATTTCTTTTAAGTATCAACAATTTCAATCCAAATACCTTCTATATGTGGCTGTGTACTGGGAAAAGAATATGTGAAAATGCTTTCCCAGAAAATGAGTTCTGTGGTACATGAGTGGATCAGACACTACTTTCTTTCTTAGTCCTTGGCAAAGATAAGAAAAGAGTTAATCCCTCACATACTGTGTGAACCGTAGCTTATTTTTCCTGTGATTCAAATAAAAAGGCTAATGGAGGAAAAGAAAGAACATATTGAATATTGATTTTTTGTCTCAAACATAAGGAAGTCCATTTTAGGGATGGGTATAAAAAAGAACTACTTATTAATGATAATCTGATTCTAAATGGCTTCTGAAAGTTTCTGATCAGTATGTGGACCAAGTTTAATCTCATGCACACTCAACTGTTATCTCTCTTGCTCTAGATAGCAGACAATTTAGACCAAGTTTTTGAAGGACCGTGTTACTGAGAGTTGGTGAGACAAGATTTCTCAGAGACAGACAAAAGCAATGGAAAAGTGTGAAAATATTCATTGGTAAGACTATACTGGTTAAAATATCAAATGTAAAATATCTTTCTATAAAATCTGGTTCCAGGTAAAAAACATAGCCTTATTCCTAATCTCACTCCTACCATGTTAACATGGTTTCACTTGACTTCAAAAGTACACCCAGTAGACAAATAACATAAATATACAACACTGTTGAAGTCAAGGGGTCTCTGATGACTCACATCAGTTGGAGTTGCAGTTCAGCTTGTTGTTTGCAGAAATTTCCAAACTTGGAAACTCTTTTTCACGTTTCTAGCAAAGTCAAAATAGGTCTTTGCAAAATAAGTGCAGCCAACGGTAAATGATGTATGAAATGAAATATCTCATCCATCCCATACATGAAGAATGTGCAGAGGAAGCTTTGCTGCTCTCACCACGCAGTTTCAAACGAGTTGCTGATGCAGAACCATCATTTGCATGGAGTGATGGGAGGAAGGGGGTGATGCTGTCATTCTCATCTGCTGTCAGGTGTGGCTCTTCCATACAGAGTCAGATTTTATCCCTTCCCCATTTTAGCTAATAAATACTGTCCTATATTCTGTCTAGTAACTTCAATAGAGTTCAATGGGCTTGGAGCCTGCAGTGATGGGGGTTTGTTCAACACTATACAAATATTTTACATTAAGTTAAATTTTTACCTATGACAGAGCTGGTCTCTTAGCACATGTCTACACTACACAATGTGCTAAAGACCCCTAATCTTTCCATCAATAAACTGGCATATTTAGTGTATTGACATACAATTGTATTGTCTCAGGTGATAAACCCACTACTGATTTACCAGTGTGGTGACATGTCTGAGCCAATATTTCTTGCAAGATATTGCTCAAGCAGCATCAACTCTGCACTATGTAGCTTTCACATCCTTCAGAAATTCTACATTGCACCTGAATTTCTTCGGTTTTGAAGTTAGACAACCAGTTTATGTAACTTACCTAGTTCTTTTGACTAGGCATTTCCAAATACTGGTTCATCTTATTAAATATAAACACATATCTGAATACTTTTATGAGCTAAATTACAGCAAAAGGAGTCTACAGAACTGGCTTAAATCATCCCAGTCCAGTGAAGCTGGATGTGTACGTAACAAATAATTCAACGGCAATCGTACGATTTCTGCTGTGTGCAACCAAAAACAAGAAAATTGAAAGTTGTAATATTTGATTCTGTAACAGGAGAAAATTGAGTACTAACAAGTACTGAAACTTTAAACAGAGCCACAGCAAGGTTGTAGAAGCTCCTGAAAAGGACCATTTGTTTAAAGACTTTGCTCATTTTTAGTGGCATGAAGTCTGCATGTCCTAATGTGATGGGCAAGTGACCTTTCCAGTATGCTTATGATCTTAAAAATCTTAATCTGCAGTCATCTGACATTTTTGTTGGCACCTCTGCTACGAGAACCATGTCTGGCCCACAAAGGATAGACCTTTTTGTCTATTAAACCAGGATTGTGGAACTCTTCTCTGCCTATCTCCGTAAGCTCTTCTCACCAAAAATATTATGGATGGGCATGGATTAGACTCTGTGTGCTGACTAAATGGGAACTGGTTTCAAGCAGCTCTGAAGTAATCAACAAAGTACCTTACACTCATAGTTTAAGCATCACTAGAATTCACACTGGTTTGGGGCATAACATCTCTAAATTCTTAGTCTGTTTTATTATTCATTTGACTGTGAAGGTCTGCTTGGCAGGGATGTGGCAGGAAATTTCGCCATCAGGCTTAGGGTGCTTCTGAGTTCCAGTGTGCTCTTCCTGAAGCTTTGTCAGAAACAGTTTGCTTGTCGCTGAAAGCAGAGTGATTTGATCACTTTTGGCAGACACAGTTTCCCCCACGTACTTTGTTTTGTTCCAAGAATGCCAAGAAAATGTTCTTTCTTTCAGAAAATAGCCTTCTCCCTGCTGAACTCATATTAAGATATCCTCAGAGGGCTTTGCTGTCACCTCCTGTAGGTTAAAACAACAGGATGTCCCCCCTTTCTCCGCCCTAACTCTGAGCAACATCATATTGGGTTGACTTTTAAAGTTTTTGAGCTGCACTCTGTTACCTATGTGCAGTCAAATCTACCATCTAAGAACCTGAAAACTCCATTTGTGTTTTAGCAGAGGAGAATCAACATACAGAGTTATTAGGAATCCTCATTCTCTTCCACGCTGTAGGAGATGGGACTGTGGCAGCTGCTGCTGGGATTTCTGGGCAGTGTAGGCACATCCGAGTTAATGAGAAGCTGATTTGCTAAGGCAGAAGTGACCATTTAATCTGTCCATTCCCACATGTCACAAGGTTTTCTGTGCTGTTTGGTCCAGTCTGCTTGGGTCACAAAGCAGCTACTTCCAAAGAAGTTCATCTGCATTTTTACCAGGCCGCAGGTACAGTGGTGCAGCTGCGATTCATGACACTGAGTAAGAGAGAGATTTTCATAACTCATGTTATTTATATATTTCAAGAATAAGTACCTACCTACTTCCAAAGGGATGGAAGTGTTGACAAGCTGATACTGACATGAATCAGCTGATTAGAGCAAGAGCTCCGCAGAAGAAATAGGATGAAGTTGAAGACTTAAGATAAATGTGAGGGAAAAGTGACAGCATGAGCAAGGAAAGCACATAGTTCTCCTTCTCTGGAGCAGGCCATTGCAAAAGGGAAACTTACTCCCTCTCCCTGCATTTAAGAGTTTTCAGGGGCTTTGACACAAAAAGTTATCATGTCTTGATTTATTGGCTAAAGCTTAGTAAATGCTCTTGGTGAACAGGATGTGCTTTGACTTAAGCCTCTCTTACTTTCTGTAAAAGGTATGAAAGTTACTTTTGATGCCTTTATTTTGGAATGAAGATTCATCTCACGGTATTCGGAGAGAAGCTTCACTTAGGAATCCCTTATCTAACTTAGGAGCTCAAAACAGACCATGAGATGCAGTCACCATGAGCAGAGAACAGACAACCCCTGTCCTCTCTTTTTGAAAATTATATCCTCACCCAGCAGCCAGCACATCACCTTCCCAAAACTGTGTGCAGTGGAAGACATGCACATGGACAGTGCTGCCAGCCCAATAGCGTCCTTTGAGCTCTTGGTTGACATTTAAAACCATCTCAAATACCCAAGAAGACAGTAAAATAAGAACAAGAGTACTCTTAACACCAAATACACTATAATAATGCATGATACTATCCATGTCATCCAATTACAGAAAAAGGAGAAAAAGCACCTCTAACACCTGTGCTTTCTTACAACTCAAGATAAATGTGAGGTTGGGGTGGGGGTTTGAAGAAAGACAGAGGGAGAGTTTGTTTTAAATTGTCCTTTTCAAAGAAGTTACTCCTACAGTCAAAACATTTTATCAGTTTGTCAATATTTAGATGTTACAGAGGAATTCAGAGCAATCCAAACTTAAAAAAAATCTCAAACAAAGAAAAAACCCCAAACCAAACCAAACCAAACCAAACCAAACAAAAAAAAAAGCACTTTAAAAAGAGAGCTACAGTGAGTTCCTAAGAGAAATGGTGAAAACCTCAAAGCATTCAGGGAAATGAAATATATTTCCTGCCATATCCTATATATTTTCTACCTCAGGTTTCTATGAATATGTGACATAATCCAGTGGAGGAGGGAGCCATTAGCATTGGTGTTCTGAAGCAAAAGAATAACATTAATGCAATTCTGTTCCTAAAGATCTAAAGACTAAAGATTGTACTTTATGTATTTATTTATTTCCTCCAGGTGATGAAAGAATTCTAGATTACAACAGCCTGTGTGAAAATAAAACCCTAAAATAATAGTTATGCTACTTTTGTTAACTGAAGTTCCCAATCCCATCCCAAAAGATCAGGTTTCTGTGACTACAGCTGAGGGAAGATCTGTGCAATTCAGGAGATGTGCCTGCTTTTGCTAAGCAGCAGAGCAGGTTCATGTTTCCTTGCTGCTTCACTGTGAACTTTAATCTTCATGTTCATGTATGTCTGGTTAAATACCTTCAAGGCTTTCACCCTATGCTCCTTATGACTATGTTCCTATTAAATCTGGCATTTCACTGTTGTTTCAAAGAGATTGAATAGAGATTGTCTTATACATAGCTTGAACCTTTGATATTTGCATCCAAGTGTACTCAAGGAACATCACTGTATCGTTACAGAAATATTCTATGTAACAAACATCCTATAACACAGAAATAAAGTCGTAGATCAGAGTCTTTTATTCTCTGAAATAGGTGTTTTATTTTCAATACTATCTTTTTCTTGTTAGCTTAGAAGGTTTGCAATCATACCTCATTTCAGCAGAAATGATAATTCAGAGGATCTGGTCATTCTTTACAGTAAAAGAATATTTTGTGTAGTCCTCTATAGATTTCTTATATTTCCACTCTGTCCCAAAGAGAAATAAAATCATACAGGTCCAGCCACATGAATTTCAGTTCATCAGAAATGTTGGAAGGAAAGTAATATCTTATCAATTGAAAATGATATTAAAAAGTCTGAGAAAAATGCAATGTATTATCCAGGCAGCTACACTGAGAGTGTAAATGAAAGATTAATAGTTCATACGTTTCTCATTGTGGTACATTGACACCTTTGACCAAAGGGAGGGAAAATATCCTTCTGTTCGAATTAAATAGTGATTTCTCAGTCAGACAGCTGCACTAGATTCTTGAGGGGGTTAGCAATCAAAGAGAGATCAAGACCTACATTTTCCTAAAGTCAGCTTTGCAATCACTTTCATAGTGTAAAATAAGTCTAAGGAAACAATTACACATCTAAATTCTTTTATGCACATTATCACAGGCTTTCTGTTTTAAAACAGTAGTTCCATGGAATTATTGGCGTGGTTTTACTAGGAGAAATACTGTTGCATACGAGACTTTGCACTAGATAATCATAGAATTCATTTGGTATTGCCTGTTTATAGGTTTTATTTTACTTTAATAGGTCTGGTTATGGATGTGGAGTTGAGCAGCACACCTTTAAAAGGCTTAGGGTCAGATTAATTCAAGGCACTTCAGATGTTTTCTTGTTTCAGTTTTACAAGGTAGGGTATTGATATTGTAAAAGTAGAGTGTAAACAGGCTGTATTACACTTGTCTGAGCAGCAGGGCTTGCTCCTGTGCATGCAGGAGCAACTGTGTCCTGTCCTCTTTGCCAGCGGGGATGCACCAAACCTCTCCTGTGTACCCCCAGGGCTGCAGCACAGATGGACACTGTTCCAGACAAGGGGCGCCCTGGGGAGACACTCTTTTGTATCAGAGCTGATGGATTCTTTCCAGCTGAGCTGATCCAAAAAAGTGTGGGTATAACAGATTCCCAGTAAAGGTGATGGACTGGGCACCAGGCCTGTTGTGGAGCACACCTGAAGCCCTGTTCCTGATGCTACACTGCAAAAGGGTCACTGTGTACTTGCAATTACCAATTTCTCTCTCTTCGTCACCCAGAAAATGCAGTACCAGGTTCTGCAGTGAAGGTGAAATGGGCCAGAACTGTACAAAGTCACTTTGTGACCAAATATTGATTTTGGGTACAGAACTAAATAAAAGAAACCCCTCTGTGAACCTAACCTTTGTCTGCATCTGCAGATCTGAGAATTTTCCTCTAAATGGTGATTCATTCCTCTGCAATATTCCCTTTGTGGAGTGTCAATATATAATTAGAGGTGTGTGCTGTAGATCACTGTGTTGGTCTTACTACAAAATCAGTAAAGCTCCATTAAATAGAGCCATAGAGATCTAATCTTCTTGTGCATCTTAATTTCATGATTTCCTTTTATTTTATGCAAATTACTATTTTCTGAACTCAGATAACTTGTTTTTCTAAATTTATCCACCACAGTGCTAGATTTTGTAGAAATAAATACTTGCAGAGAATAGCTATAGCTAACAATAGAAAGTTTAAATATGAAATTTTGTGCCATACTGCAAAAAAAGCAACTGATATGACATCCTGCTCTAATTAAAGTATATTAATTATGGGAACAGATTTATTCAAATTATGTTTCCTATGTGTAAGTGCAATATATGACAGATATTTGAATACTTGTGGAAGCATGGAAGAAAGATAATTGAAATCCCTCACCTTATGCTTCAGTTAGTCAATTCCCATTTCGTAATGCCGTACATGAAACACTATGTTACAAACAAAAAGCTAAGTGAAACGTCTGAGCTACTGATTTTAATCCAGAAGGATGATTTCAACACTATGAAAGCAACAGGAAAAACAGATTTTGGTATCACTGTTTTCCGATTTGGGAGATTTCCAAAGAAACTGAACTGAAAGGAAGCTTTAAAAGAAAGCTTTAGTCATTTGTACTGCCTTGGGCACTGTCTCTGTTTCAGGGCACCCTGCTATGTGTGTGGGGGGGTGATGTGATCAGGAAGCTGGATAGTGATAGTATCAAGACAGAGAATTTTAGAGACATAACCCATTGCCACAGAGTTTGCCTGAAGTAATCCTTCCATGGATGTCAATGGACTTACAGGAAATCAGGTCTCAGTTGCTTAAACACAAGCAACTGGTGTCATTTGGAATGTGCCTGGGTATCTGAGGCATCCAAAAAGTACTGCTCAATATTGTGACTTCCAGGTGTGACAGCTGAACCTGGACTTGTGGGATCCCCTCAGGCACAGCAAACAGCACTAAGTGCCTCTGTGTGGGCAAATGAACTGGGCCTCCAGGGCTGAATTCATTTTCCCTAGGTAAACTTACACAATGTGCATTTCTACATCTGAGTTAGTTTCCTGGCTGAACATTTACAGACAGAAATAGATGCACTTGACTTATTTCAGGTGTTTACATTGGGATGAGATGTTCCTCCTCTGCCACTAAAAATATTTCAGAAAACTCACTTATTGGCATCTTCACTGCAGATACCTTGGCTTTATGCAGTACTCTAAATAAAAATATTAAAGGACATCTGATTACCTAACAGATCATGTTAGTGCCCATTTCACAACCCTTCATCTGTTTACCCTACAGATCTACCTGCTTCAATGATTAGTGAACCATAAGTCTTACAAATCTAATTAAACCAAAGAGAAAGTTTGTGGCAAATTCAGACCTTTGGCGCCATCCTTTTGCCCACTAGCTACCCTGCCTACACACTTATCCTCTGATAATTAGCTACAGTCCACAGGAAGAAGGTTCTTGTGATTTTATTATTTCACATCTTCCTGCCTCTGGCTGAGAAGAAGAAAGTGGTACTGGTACCATAAGACATTGAATTAACGCAGCAAGATGGTAATTGGAAGTTTTCCACTACCTTTAATGAACTTTGTACTGGAATCATAGAGAAAAAGTCTCAACAAACACCTTTCACTGAGAAAGTGGCTTGCTGAAGTAAGTCTACAAGTAAGACACAAGACAGATCAATGGTTTCACACTGCTCACAACACCTTGTGTGCCTTCGTGTTTCTCAGTATGATGCAATCTCTTCACACTCTCCCATGGCTATGGGGGATTTGGCTGTGTTTTGATCTCTATTTGAATTGTGAATCTTCACTTCTCTGAAGTAAAGGTCTGCTGTGGGTTGGCCTTGGCCAGCAGCCACAAACCCACACAGCCACTTGATCACTCCCCTCTCCCTCCCGCCTCCCCACAGGATGGGGGAGAGATTAAGAACAAAAGTGAGAAAACTTGTGGGTCGAGGTAATGACAGTTCAATAAGGAAGGATTTAAAAAAGAAAAAAAAAAAAGTAAAGGGAAAAAAAGTGATGCAAGAACAATCACTCACCAGTTCCCACCAACAGACCCATGCCCAGGCACTCTTTGAGCAGCAACTACCTTGGAAACTGAGTGCCCACCTCTCATGCCCTTCTTCCTCTGGCCCAGTTTTCATTGCTGAGCACGATGTTATGTGGTATGGAGAAAGATCTTTGGCCAGTTTGGTTCAGGTATCCAAGTCTCTTGATCATCCCCAGCCTATTCCCTGTGTGGGTAGAATGGGGGAAAAAAGAAAGCCCTGCCATTGAGCAAGTTCTGTTCAGTAACACCCAAAACACTGTTGTGTTGTTGTAGTGAACCTTTTGGACCTTGTGGATAAATTTTGCCCTAAACAAGCTATTTTCAAACCAAAGGAGAAAGCAACATTAAGCCATGGATCCTGCAGGGGCAGCATAGCAGGTTTTTATTCATGCTGGTTTCTCTCCTGCACCGTGAGCCACCACTGTGCAGTCACAAACCTCAGACAGGTTTACTGACAAACTTTGTTCAGAAGCCTTGTCCAGGCACAGACAGACACACAGACAGACACTCATCCCTTCACCAACACTGCCAGAGTTCCAGAAACTTCCAGAAAGAAGAATGCCCATGCCCTGAACTCCTCCTGGAGGAGATATTGGAAGAACTGAGGTTATAAAAATGTGCACATGGGCCCACAGCTCTGAGGGACAAGGACTGCACATCACAACCATGGACCATGATCATCCACATTGCTGGAGCCATGGGTGGTGATATCTTTCTCTCTCTTCTTCTATCTCTCTTTCTCTGTTCTTCTCTTTCCAATTTTTCCTCTCTTAGGGTGATCATACACTCTAGAACATCTATANCTCATCCCTTCACCAACACTGCCAGAGTTCCAGAAACTTCCAGAAAGAAGAATGCCCATGCCCTGAACTCCTCCTGGAGGAGATATTGGAAGAACTGAGGTTATAAAAATGTGCACATGGGCCCACAGCTCTGAGGGACAAGGACTGCACATCACAACCATGGACCATGATCATCCACATTGCTGGAGCCATGGGTGGTGATATCTTTCTCTCTCTTCTTCTATCTCTCTTTCTCTGTTCTTCTCTTTCCAATTTTTCCTCTCTTAGGGTGATCATACACTCTAGAACATCTATACACCCTTTTTCCAATCTGTTACTTTTTTCTAATAAAGTCTACAATTTTTCTAATAAAATTCATTGTTATATTGGTTATTTAATGTTGTTTTGCTTTAATCCACCTCAAAGGGTCAGTTAGTGATGAATGTTGCTCTGCCTCAGAGGAGGATAGCAACAGTCATCAGCAGTATTTTAGCCACAAATTCAAAATGCAGCACCACATGGGCTGCCGTGGAGAAAATTAACTCCAATCCAAATAGCCCCAGAACAGGGTCTGAAGTCTTTGCCTTCTGGGGGGAAACACAAAATCAGGAGTACTGGAGCACAGCAGGGTTTATCTATTCTACCACCCATTGAGGGCTGGGCACAGGAATGGGCTGAAGGGATGAGAGCTGAGGAGCAGTTCCAGAATGAGAGTGAGCAGCTCATCTGTCTGTAGCTCCCAANTTGGAAGAACTGAGGTTATAAAAATGTGCACATGGGCCCACAGCTCTGAGGGACAAGGACTGCACATCACAACCATGGACCATGATCATCCACATTGCAGTCATCAGCAGTATTTTAGCCACAAATTCAAAATGCAGCACCACATGGGCTGCCGTGGAGAAAATTAACTCCAATCCAAATAGCCCCAGAACAGGGTCTGAAGTCTTTGCCTTCTGGGGGGAAACACAAAATCAGGAGTACTGGAGCACAGCAGGGTTTATCTATTCTACCACCCATTGAGGGCTGGGCACAGGAATGGGCTGAAGGGATGAGAGCTGAGGAGCAGTTCCAGAATGAGAGTGAGCAGCTCATCTGTCTGTAGCTCCCAAAACAACTCCACTGTTGTTATTAAGAGCTAATTGTTGATTTGCTGCATGAATGGTCTAAAATGGAAAAGCAGCCGGATATTATTCTTTGTCACTCCAGATCAGATTCCCAAGGGCAGAATGAAGGTTGCGTTGGACTATTTTGAGATTTTCCAGTTTTGTGGCCCTGCTGAAGCAACACTGTGAGTTTTACTTTAAAGAGAACACAAAAATAAATATATATTGCATGTTTAAATGCACAGACCTTCCATTGTGTGGTCTGAGCCTTTTACCAGGCAACAAGAATTTTTCTGCTTGTGTTGTATTTGTTAGATCCTGCCTCTCTTTGATTGCACATCCTTTCCCTTCTGCTCTAAATAGACCAAGATCATCACTGTGTTTTACTGAACATTTGCCAAGAGAAAGTGCTGGGTTTTTATGGGAAGTGTTGGAAATATCTCAAAATACAGGGTTTAGAGCAGAGCACTCAGCTTTTGCATTGGTTTAGGATTTTTTTTCCCCTGAAAACTGTCATATTGGCACACAAAATATCTCTCTGTTTGTGTGGAACAGGCACCAAATTAGTAACAAGCCAGTGCATAGTCCATCAAAATGTTTTGTTTGGAAGCTCTGGCCTGGATTTTGGTTCAGGGGTTTGTTTTTTTTTTCAGTCGAAGAAGCTGTTGTTATCACACCATGTAAGCAACAGTAGTGCCAATTGTCCTAAATATCATTTGCTTGCAGCCTCACTGGCATTTATTTAATTATTGTCTCATTTCATTTAAGCTACATTCTGTAGGAACATTTTGTACTTTAAACCAAAGAGAATATTTAGGAACATTTTTTGTCACTTATAAAAAGAGATTCAGAAAAGGATGAAGGCACCTGAATTAATCTCTCATTTAATATATAGTTAATTGTATTACTTAATAAGAAAGATTGTGCATGAAAACTTTGGTTACAGACAGAAGGTTTTTACATAATAATCAGTTTTTCAAAATACGGGGGTTTCATGCTGATACTCCAGCTTTTTCTTTTGGGCTGAGAAATTCACTGAAACTATATGTTGCTTTTCACTAGATTTTACTTTGTTGCTTGCCTGATGACAGCAAGTCAGAGGGTGTAACTGGAATCTGCTGTGAATGAGTTTGGCCAGTGTTTCTCATTATGCACATTGAGCCAAAAAGCTCTATTCAAACACTTTGGTATTTTGGTGCATTTCAAATCCTCATTGCTGTGCATATTTTAACATGAGCTCACCTTTAGGGACTTTTGTAAGGTTGGTGGAGGTAAAACCCAACAACTGTGTTTGTGGACAAGTAAATATGTGAAGTGGTTAAAAGCCATTCTCTGTAACATCAGATGTTGGGTGACAATTTGAGGACAGCCACAGCTCCTCCTGCCTGCCCCAGACTGTGCAATTTCTGATGGAAGATCTCCCTGCTGACGCTGGGTCACCATGGCTGTGCAGCACTGTGGAGTGCTGGGAGGAGGTGTTGTTCCCTTAAAGTGCTACAGGTACACAAACAGGAGAAGGTGACAGGGCCAATAAATCCTTCCTCTCAGGGCATTGTCATTGTGAGCACCGGATTAACATGCCAAGGTTTCACTGCTGAAGCAAATCCCTATCAGCCTTCCCTGAGTCCTTGGAACACGACTCTTTTTCAAGCACCTCTCTGTGCTTGGGAAAATATTTCTATCTTTTTTTTCTCCAAGTTGCCCATGCATTTGTCCCAAGACACGTAGGCTGAGGCACAATTACAGAGCAGAATTCCAACACATAGACCTGAAATATAGAAAGTGCTGTCTATCCCTCACTGATGAAGAAACAGCAGATGAGAAATAAAACCATAAATGAAAGAAAAAAAATCTATGCAACTTAGTAATAAGAAAATAAAGGCTTTATAGATGAAAATTTAGTCCATAGAAAATATTGAAGGTTCACCAGCTTGGCCCAGGAGGAGCAGCAATGTGTAATCCTTAATGTGAAAGAATTATTGCTATATTCATCCAAGGTACTGATGTAGTACAACTGAGAAAATAAGAAGCAAAAGCAAATACAAATAACTATTTTTATCTTAAGAAATAAAACAACACACAGTGAGACCATTTACTTCACTGTTTTCCTTCTCTCCTCCAGTTTTTGTATATATTTGTCTGCTTTTCTTCTAGATCTCTTATTGTCTGCATTAAAAGAACAAATGAAGGAATGTTTACCTGTGTAAAGTTTTCTTTTGTGCTTCCCAAGGTGAATTCAATCAAGAGTTTTTCTGTAGTGTCCCTGGTTTCCCCTTCTCATCTATTTTATGTGTGGAAAATGTGTCAGTAAATAGAGCTCAGTGGTCACTGGAATTTAATACTTCAATTTATTAGAATGTGATCAAAAGATTTAACATCATTTGCACAAGACAGGTGATTTCCATGTCTTGTATATATTAATGAAGTGTTGCAGAGCTCAAGAGAGATATAATTATGCTTTTCTGTGAAAGGCTTATGGAATTTCTTTAGTGAAGCCTTTTACCAGTTCTCAAGGCACTAAAAAAGTCATCTGATAACTTGTTTACAATTTTGGAAAAAAAAAAAGGATAAAGGTTTTTCAGAAGGAATGATAACTGCAAGTTATGAAGCAGATCAGCAGCTCTAGAAAGAACTTATCAGGAGACCGGAAAAACAGAGACTGTAATGGAATGGGTCAGTGTTTTTAGAGGACAGAGGATCTGTCCCATGAAAGAGAGTTAAACTGACCACAGAGTTTAAGCATTTGAACATGTGAAAGGCAGAGGTTTTGTCTTTGTTCTGCCTTCAGTACAACTAATGTGTGTCCCCACATCACACTGCACTGTCTCTCCCCACAGCACTGTGCTTCTGAGTGGTGTTTAAAATAAAGCTGATGGCACACTAGGTTGAGATTGAGAGGATCAACACACCAGAATTCAGGGGAGAGATTACCTTTTCTTGACTGACAGGGATAAAATGTATGCAAGAAAATATTCTTGAGATATTTCTGAGTCAGTGAGGGTCAAAGAGAATTGTGTCCAACTTTTTCCCAGCAGAATTGTCTCCTCCTATAATGTGACATTTAGTCTTTATGTGAATTTTTGCAAATGTGTCAGGCAGCAGAAGATTGCATAAATATTTTGTCCCCAAGGCATAAAACACACCCAATACTTCCCTAATGTACTGTAATTAATTAGTGTATTGCTCTTTATCAGAAGACTCTCTCTGACTGTTTTGCGTAATTATGGCTGGGTTCAAATTTACAAAAACCTCTCTAGAGCAGCCACAAACAAGATTTGCTTTCCTAAGCCAACTGTGTCTTGTTATGGCAGTGCAGAGATAGTGCCTTGTGGAATTCATGATCTCGAGGGATCTAAGCCAGGCAAAAAGTGTAGGCATAACCCTGAACCTCAAGAAAGTGAACTTCTAGTTTTTTTAAAGAACTAGTGGATTGGACCTCCTGGGAAACTGTCCTCAGGGATAGATGAGAAGAATAAAGCTGGCAACTATTTAAAGATATTTTCCTTAAAGCACAAGAAGAGCTCTCAATTCTCAAGTTGAAGAAATTGGTCAGGGAAGGCAGAAGCCTGGCATGGCCAAGTAAGGACCACCTGGTCAGACTGAGACACAGGAGGGAAAGGCTCAGACAGTGAAAGTGGAGACTTGCATTCTGGGAAGACCATAAGGATAACTGCCTGGGACTGTAAGGGTGGGGTCAGGATTGATAAGGCACAGCTGAATCTAAATTTGGTAAGGAATGTAAGGGATAATAAGAAGGATTTCTACTGGTACATTAGCCAGAAAAAGAAAGACAAAAGAAACTTTTGCTGTAGGAATAAGTGAGACAGGAACTGGTAGCAGGTGACATACAGAAGGTCATTTTTCACTGAGAATTGCTCTTCCCACAGCTTTCAAGTAGATGGTGTGCAAGACACTTGGGGACTGAAGTCCCACCCATGACAGGACAAAAGGCAACAGTTGAAAGAAGTTAGATTTAGACTAAATATTTAGACTAAATATAGGGGAGTAATTGTTTGCTATGGGAGTGGTGAGGCCCTGGCACAGGTTGTCCAGAGAAGCTGTGGATGGCCCATCCCTGGAAGTGTTCAAGGCCAGGCTGGATGGGGCTCTGAGCAACCTGGGATAGTGGAAAGTGTTCCTGCCCATGGCAGGGGTTTGGAACAGGATGAACTTTAAAGATTCTTTCCAACCCAAACCCTTCCATGAGTGTATGACCATATAACTACTCCTGCTGTCTGCCTGCCTTTGAGCACCAACTCACAGATTTAGAATTTATATGAAACCTCCCTTAGGGCACAGTCTCTGTGTTTTAAAACTAACACTGAGCACTGTGTCAGGAGGGCTGTTCCTGAAGGGATTTGGCAAGTGACTCATTAACCTGTCTGGGGGATGCCGGATATGGCCAACTTAACTTTGAATCCCTGAGCTTCCAAAGAAGAGCAGGATATCACAACACTGAGTTAAGTCACCTTAGGGGCATCTCTTCAGCACAAACAGATCCTCAGCTGACACAACTGTTCCCACCCTCTGACTGCTCTTACTAGGAACACTGGTGTTATATACAAAGCAGTACCTTGGCATCTATGAGTCCTAGATTAAATTTCTTGTACTTGTGCAGACTTTCTTTGTGGCTTTGGTTAAACCTTTTAGGAGAAGTTGTGTAAAGATATTGGACACCTATGTAAAGTTGTGTTTAATGTTTTAAATGGGACATAGACCTCTTGGCAAATATCACAAAACACCAAATATAAAATTTTCGTCTTGTTTTAGTCTTCATTCCTCAGTTGCTCATCAGTAGATAGGAGATAAGAGCACTGTCTTATAAAAATAGATAAAAATATATCAGGATTGTGATTTTTCTTCTCTTTCACCTAAGAAATAGGAGATTAGATATTTTTGATGCAGGTGTTGGATGGAAAGAGGTATTCATCATTTTTAGTTTCACCTGAACACTCATGGATTACAGTAGTATTTATTTTATCATAATAGGACAGCTTTGAAATATCCAAGTTGCATATTTTTCAAATAGTGCAATGGCAAAAGGAGAACCCTTCCATTACTCCAAAAGCACAACGGAGAGAGATCTCAAGAGCACACGTATTCACATAGGGGCAAATATATAATAAATGGCACAATATAAAATCATAGGTATATAACAAACAATAACTGGTGAAATTACATCAGGAAATGGTAGTGGAATGTAGCAGTGCAGGTCTAAGAACAAAACAGCCATGTCAGATACAACAATCCATTTCTACAATAAAATTATTCACCTGATCAGGTGTTTCTGTCTGCAGCTCTTCCCCTTGACTTGCAGCATGCTGAAGTGATGGATCAATGCTTTCCTCTGCTACAGACTACAAATTCTTGTGGCAGTGAAATTCTCATTCAACAAGAGACCATCACCAATGTTTTTGCCTAATAGGTTCTAATGCTGTTTGTGCAGCTCCGTGTGCCATTACAGTCATTATCTTTTCAGGAGTAGAACCGAGCAATATGTGGAAAGTTCAGTGAAAAAGGCTGTTTTGCAGGATAATAACACACCAGAGTATCTGAAACCCAAAGTAAGGCCCTTTAATGCAGATTCATCTGTCTAAGTCTGTCATAATCATACCTATCTTCATCCTTTTCATTTGCACTAAGTGCCCAGCAGAAAGCATCTCTTTGCACTGAAATTGCTGGTTTTGCTCTGTGATCAGTTGTTTTGCTACTTAAGTGGCAGCTTAATATATATTTCTTGACTACCCTTTGTGGTTTTGCCTATGTGTCATGTCACAGAGTGAAAGCACAGAGAACCTCTCCTACAGACTGATGGGTCATCCTCTAAGGACAGGGGGAATTCACGACAGCCTTTCTTCCTACCTCCATGTATTTCCTGCCCCCCCCCAAAAGACCTCATGTTGGTAATTGCTGGAGAATGCAAGAATAAGGCAAGAAATTCCTGGGACAGCTTAATTATTAGTTTCTGCCTATCTCAGAATATCGAATGAATTGGCCAAATTTGCTGATCTGCCTGAAAGTTAACTCAGAAAATGAACCACGAAAAAAATATATAGTTGTCTTTTGGATCAGTTAGTGATCTTACAGGAATATTATTGCTGGAGCTACATTAAAGATGGGAAAGGCATGCTTGTGTAAGGAAAATAAAGAGCAAGAACAGGCCTTTTGGAATTAGTTCCTATAATCAACTGATTCAGTTGGCTGTAAACTCACAATTAGAGCAGATTTTACTTAATAAGCATAATTCTGTGTTCTTTCTATAGAAAGCATTTAAAGGACTATGTTATATTTTATTAAAATGTACTTAAACATACATTTCTTACATAAAAGAATTTTAATTAATCTTTATAACTTATTTTTATTCCAGTTATTATTATCATGCTTCATAAAAAATTCCACAAAAATTGCATTCTTCACTTGAAGCCACTGAATAAAAGGAAAGTCTCCCAACAGGGAAGACATCCTATGTGATGGGCAGACTGGCCATATTAGAATGCACGGTTTGACCTGGGCAGACACTGCTGCACTGCGATTTTACAAATTGCTTTTCCTTTCTTACAGCTTAGCTTTGACAGCTGTAAAGCAGAAATAATTATATGGGCCTGGTCTGAAAGAGCATTCAGATTTGTGAGGGCAGTGTGCTCTTGGAGAAATGTGCATTACCAACAGTTACTAAGCCTTCCCGGGGTTAATGGAAGCAAGTAGACCTAGGGATAAGGTGGAGATTAATCTCCTTTTTTTTTTCCTGTACAACACTTCATTGTGCTTATCTTTGATGAAAACTGGGAGAAAAGCATCATTTAGGTAACTAAAGTGCTTAATCCCAAGTTTAGAGACATAAGAGGTTCTACTGCCATCACTGGCATTGCCTGGATGCTAAAACTTGTCACATGTGTCAGCAAGGACTGATGACAAGTTGATAATAAAAACTTGTCTTTGAATTGTATGGGAAAATAGTTTTGGATGATTAGAAAGTGGTCAACAACAGCTTGCCCTGTACTGTGTTCCTTAAAGGAAATGTCAGCCTTAAAATTCCTTATTGAAACTCCCCAGCTCCTACCACCATTCACAGGACGAGCTGCAGATTCAACAGAACACATGGGAGAGTTGAACACCAAACCCTAAAGCTGACAGAACATAAAGAAAATATAGGCAGCAATAAAGCTGCTGGGATTTGCTGTAAATGGCACCAAGTTTGTAGCAAACGTTATGAAAGTCTGCTTACATCTGATGAGTTGGGTATCCACTAAATGCACAAGATCCCTCTCAGATAGCTATGTCAGTTCCTGGCAGAACAACAGAACAATAATGCAGCAGATTCTGCAAAAGTTGAAGATTATGAAATAAAATTCCAGCAGATTTGATCTGCTGAGTGTTGTTTTTAAGATTAAATGCAGACTTGCTGATGAATCCTGACATGTTTATTTCTTTGTTCCCAAGCACAACTAAAATAACCAATAAACACAAAAAATTCTCCTGCAGAGATTGTGATATTATTTTTCTTCCAGGTTTAGAAAGTCTGGCTTTTTGATGTACAATTCATTACTTACTTTATGGGTGATAGTAAAAATAAGTAGCCAACTCACTAGATATGTGTCCCCTCACCCCAAACATCAACAGAGCTATAAGCACTGGTTTATTTGAAAAAAAATTGTTTATGGCTTTTATAGAACACTTTAGGACAAACTTTACAATGGTTGCTGAAAGGATCCTGAAGAAAATATTACTTTGCTAGAAAATTATTTTGGTCCTCCTACAAAAGCAGTGACTGGTGTTTCAGGTGAATACTTATTTAGCTTTGTCAGCAGAACTTTTTATCTAGAATAACATCATTCTGGGGAGTTCAAAACATATGTGTGTAGTGGTTTACTCCTTTGGCTCACTCAATGACTGCATTTATGCGATGACAGTGTACAAGCCCTAAGTACAACAGTCCTATAAGGGAAAAAAATCAAACATTTTGCCTCCACTTTGCACACATAATGCCACCTTTACTTCAAGAGTTCCTGTACTGTGTGGTGTGCTTCACAAACTGCACCAAGCAAAAACTAATGGCAAACTGCCTACATTGCTACGGAGAGCAGAACAAGGTGATCCAAAATTATTTTATATAATGAGATAAAGGACATAATGATACACAAAGAAGTGAGGAAAGGGTGGACTGTCTTGGCAAGCAAAGTGTGCAGTGTGGTGTGAAATAGAGAGACCTTGGAAACAATAACAGGGTGAAGGGGTGGAGCCCTAAGAACATGCACACCAAGAAGTGCCCAGAGGGCCTGAGTGTGGGGGAAGCTCTCATACCTTTTTAGGGAAATATTCATGACTGGGGGCCCATTTGAAGTGTTTGTATAATAATTCACACAAGAAGGGAGATGGCTGATGCCATCATAAAGACAGTCTTGATTGTCTTTAAGGGTTATTACGATCAAGGGAAGTTCCTGAGGACTGGAAGTAAAAAACCATACCACTCCTGTTTTGGAGAATAGCAAGAAGGAGGATCTGTAGAAATACTGAGTTCTCAACTTTATTTCAGTCTCTGGCAAGATGATGAAGCAAATCCTGCTGAAAACCATTTCCAAATATATTAAGAGCAAGAAGGTGATTGGGAATATTAAACACAGTTTAAAAAAGGTAAAATCATGGCTGACCAGCCTGAGAGATTTCTACAATAAGCTCTGTCTTGGTGGGCAAGGGAGTAGCAGTAGAAGTTGTTTATCTTGAATTCAGTGAGGCTTTTCACACGGTCACTCTTAACTTCCTTAGATACCCTATGAAATAAGGAGAAGGTGAATGAATGGTGAGATGCTCTGAAAGGTGGATGAAGAGCTGGGCACAAAGGGTTGTGATTAGCTGCACAAAGTATATCTGGAGGCCAGAACAGTGAGGTACCCCAAGGGTCTGTGCTGGAGTCTGTGCTGTTTAAGCTCTTCTTTATTCAGATACTCTCACCAAGTCTGCAGAGGATACAACAGCACAAGGAGTGGCTGATGCACCAGAGGGTTGTGCTGCCATCAGCAGGAGCCTGAACAGGCTGGAGAAATGGGCTGGCAGAAACCTCATGAAGCTCAGCAAAGTTAGAGTGTGAAATCCTGCCCCTGGGGAGAATAACCCAGTGCACCAGTACAGCTAGAAAGCAGCTTTGCTGAACTTGTGCCAGGAATCCTGATGGACAGCAGGCTGTGTGTAATTCAGCAGGGTGCCCTGGCAGCAGTGGAGGTCAGCCACCTCCTGGGCTGCATTAGGGACAGCATTGCCAGTAAATCATGGAATCACAGAGTGGTTTGGGATGGAAGGGACATTTAAAGATCCTCTGCTCCAACCCACCTGACACAGGCAGGAACTTCCTTCACTAGATAAAGTTGAATAAAGCCCAGTCTTACCTCACCTTGAACACTTCCAGGGATAGGGCATCCACCGTATCTCTGGGCAACCTGTTCTACTGCCTTATCACCCTCATTGTAAGAATTCCTGCCTAACATCAAATTTAACCAATCCTCTTTCAGTTTGAATCTGCAGTCAATCCCACTGTCTATGTCATGGATGCAGATACTAAACAGTTTTGGTCCCAATACAGACACAACTGTTTAGATATGGCCATCCAGCCAATTCATTACCCACCTAAGAGTCCATCTGTCAAATCTTTATCTATGCACTTGAGTGGCAAGAATGTTGTGGGAGGCCATTCCAAAGGCTGTACAAGAGTCCAGGTGACATCAGTACCTCTCCCCTTGTCCACTGAGGCAGTCACTCGATCGTGGGAGGCCAGTAGATTGCTCAGGTACAATTTGACCTTGGAGAAGGTCATGGGAGATGACATTGTCCCTCTGCTGTAGTGAAACCGACCTAGTGTGCCATGTGCAGTGCCGGTGGCTGGACCAGACAATCTCTAAAGGTCCCTTCCAGTTTCAATTATTCTTATAATCCACAGTTCTTTGATGGGACATTTTATTGTAAATCAACTCCTATAACATTTTGTGTGAAAAACTCTCCAAAGGAATCACGAAAACTGCATAATGATCAATTCCAGCATAACAAGAACATGATTAGGAGACTGCTGATATGCTAGAGCTCTTTTGCTGAAACTCTAATCACTAGGTAAAGATGATATTACAAGAACTTCTGAGAAATGCAACTCAAAGCTATCTTGGAAACATCAGTAAGGCAGAAAAAAAAAAAAAAAAAAAAAAAAAAAAAAAAAAAAAAAAAAAAAAAAATATATATATATATAAAGTCACCAAGAAGAACCAAGAAGGCAAAGAAAATAACAATGTATTTACCTTAGGAAAATGTGATGTAATTAACTCAAGGAAAACAGTATTTAAGAAAATAATCAAATAATCATTCAAATAATAACACTTAAAATCTGGAGCTGATAATGGATAAAAACTAAATAAATAAAATTAATGTGGGAAGCAATGTTGCACCTAAAAAGCAGAGAATAATGTAATTTTCTGTTACCTATTCTGAGACCTTGCATCACAAAAGAAAGACACCTGGTGAGATAACATCTGGTATGTTCAGAGATACACAGATTTTGAGGTCATTTTTACCATTTAGTCTGATCTCACTCAGCAAGAAGCTTTCGAGATCAGACATCCAATATCTTGTTGGTCAGGTTTCCTCTTGAAAACTTCTTGGAAGTTCAAATTTCAATATTGTCCTGAACTTGTTGGGACATGAGGAAGTGCCACCAGTTAGAAGACTTATCACATGTTGTGATTTTGCTCATTTTGTGACAAAAAGATGACTTTCATCAGTTACCAATGGAAACCCAAACCTGCCTGCAGTTATTGCTTTAAACCAAAACTGTAAGAGATATGAGCTTACCCATAAAATGTAAAACTTCTGCAAGATCAATAAGTGAAGGAAGAGAGGCAGAGACTCCAGGTATCAACCAGGACCATTGACTTTGACTCCTGAGTACAAAAATAATAGATATTTTTGTTCCAGAAATGAAAGTATTTCATCAAATGTATAGAAAGACACCTTCAAAAGGATATAAAGTTCAACTATTAAGAAATACTTTAAAGCTTTTACCCACTGATCACATATATTGCCAAATACACTATTTTACTGTATATATTCATAATACAGAATTCTTTTGAATGCCTTAAATCCATGAAGTGCTCCAATTGCAACACCCCAAAAGTTGTGGTGTTGTCCTTTGTTTGTAGATGTAGACCTGGAAAGAAAGATTAATTACCTCTACTAGGATACATCTTCATCATGTTTAGACAGTGCAGATACATTTGAGTTAATTGTCTGGATTCCAGAGACGAACTCCAGAAACTATAGACTTGTAGTTAATTTTATTTGTGCTAGAGATCTCCTTTAGTAATGAATCACAGACTATTCCTTTATAGATATTAAAATAAGAGGAAACAAGAATAAGCATATTCATATGAAATATTTTCCTAGGGAATAAATCCATGTTGGCTTTATATTGCAGAGGGATAAGATTCACAAGGAAGTGATACAATGTGGATCATTTTGGTGCAGAGCACAAAGAGTGACTTCAGTGTGCACCAGGGGCTCACAGAGCTCCAGTTAACTGAGGACAACCTGGAGGTAAAACCCTGTATCAATGTACACGACTGTGTAATGCACACCAGTCAGCAGTGCACTCAAACCTCTCCTGGCACCAGTCCTTCTGACCTCTCTGTCCTTCTTTCTGAACTGTTACAGTGCTTGATTGCTCTAATTGCTTGGAAACCACACATTATAACTTTTGAGTTTTGGTTTGGTTTTTTTTTTTTTTTTTCCATCTCAGTGATGCACAAACCTAAACTGGTCTCACTGTTCACTGAATCCTGTTATGAGTTTTTCTCCGTACTCACCTCATTAACAATACAGTGCCAAAACCAATTTCTTTAATAAGCTAAATAGGCTGAGGTCCTAATTTTTTTCAACATAAAATATGATCCATAGAGCATTTTTACTGCCCTCCTGCCATATTCCTTCTTGCATGAGTATTTTTCTGCATCATTTAAAAGTCTGTACCACAGAACTGTTGGAGATCTTGACAGATCTTGTACAGAGACAAGGCAATTTCTTTATTTTTGCTTGACAGTCCTGTTTTTTATTCTTCTGAAGACAATATTAGTCCTTTCTGTGGCAGCGCTTCACTGCCAGCATGTTGAGGTGATATTTTCTTGTTGAACAAAAGGAGTTTTTTTTATGACTTACCACTTTCCAGTCTAAGGTCCCTTATCAAGTAAATTCAGCATGAATTTCCTTTTCTTGCACATGTTATTGAGCAGCTGATCACTGGGAAACAATTGTAAGGTACTTTACAATACCCTGTAGAAGAATCATGTCTCCATTATTTATCTCACCTTTTTTTTCATACCTTCAAGATTTATCTGTACATATCTGATATAATTATTAAAAACTTTACTATAAGCATTATAAATTGGTCAGTTCGTGGACGACTTCCCTTTAACAGCTGCTGAGAGTGACGTTAAACCATTTGATGTTTTATTTGTTCCACAGAAAGTAAAATATCGTGTAGAACTTTTTCAAATGCCCTGCAGAAATTCCAGTGTGCTACATCAATATGTTTGTCTGGATCAGATGGATGAATTATAGCAGCACAGAATGGGAAGAGGCATTCCATATCATTGAATTACAGTTTTGTTTTGTCACAAACAATGGTGTTATGTAATACATTCCACAGACTCCCCTATAAACAAAGAAGGATATTTGCCTGACTACTACAATTAGCCTGGTGTATCAAAACCTCTTTACTGTTAACATTAAAAACTTTTTTCTAAATTCCAGCTTAATTAATTATACTCATGTTTCCTTGTTGCACAATTGCCCTTTTCTTAAAAGAGTTTTTCTGTCATCTTGATATTTAGCCCCAGATATTATTTCTAAACAGAATACTCCTTTTCTTTTCTCTTCCTCTTTCCCCACCCCCCGCCCCAGGTAAATGAAACCCAATTGTTTTACTCTTGGGATACTAAAACCAACTCATTGTTCTTGGATTTCCATAGAAACTACTGTCAGCAGTTACACTATGATGACAAAAATGATATGTTTATTTGATGAGCCACAGAGATAGACATTAATCATGGGGTTTGATGCTTTGTGTATTGGATAACCATTTTAGCATTGCAGCTCTCTCTGGGACTGAAATCAAGTAAAGCACTCCTCAATTTTTGCAAAATTCGTCTGTCCTGCTTAATGCTACTAATGAGGCTGGTGGTCTTTTCACTCAAGAAGTCTCACAACTCCACTTTATTTATTTATTTGATACTGTTTCTTGTTCGGGAAGCTTCTCAAAATAGATCTTAGAGAAACTTCAGACCATAAAAATTTTGCATTTCAGTAAGTGCTACTTTTACCCACCTTTATTAGCAATGCTATGCTTTCTGTTTTATTCACAGCATTACACAAAGCAAAAATATATATTGAACATTTTTAGTTGTGCATCCTTACCTCTTCCATTTCCATTGAAATGTAGCAGGGGATGCACACATTACTTAGGACTCACCTCCATTGCAATGTACCTACTTACTGGGCCATGACCCATGATTTTTACTGGGCCATTTAAACTTCAGTGATCGTTTTGCTTTCTTTATCAGCTGCCTGTATTGAATATTCTATTTGAATTCATTATATTGCAGCAGTTCTTTTTCCATATCCTATTCCATATTAAACTAGAATAGTCATTTTCACCTCTTCTTTTAATCAAGATTTTTTTTTTTTTTTTTTTTGTGTAATGGAAGATTCTCTGTGTTTGTGAAATCATGGCTTCTCGTGCATCCAATAAAATGTTCTTGGAGCATTCATAACGTCCATTAACACTTCTTTCTTTAAATTTATCACTTCATATAAAACATCATTAAGAATTGAGATTAAATTTATTCCTTTTTATAAAACATCATTAGTGTTAGGATGTTAATATAATCTCTTTAATTCAGAGAAAGATCCAACAGTGCCGGTTGTAAGTGATTACAATTGAGGAGAAAATTCTAAGAGTCCTGTAAGCTTAGTGATTTCCATAAGCCCAGGTGATGTGATTTTTGTAAATGTGGACACATTTTTTTTCCTCACCAGTGTAGCCATAGCTAACATTGTGACTAATCCCATTAGTCCCCAGAAACTGGACCCTGTGTGGTTCCTCTTGTTATTTCAGAGTCAGCTCTCTAATTTGCCACTGTTCCCAGTGCTTATCGTTGCTCCTTACAAGCAGCCTCACAGATCTGTTGCTAAGTCCTGTAACTATTTACTTTAAACCTGCTGCTTTCTTGAGTGTGCAATTTTATCTGTATTGTAAAACTGCCTATGACAAGATCCTCCTTTTTGAAAAGGGCCATATCTCTGCAAAAGAAGGACTTTCTAATGGTAAGGCAGGATGTCACTGAGAATGCAATAAGTGCACAATCAGGGAAGGCTAGGAGATTGTCAACAAAGTAAGAGGGAACAGAAAAGAAACAGCCTTTTCTGCAGGAACAGCCAGGTTTGTCCTTTTGAGGAAAGAAACAAAACATGGGGTGTTAAACATTTCTGTGTGATTCAAAAATATGAGCTGACTGTACATAATTATACCCAGAAGGTATATTATATCCTTGTAAGGTGTTAGAAGAAAAAAAACTTTCTTATTAATTGAAAATGCTTAAAAAAATTAATGGTTAAAAAAAAAAATTAAAAATCCTATTCTTTACAGTGATGGAATTGCACAGTACCACTAATGTTGGACAGGACTTCTGGAGCTCAACAGGTCCAACCTCCCTGCTCAAGCAGGAACACCCACAGAGAGTTGCTCAGGACAGTGTCCAGAAACTTTTTAGTATTTCCAAGGATGGAGATGCCACAACCTTCCTGGGCAATCTGTGCTGGTGGCAATCACCCTCACAGGAAAAAAGTATCCTCATGTTCAGAGGGAACCTCCTGTGTTTGTGCCCATTGCCTCTGGTCCTGTCACTGGGCATAACTATAACGAGCCTGGCTCTGTCCCCTCTGCATGCTCACTTCAGGTATTTACACACATGGATAACAATCTCCTGATCCTTCTCTTCTCCAGGCTGAACAACCCCACCCCTCTCAGTCTTTCCTCACAGGAGAGAGCTCCTGTCTGTTCATCCTTTTTGCACAGCCACTGTATTCCCTCCCATATGTCCATGTCTCTCTTGTCCACACCTGGACTCAGTTCTCCTGGTGAGTCTTACCAGCACCTTAACTTGCAAGCAATGCTCTTCCTAATGCAGCCCAGAAAACTGTTGGGCACTTTTACTGCAAGGGCACATTGCTGGGTCATTGCTGGTACTTCCAAATGGCAGCACACGGTGTGAATGTGAGAATTAATTGGTCTGGATCAGGAGGGGAGGAATTTCAGTCTCTACTCCCTAAGACTGTGTTATTCCTATACATGTTTTACATCTGGCAGTTTCCTTTACCCAGTGATTTCATATTCAGACACCAAAATTGAAATGTTCTCATAAAAGGCTTCTCTTTGACAAGATCTGTTTTCTGATATTTAATAGTTCATATTATGCCTTCCAGACATTCTGCATTCTTTTCTTTTCAGGTAATGAGTACATCCCTACTTACTGCCTAGGTACAGAATGAAAAACGCCTGTGATCTGAGTTGTAGTAAGCCAACAAAGGCAAAGAATATACATTACTGCTGCAGTCTGTAGAGAAATTTCTAGATTCAAGGTCATAAGTCAAGAAAAACATTAACTCCTCAAAGGGGCACTGAGGCACTGTGGGGAGAGCTTGAAGGAATATCATCAGAATTCCTCCATCTGGCCACAAACACTCTGTCATTTGCTGTCCTAATAAGGAACACGGTGATTAAATATGGCTAAGCACTCAGGCTAGTTGTGATTTTTTTAATTAAAAGAAAAGCAAATTGTTTTGATTTTTAATCATAGGGGAAAGACGTATTGTCAACTCTTGTACACAGACAAAATTCAATTCAAATTCTGACTAAGCCTCTGAAGCAGAGAACAAAACCCAGCATGGCCTTGTTTAGGCTTTTGTTAAAAAATACAGAAACACCTGTAATCAACTGCATTTGCTAATGGATGGTGTTTTATGTAGTAATGCTTTGGGCTTATTTCTGCTGCTTTTGAAAGTACCCATATGCTTGTATGGGTAGTCCTTTGACTATGGTACAGGCTGTGTAGTACAGACCTGACTGAGCCTGATCCTGGAGAGGAGGAAAAGTATCAGATGCTGAGGAGTGTCTGAGGGCTTTGTTAGTCTGCATGTTTGCAAAATTTCCCTTTCACTGCAAAAATTAACTCCTTGTTTTCTCTTTTTCTTATCTTCTCTTCTGATACAGACCAATTTCAGAGAGGAGGATGCTACACATATGTGCTAGAATGGACTTTTGGGGTGAAACCCACATTCTTCTGTACAGAAATGTTTTGAAGCAAAAGCAGTAACAGCAATACAGAAAGCCAGGCAGTCATGCACATAACTGAAGAGCAGTATTTGTTGACAGCCGTGTCAGAGAATCATGCCTGCTGAAAATGGTCTGGTTTGGTGCCAAAACCCATCAAAATCACAGAACATCCTCTGTTGATTTCAACCAGATACTTTAAGTGAAATTGCATCCTCTGAAACATAATTCTTCTTTGTTACCTCATGTAATACTTGGTTATTAACCAACAAGGATGCAATTAACTGATTTCAGCTCCAGCAATTCCTTTTGCCCCTGTCATTTTATGCCAAACCCACCACAGGTGAGGGGTACTGAGAAGTTCTTACCATCTCAAAAATGTCTAATGGTCTACATGAAATAAGATTGTGGATCAGCTCCACTACCTATGTTTCATTTATAGTAATGATTTTTTTTCCCAAGCATAAAATCTGAGTATGGTGTAGGAATCTATCTTCCCTTATGTATACCAGAATCTTTCACCATACTGTCATGGAAATGTGTAAGTAAGAAAATACTCTGTGCCTAATTTGAGACAGTGCTAAAGAAACACTATATTACTTAATTAAACAGCAAAAATAATATGGAGAGAGAGCGAGACAAGAAGAGAGAAGGTTGTCAATACAAAAATATGTCCTGTTATCCTGTGGCAGTACTCTGAGATGTTTTTCACGTTGGTTGCTGTACCCAGTTAATCCTGTTAGCTGTAAATGATGAGTCAAGTTGACAGCTTGGTCCCTATTTATGCCTGTATTTTCTTTTTGCTCAAAGTTTAAATAAATGTAATTTGATGGGGATGAATAAGCCCTTCAGGCTTTTTACTGAAACAGCTCAGGAAGAGCCTATTTTAAATGGAAATACAAGAATGCAAACTAGAATTTCCTGAGAGCAAAATAGCAGGGCAATTCCAAAATTCTGCGTACCCTGCTTGTGAAATAAAGAGTGAAAATGGAAAAGAACCTTAATAGTGAATGAATCCACTGTCTAATAACTTCAGCTTGCTTAGTATCACAAATGACATGAACAGAAAAATAGCTTATGTATATATTAAAACCTATGTCTTTAATAAGGTATAATATTTCTTAGAGAAGATGAGGTAACAATGGAAAATGTCCTTAACAGACAGCCTGAACATGAGATATCAGTGAATTTACCTTCCACTACTGCAAGATTTAACAGCTCTGTTTATTAGTGAAACATGTCTTAACTCATCAGCTTATGGTCAGATAAAGTACTAATGAAAGCTCCCCTCCTCTCCTTTCCCCTCCCCTCCTCTCCTTTTCTTATGAGTCTGTGATGCAACTGTGAGGGTGCTGAGGCACTGGCACAGGTTGCCCAGAGAAGCTGTGGATACCCCATCCCTGGAAGTGTTCAAGAGCAGGCTCGATGAGGCTTGGAGCAACCTGGGATAGTGGAAGGTGTCCCTGGCCACGGCAGAGGGTTTGGAGTGAGATGATCTTTAGGTTCCTTCCAACCCAAACCATTCTGTGATTCTCTGATTTGATTTATTGCTCAGGACTGTACAGACATCCGTGCAGACCACAGAGGTTTCTGTTAGCATGGAGTGATGTAATTCTTGTCAGACTGACATTCATTCTCACTTGCTTCCCCCTTTCTCTCAGCTGAAAACAAAATTTCAGCAGCAAGCAGAAAACTAAGAGGAAAAATAAAAAAAGAAATAAAGAAAGAAATATAAAGCTTTCACAGAATCATTTTGTGCAGATGTTAGCATCTTAGGGGTATCCATAGAGGTTCACACACTCACAAAACTTCCAGCTGAAAGATAGATGACACCTAGTCTAATAAGCACTGGTCTCTGAACAGGCATTCATTGATTTTAATCTTGTTAAATCATGTTCTAGTTTCTCAGAGACATAAAGAAGGAAAGAAATACAAAACACAACTCAGTAATAACCAAATTACCCAGGAGATGAAATCAACAATTTTACTGACTTCTCAGGCTAGAGAACAGGAGTTTAAAAGAATTTAAAGGATAAGTAATGAAAGCTGGTGTGTTTTACAACATGGCAACAAAACAAAATAAGTAGCTGCAGAGAAAGTAGATTTTTAAAGGCAAAATGTGAAGAACACCCTGAAACAAGAGTAAGAAAAGATACTCTGGTGATCAAAACTCTCATGATATTCACTTGGTCATAAAAAAAGATAACGCTTTATTTATTTTTGAAACATCCTTATGATCTTCTTTATAAGGCTGATTCATAGAATCGTGGAATATTTGGGGTTGAAGGGACCTTTAAAGGCCCCCTAGTCCAGCTACCCTGCAATGAGCAGGGATATCTTCAGCTTGATCAGGTTACTCAGAGCCTCGACCTTGAATATTTCCAGGGATGGAGCATCTACCACGTCTCTGGGCAACCTGTTTCCAGTGTTTAAAACCATAACTTATTGCAACAAGTCCTGCTAGAAAAACCTGTCCCCATCTTTCCTTTAAGCTCTCCTTAAGTACTGAAAGGCCACAATAAGGTCTACCTTTGCTAAGTCTCCAGTCAAAAAGTGGGTTTTGATACTTTTCAGAGAGGATATGATGGACCAGGACCACAGTGCAATCCAAAAGCAGCGATCAGTCCCAGGTCTGAGTCCCAGCTCTTGAGACATAACAAACAGTAAATCTTAACCAGGTGTCCAAATGCTCATGGATTGCGTTGGTTTATTTTTTCTCCTTTCTTTTACTAAATAGTAAAAGTGTTCTCAGATTACAGAGAAAAGTGTACTTTCTCTGTGAGAAACTCACAGAAAGAGGGAGGGCCTGGGCTACAGTTCAGAGCTTGGCGGTGTGTGCCAGCTTGCACCCTGTTCCCAGTCTCACCAGTGGCTAAAGAAGTAGCTCAGGGAAAACATCTCTTTCTGCTTTCTCCATCTGTAGAATCACAGCATCATAAATGTGCTCAGGCTTTTAAACCATCTAAAGTGACACCTTTCCTATTATGGAGAGATAGCAACAAAATATCACTGCAATAATTGCCATTTATTATCCACTCCTCGGATGGAGGGAAGCTTAATTCACTAATGCTTGTAAAAAGCGTCAAGATTCCACAGTGAAAGCCAACATGAGAATGTAGAACATTAGCCTTGTAAGTGACAGCAGGGTGCACTATGGAAGGAAGAATAGCAATAAGATCATCGGGTTAAATTCTCCAAACTCAGAGGAATTTTCCCAAGAGCATGTCTCAATAGCAGCTCTAATCCTGACGTTAAAAAGACCTGACTTTAGATGAACACCAGTGCATCATAAGGTCTCCTCCTTTTGCCCCTGAGCTGGAGGGATGGCATTGTACTGGACTTACTTGCTAAGAAATTAGCTTGGTGTCTCTCCATTTCTGTGACAGTGACCACTGACGTTTCAGAGCAAGTGGTGGTTAATGCTGCTCTCTCCTCCTGGAGCTGCTTCTCCAGCTCTTGAATATTGCAAAGGGAATGCCTACTGCTGCACATGGCTTTGGCCTTAAAAATACCAAGGAACTCACTGAAGATTCGTCACTGTCTCTCTGAATAGTTCGACTGCCAATATTTTTATGACAGGCCTGCTGACCCTTTACTGCTTTTAGCCATTTAGCACATGCCAAGTTGGAAATTATGATCTGGGAAAATTGCCTCCAGACGATGAGTTAAGGCTTTGATCAACTGATCTGTATGACTGTGTCAGGTGCATACAGTGTTGGATTAAACACTGTGAAATTTAACCCGGGGTCTGGCCCAAAGAAAACACCTTTCAGCAAGAGGCTTGGAGCCATGATTCGGTAAAGACAAACAAAGAGAAAACCCAGTGTTGACAAAGATTATTCCTTGTGCTGACCATGGATTACTGTGGAATGTAAATGTGCCTTAAAACATGCCCTATGTGGCTGTAAGGTTACAGAATACAAAGCCATGGCATTTCTCTGTTCTGGTGACTGATGCACAGTGTTTTCCTCCACAGCCCAACAAAGCACCAGGTTCTATTGGCACACAAGCATGGCATCCCTATAGTGCCCTTTTGGAATATTTAAATTAGCAAGTAAAAAGATACAGTGTCCACTTATGAGGTTCAAAATTTGGATGTTCTAGGTGAGTGTCACTCCAGTGAGTTCTGTTTAAAATGCAAGACTTTTTCTTATCAAGATGAGCAAAGACATTTCCTTCTGTTTGGTGTTCTCACAGGAGAGTCAATTGCTCATGTACCTTCAGAGATCTTCTGTGTCTCATCTGAGAAGGGCAATAACCTGATTGATAGCTTGCAGATCTCATTCCTAATCCTTCTTGCCTGCACTTCTTTTTGTTTGTGCTTGACCAGACAATAGGGATTATCTGAGAGTACAAACCTCAGAGACCTAATAGAAATCATCTCTCAGAGAAGGCTGATAATCATCCACCAAAAAATAAACATCCAATGCATTTCTTCCCCCTCCTTTTGTCTATTTTTCCTTTCAAATGAACAGCTCAGTCACTCTTGGAGCACAGTAATAGAGGGAACAAAGGACACAGGAATTACATCTGCATTTACAGGGACAGATTTTCACCTGGTTAAGATATGGTATGAGAACTTGCAGCTTGTGTAATGGGCATTCAATTTGATTTGTAAATGTACAAATAGCTGCCATTTTACTGTACAATTGTGAGGGAAAAGTTCTGTTCCAAATCTTTCTGTTTCTATTGTCATTGCCAAAAGTAAAATTGCTCCTTTCCTGTACCTCAGGAATTGTCAGAAGGCAGGTAGAATTGTCTAACATCTTCAGACAGGAAAAGTAGTGCCACCTTCTGCCCACATCCCACTGCTGTTATATATGTAAAATATGTGTAAAAATTGCTCTGTCAAACATTGTTACTTGACCAAATGATCATCTCTGTAATACAATTTTTTATTAAACAAAGCTAATTATAGTAGATTTGAATAGAGTAGAATTAGACTAGACTAGTTCTAATGGAAGGGATTTACATTTTCAGTGGCCAAGGTCTGCCAGTCTCCATTCTAAGCTCCACCATGTCTCCTGTCATGGCCACTGTCAGGCTTTAGCAGTGGCCCACCTCTTTCTTCAGGATTAGATTTCAACTTTGTGATATTCCCTTCCTCTGCTCGGAGTTTGTGCGGAGGAAAGGCAAAGCACAAGGCGTCACCACAAGTCACAAGTTTGGTTTCAGAAAAACTATCACAAGATCACTGCTTGATATTTTAACACTGTTTAATCTGTATCCTGCTACATGTTCGTGCTTGCCACATAGCAACAGGGAGATGAGGGAGAGTGCACAGATGTGGCAGGATCCTAAATAATTTTGTTTTCTTACTAGATATAAGCACTTTCATGAGCCTGTTCTGTGAATACATCACTCTAATCTGCAGTAGGAGTCTGTGACACACATCAGATGCTTTCCAGAGCCTTATGGACAAGGCCTTTATACTTTGTGTCAGAGAGCTGTGACAGTGGGCTGCTCTGGAAGGGAAGGGGAGCCATGGGGTGGAGGTGATGGTCAGGCAAGCAGAGCAGTGCTCTGGAGGACAAGGGGTTCAGTCCCACAGAACCCAAACCAGGAGAGCAGAGCAGCTCTGCAGACAGCAACCAGGGGCAGCACGAAGCAGCAGTCACCACATTAGACCTGGTGATGAGCCAGCTCTGAGTTAAAGCAGGGACCTTCAAGATGCAAGGCCAGGCATGGACATACCTGCAGTGTAGTTCAGGCAAAGGCCAAGGGCAAGGGCTGGGCTAAAATGCAGCTCCAGGACAGGACAGAGGGGACAGAATGGATCAATATCAATACCAATAAGCTTTTCCACAGGGCTTTCTCACAACTTAGTTGTTTCTTAAGCTTCCTGTAAAGTTATGCAGCTGCATCATATTTAGGCTGACTCTGAACACAGGCAGCAAAACACACAGGTTGGAAAGAAGGAGAAAGAGTTTGCAGAGGAAGATTATAGAAGATGTTTTCAGGCTGGCCAGAACAATCAGAGTCTGAGTGTTCACTCAGGTCCCTGGCACTCTGTGTTCCACCTCTGACCTCTGAAAACCAGCATTAACACCAACCTCAATTTATTAGACTGTGAATCTTCCCAACATCATTAAAAAGCAGTCTATAAGGTATCATTAAGCTCTAGCTTAACACAGCTATCAAGGTTTGAGACAGCTGATCCACTGAATACCTGAGACCCCTGCAGGAACTGGCAGATGTGACAGAGGGCTTGCAGGAAACCTGCAGCAGGAGGCCAAGCATGGTGCAGTAAGATGCTTAAAATTATGCTGGAGACTTAAGTTTGGCAGTTGAATCAAACAGTTCCTGGGATCATCAGGACTCTTTTACCTTTGTTTAATTAGATGATAACTTTTGCTGTGGATTGGCAGGCATAAGGCTCCCCGTGAAGTGGAAAGGCACATCTTTGGGAAATGTGCTGTGTTAAGCAAGCTGTTAGTGAGAATTGTAGATGGTAATGCCTCTGACATTTATATGACCCATTAGCTTGTCTGGCAGAATAAAACCCTGATGTCAAATTGTGCATGTGCTATTAAGAAAGCATTTTTTCCATGGTCCCCTGGCCTCAGTGCCCCATAGTGAAAGGGAGTAATATATTGGTATGTTACAGCTGGGGATATGCACAGAGGTTGTGAGTTTTGAGATAAAGACATGTCTGTGCATCAAGGGTGTTGTTCCCCTTAATTATTACTACAGCCCTGCTGGTTTTGATACCTAGACCCCAGTGATAAAACCTATTATCTTTGTTGATAACTGAGACTGACAGGTGATCAGAAGAAACAAATAGTAATGAGGAGCTATAAGGAAATTCGTCTGGCTGAGCATGACACTAGTTTCCAGTGAATGCTAAACTGATGAATGTGAAGTTGTTTTGTCTGAAGAAGAGTATGAGGTGCCAATTTGCAGGGGAAAAAACATGTTCTGTTCCTCAGCACTGCAGCAGATCTGGATCAAACAGCTGTGCAAAAATCCTCCTACACCTTCATTTTTACCTGCACATATTTATACATGAGCAATGAGCAAAGAAGTCTGAATGTGGGTTTGTCACATCTTGTAAACACTAATGTTAATAATGTTTTTGCTTATACTTGAACCACTGTACAAACTGAAATTAAAGTGATATTTCAATCAGTAAGGGAAAACATATTTAATCTTAGTGGACCAGCTTGTGCTCCTCACTATAGGGATAAAAAAAAGAAATTTTAATATGTTTAAAATTTGTAAAACTAAATATTTGTTGCTTCTTCATCCCTCTCTTGTCCTTGGTTTCCCTGTCACACATGCATTCAACATGACAGTCCATAAAACAAGATGGATCTTTAGGGAAATGACAGCATATAAAACAGACAAAAGCTGAATCAATATCTCAGAAATCAAAATGCTTTAAAATGGCAGAATTGTGGAATGCTTAAATATGTCAAGCAAATAATACAAGATAGAAGAAATTCTACACGACCATCAACTATCCTCTGACATTTGCTAAAGTTGGAGGTTGTCAAGTCCAATATTGTACATAGATTTTTTTTTTTTTAAATGGCATGTATTGCTTTGAAACTAAAGATGTAGTTAGGAGATCATTTGTTTCAGCAGCTCAAATCACTTTTGTTTACCTCTCCCCTCTCCATGTGATCTATTACTGGCATCTCTGTCCTTTCAGTATGGGCATGGGGATATGAACCTCCCAGTGCAGGAAGCATGAACCTACTTGGAAGATTCATTCAAGTTAAAAATAAACTTATTTGTCTGCAAAGTTATTTGGCTAGATGTGTTTTATATCCTAATCACCATGTAGATCAGTGTAAAGAAGGGAGGGAGAAAATTGAGTGTTAAAGAGTAGATTAGTGATTTGGCATCATGATTGCCAAAAATAATCCTTCTTAAATGACTCCTTAGTAGAAAAGTAGTTAGAAACATCACTCCAGTTGCTTAAATTATTCTTCATTAACTTATGGACATTGGCTTTTACACAGATGACATTGTTTGTAAGTTCTGTTCATCTCTCTCTTTTCTGGAGTTAATGAACACAGAAAAAAATAAACTTTCTGCTTCAGTGTTTTTAAACACAAGAGGGCTGGCGAGTAAGATACTATTTATATACCCATGATCTCATGTTCTCTGATCAGGCAGTGGAGGTGGCTTAGGAAGTTACTACCTCTTAACTGCTTTTTATCACCTCCCTGCTATGCATTGCTACAGGAGTAGCAAAGCTGGCACAGTATGACATGGACTTGCACTTTAGCTACTTCATTTCACAGGAGAGTTTCTATATTCTAAGTAAAAGTGTCCTGACCATTTCGGAAAAACTGGTTTCCAAATTCCATCCCTCCATCTGACCACCTAATTCCTGCTTCACCACTGGAGAAAAAGATCACTGTCTTTCTATTGGACAACCAAAGCTTTTAAATTATTTAACTTTATGTAATGTTCTTTCTGGCTAAGTTTGAAGTAGCTTCTCTTGTTCAAAAAAATCTCTCTGCCTCCCTTCATCTTACATGAAAGTTCCTGCAGTGTTATGTGCTCTTGAAACACAAAAAGTAACACTTTTCTGTGAGAGAAGAACCCCTCTGGTCTCTGCACTCTTGCAGGTGTCTGTGCTGTTTATTAGACCAGGGGAAGGCAATACAAAAGACAGCATCTCACAAATTATCTGGCTGGGAGAAAGAAAGACAGAGAGGAATACATGAGGCAGGGGAGTGTCCCTTGCACAAACTCTCAGAGGAAACCTGTGCTGCAGCCCAAGCACCTTGAGCCTCACCACTGAGAACACGAGCCAGTGATGCTTCAAACTGCCTGCAGCCCACAAGGCTGTCACCTTTTCCACAGAAAGATGAGACAACAATGGGATAATGCAGGTGCCAGCTCTGGAGAAGAAGTTGCTGAGGAGGGATCTGGCTGCTGCTTTTTTAGCTCATCTAGATCTCTTAATCCTCTCTGGCATTCTCACTCACCAGAGATGTGAGCGTGGCCAGCAGGATATAATTCTTGATGATTTTCTCTGAGTAACCTTTCCACGGGTCAGCCCTAGCAGAGATAAGCCTGTCTCTCCTGAGAGAGACAACCACTGATATATTTGGATACTTAGCAAACGTGCTGTCTGAAGCACCTGTCACTGATAGCAGTGGAACAACACTGGTGTAGAGCTGCTCAAATTATCTCAGGTTCAGAATGATTTTTCAGTGCTATCCACTTTGCTGCTTTTCTCTCAAGAGGCTTTTCAAATGTCATATCACCCCTGCTCTTTATCACAATAGTCTTTACGTTAAAATGAGCTATAAAAATCAGCAAGCTCCACTGGGGAATGCAGGCTGTGCATATTTCACAGCAGGGCAATGCAGACTATTTTCAAGGGGGAAAAAAAAGAAAAAGCTTTACATCTTTGCTGATTCTAAATGAAGACAATCTGTGGTATAAAATTCTACTTTCAATGCTTGCTTGTATGGGAGTTTGTATTGATGTCAGACATCTCTGACTAAATCAGAGCATCCTAATAAACTAAATCTGAAGGCTAGGTGCAATAAAGAAATAAAAATCACAGAAGATAGGGCCTGAATAGCTTAGGTGGCTCTGGGAACTTGAAAAGCATTGTGACAGTCAGCCTGAGTCTTTGTGTCAGGACATTTGGGGGCCTCAAAACCACCCAAAAAACCAAGCCCTGAGGGTAAAACCGCTTGGAACAAGACAAAGAGAAACACAGATGCCAAAGGTGATTTCAGACTGATATTCTTCTCCCAAAGGAGTACAACTCCAACATCCACTCCAAAACTGAAATCTCAAACTGAAGCAAAACTGGCACAGAGTTGTCTTTCTGAGGGCCAATGTCTCCTTCTGCTTTTCCAGAATTAAAACAGACTTCATCTTTTTGCAAAAGAGCTTCATGGTTTGAAGAGTCATTTGGGATGTGTGGGAGGATCCAATTCAATGCCGTTTTTAGGTGGGAAGAGTCTCAAATCCTGCACTCATGTTTTCTCAGAGAATCCCTTAGCCATTTCTCAATTTGTACCTGTCACTGATGTTGAACTGACAGCTCTTGGGAGTGCCACATTATTTGAAGCAACAAGAATTAACATGGAGAATAAGATTGTGAACACTTGCACTAGAGCTGTCTGCTACTGAGGTACTTATTAATAAGTAAAGTTTATAGAAAAAAGAAACCATGTGCAAGTGAAACCTGTGCACATCAGCATTTACTGCCCTGTGAAGGTGCCCTTTAAGGCACTCAGTTGCTGCCCTTTGGTGACCATCCTGAGCTACCTCACTTCTACATTCATGAAGAATGTACAGACAGGAAGAGCCTCCTCAGGAAGACAGGACCAATCTTTTCAAGCAGAGCAAAAACAATTCAGTGATCTGCTCTCTGTGCTATTGGGGATAACCAGGTCAGATTCTGTAAGGCCACTGCTCCTGTGGAAAGTGAGAAGCCCAATTCCTGTAGTGTCCTCTGCTGAACACCTTTAAAAACCATAGGAGATTGACATTTTTATTTTTGCCTGTGGACTGCAGCATAGTTTTGCACACCAGAGCAGTGGGTACTTCACAATGCGAGTGTTCTCTGGAAAAAGAAGAAAACAGAGAATTACCCTTCAAGTCCTTTGTTTGCATCACTGATGTTTGAATGTAAAACTGTGGCATTTTTTATTTAATGCCCACGTTCTCTTCACTGTTAGTCAAGACAAGGTTTCATCCACGGGAAATTATACCATTGATTTACATGAAAGTTTTCTTATTTATGCTGTGCGGTAGAGTTTTTTTTTACTCCGCTAATACATTTAAATCTTTCTCTTCAAAGCTGGAATATAGTCCAAAGGGAAAACAAAACCTTTTGCCATGATAATGTCTTTTAAGAAAAGTTGTCTTCCTCGGCCTGTTCAAATGATCAGAGAATAAGAGGTTGTCTGGCAGGATAGAAAATCACATGAATTGTTATGCCTGGGCAGGGACTCTTCTATTTACTACAGGATGAAAAAGCAAAACCAAGGCCTCAGCAGGATCGAGGGAAAACAAACTTTTCTTTCTTTGAATATAGGCATCCTCAATTGTCTTTTTCTTTTTATTGTCTCAAGAATATCACGGGAAGATTTGATAGGATGTGGTTGGATACGTCTGGGGTATAAAATATACCCATGCAAAGGTAGATCTGTCAGTATTAGTAAGCATGATCCCACCTTGCTGAATCCTTTGTATGATGTGTAAATCTGCTGTAAATAGATACAGCATTGACATTTCTAGAGGGGTGTCTGTTCTCCTGAGTTAGGCAAATGCACCTTCCTTTCCGCATTTGTTTACAGTCATGAAGACACCCCAGTGAAGTGTTTTAATACTGAATATTGAAATTCTGCAATTCCTCACAGCTAACAAGGCAGACTGCAAGGATAAATGTGAATCAGTTGGTGGTAAAACAATCCCTCTCCTGTTCATTTAAAAAATATATTTTCCCCTAATGTAGTTCCATCAGCTCCTAGCATGAATAAATAATCATGTGCCAAAGTACAGTCTTCTTCTTGTTCCTGTTCTTTTTGTTCCTAATTGGTCATTAATACTGAAACAACTTCTGTATGGAACAGTTTTTTGGTATTTTAATTGTAAGAGCAGAAGAAATGTTAAAAGTTATCAGGTGCTGCTGATTTACTACCAAGGGTTCTGAAAATCTAGAAAGTCCCACTCAAATCCCTGGTCTTTAGGGGTGCTAGAGTGATGTGTGACGTCATCTCCTTCTCAGGTCCAAGAAATTGAAGAGACTCAACATTTCACATTAACAAAAAAAAACAAAAGAAAAAATTCCCTCACGTGCACTTTCTGTTGTTTGTACCTAAGGTGTGAGCAACAAAAGACTGCTGAGCACTTTCCACAAAGAAAGATGCGTTGTTATTTTCTTCCAGAGGAACAAAGAGTGGAGTGGCTGAGTACAATAAATAGTGATGACACCAATATTTTGTCTCAAGCACTACAAATAGCAAACATTTTAATGAATGTTTCTGTATATTCCATTTACTTTTTGTCTCTGCAATAATCAGCTCTGTGACTGTATTAGTACATTTCAGCTCTTTTTCCTTTGGAGAATCACCACATTTGTGTGGATTATGAAATTATTATGGGCAGCAGGGAAATCTGGGACCTAATTTTCCTTTGATGCTGGACTTCAACACCATTATGGCAACATATCCACAGAAAACTCCAAATGGCTGTTTGATATGTGAGCCAATATTGATCCACAAAGATGGAGCTTAGAAAATTCAAAACCCCCAAATTTCATCTGTTTCATTTAAAATAGTGCTATACTGGCACTTGCCGCACCAAAAATCAGGCAAAAGAAATCAGTTTACAATCATTTTTCCATAAGAAATTATAGTTTTACATTGTAGCACTAAATCCAGACAGAAAGACTTTTTTCTTAAAATTTTCTTCATGCAGAAATAAATAATAAGAAAAAAAATCTTTAGAGAAATGTGAATAAATATTGGTGAGGCATTTCTTCTCTCTTTTTTCTCACAGGAGACATGACTCAGGGTGTTCTGTGCCAGAAGATGCATCCCCTGGGTTTTGTTTTGGCAGTTTTTGTCAGAAACCTGTGATTTCTTTACACACATTTGGTACTTTAATCTGCGGGGGTTTTTTTCTTGTTTTGTTTTCATTGCATGCTGAACAAAACTTCTCAGCTTCAGAAAAGAATCTCACAATAATATAGGTTACCAAAGGTCAGATAGTCCAACTTCCTGCTCACAGCATCGTGTCTTGTGGTCTCTTGTTGCCTCCTGTCCCATCACTGCACTTCTGAGCAGAGTCCCATTCTGTTTTCTTTCCACCTTGCTGCTGGGCAGATCAAAACAAAACACTAGATCTTCACTCAGCTTTCTTTTTCCAGGGAGAAAGCAACAATTCCCACTCTTTTCAGCCTCCCCTCATGTCACTTATGTTTTTTTTCCAGCCTGCTGTTCTTCCACAGTGCGAGTGCATTATTTTGAACCCAAACTTCGACATGGAGTAAAATAAATTTGGGGTTTTTGTTGTTGGTTTTCTGTTGGTTTTTTTTTATTTTGTTTTGTTTTGTTTTGTTTCTTTCAATTATGGCTCCATAAATGAGGTATAAATTTCATTAGACCTCTTGGAATGGGCATTTTCTATTGTAAGCATCAACTATTTTTTCCCCCCCCAAAGAACAGGGAGTTGGCTGTTTCAGCACTTCCTAAAAAAATTTCATTTTGACTTGACTGAGTTAATTTAAAAAGCAAAATGTTTACATGAACTATTATGTGGCATTTTATTATCATTGAAAACTCTCTTGGTGAAAGACAAAGCATTAACATTGAAACCATGCTATAATATATTTGTGACATAATTATTAGCTGTGTTTTCAAAAAAAAACAAAACTCAAAAAAACCAGTCATCTGTTTAGGGTCATGATTATTTATTTCTTTGGAATATTGTCTGTCATATTTATCAGCAAACCAACCACAAGAAACTATTATTTAGACAGAGATGCTAAAGGAATTATTCAGTAGTCCCCTATGTATTTCTGAGAGAAAATCTGGGTGAAAAATATCTATGGTTTAGAATTGATTTCTAATTATTAAATCAGCAAAACAGGTCCCAAAGTCTCATCATTTAGAGATGTGACTAAGTGTTGGAAAGTTAAATCCCTTCCTATTGTTTAAAATATTTATATTATCACTAAAAATATGGTTCTTTGTGATGTCTGCAAACAGTTTAAACTCTGCTTAACTGGTATTTCTCTACAAGATTTTCTAGCAATCCACTACCCAATTTAATCTTCTTAGTGTTAAAATTCGCTGCTGCTACAAGCCAAGTCCTGCTCTCCCCTTTAATAGCTTTGGTTGCTGCAGCTGTATGTTGGAAACCAGGAAAATTATTTAATTTCCTTACAATCGCAGTTTTCAGTGGTGCGCTGGGCATGAGAACACCTGGTAATCCTTTTCTGCCACACACCTGCTCTGTTTTCTTCACAGTTCCAGGAACAACTGAGCTACAAATTGCTGGAAGTCAAGAAGTTTTACCACGAACTGAGTAGTTTTATGCTTTCTGCAACAGCACCTTTGTTCTCTAAGCTTTTGTTTTGGGCCATTGTCAGCAACGGGCAATGGTATTAAACGGGTGATACAACACAGTTACTCTCATTTTCTTATAATCCCAAATCACTGCCAGCAGCAATGCAGTTTGGATTAGACTACTATTTTAAAAGCTTTTGAGGAAAGAAATGTGAAGAAAAATAATAGGAGTATTCTATTTGTACTTGTAATGACAAGCATTACATAACTACGTAAAATTATCATTCTTTATCAGTTTATTGACAGAGATTCACAAAGAACAGAATTATCCTACACTTACTTTGGATTTACTGAGAGCAAAATTGTATCTTCATTTCACTAATTTGGCTTGTAGGCATCTTTAACTTTTCATACTGCTTAAAAAAGATAAAAAAATGCCAGCTGTGTATTTATTCATTAGTTGTTTATTTAAATTAGAACCGGTTTTCATCTTTCAATTTCTTGTGCATGGAGAATTCTGTTGTATCAAAAACTACTTTAGGTCATATTTAGTACTTGGAACAATTAATCAAGTGAAAGAATATTACCTTAAGAGAGACAAGTGACTGTTCTAAATATTTTTGCCACTCAGGCTGTACCAGAGAGGATGCACAGGACCTCAGTGATAATGAGAGTTCTGCAAAAGCTACAGGTTATCAAAGTGACAGTGTCTCTCCAAATAAAGGGTGAGTGATTAATATTTTATTGGCCCTTCTCCAACTTCAATTATGTCTTTTGGAATTTCTGTTTAGAAAGCAATGTTCAAAATGCTGGATTTAGGGAGCTAAGTGTTAATCAGGTGTCTAAGTATGTTATGAACAGATATCTGTAAATCAAACAGCTTTAGTTCTCTAGAAATAATTCAGATAGTAGTAGTCTTTTACAACAGAAATTAAGTCCTCTAATAAAATAAGTCCCCAGCAAAGGATGGTGTTATGATGTATGTGCTGAGATTAGCTAGAAACTCCCTAGCTAAAAGCCATCATTATTTACCAGTATGGATTTTAAGGACAAGCTTTTCAAAGCCACTTAGGGCTGAGTATGCCCAATTCTCATTAATTTTATACATGATTTGGTATCCAAATCCCTTTGAAAAGCTGAATAGCTCATTTTCTGAAAGTCCAACAGGCATCTGTGTCTGGATATTTCCTCTTGGGATCACAATTTGTATGTTCCCCAGACACTTGAAGAATGATTTTTCCCATTAACTTGTGAAGCAAAAAAGTCAAGACATGACACTCATGCAATATGTATATGAAGCTAAAATGGAAAATTTGATCTAACAACTCATGTGGTATGAACAAAGATAGAAAGTGAGCAAGGAAAAGACAGGAGAGAATTTTCCTTTCTGGATTCAGGGCAAAGAATCCTCTGTTCTTTGACCCCTGGCCATGAATACAAAACCCGCAAAACTGCTAGTAAAACCTAACTTTGTTAGTTTATCTGTTTTTCTCTTGCAACTCCACATTAAATCCACAAATTTTTAGATTTCTTACAAGTGTGTTCTTAGGACAAGTTTTTCTACCTCAGAAGGGAGAGTTTTTTGACTTGCCTCTACGAGGAGATATCCTGCTATGAGAGAAAACCAGGAGTTTTAATGTTAAGAAAAAATTTCTAGCAGATCTGCTATATTTGATTAATGTTAGCAGTGATAACAGTATGCTAGATAGCAGACAGACCATTAGATATAAAAAATAGTGATTTCTTAGTAACAGTAATTTTCTTCCTGGAATTTATCTGTTTGTAATTTCTGTGGTTTCAGAATAAAAAATGCTCATTTTGGTGGAGCAGGTGTTAAACGAGAAATGAGTGAATAGTATATTACCAGAGTAGAGGTTCAGTAATCGACTGTTATATGCTTGAAAATGAGACTTTTGATTTATAAAATAATAACATTAAAAGCTTTTTCTCAGTTATCTGGAATGCTGTTTGGGTTTTTTTGGGTTTTGTTGGTTTTTTTTTTTTTTTTCCCTAAATCTCATACAGTTGTTTTTTTCCATAGTAGTTGATGTTTCCAGTAAGTCCTTGTCTGGTGTCACTCTAAGAGCTGTCAGTGCCCTTGCTGTAGCCTAAATCCTACACACCAGTTGTCACTTGTCCAGCAAAGAATTGCCCATAGTAGATGACCTAATGAAGGAATATTTGCCTCAATCAATTAAGTATCAACCAACTTGTCTTTCTCCCTCACCAATCTTGTTTCCCTGCAGGTATCCATTCTCTAAGACCACTCACGTGAGATTTCCAGTTTGACACCCTGCCTAAGCCTTCCAGTGACACATCTCTGTTTCAGCTCTGCATCCACACCAGACATTACACAAGTCTGCTGCAAAAAAACCCTACAGATTAATCTCTGAATCAACCTGTTCTTTTATTCTAGTTTGTGCCATCTGAAGACTGGTCATTGGAACATGGAGGCATGAAAATAAAGAATAGGGGGAAAAAAAGAAAAGGTTTTTTTGTTTGTTTTCTCTCATTTTTTTTTCTTCTCTGTAACTTGTAAACACTTTGGGGCAAACTTGTTTATGTGCTTTGAATTTACAGGGAGGTGCACTCTCCACTGAGTGTTCAGCTTCTGCACAATGCTCTGCTCTGGGCAGGGTATAAAGCGCGACTCAATCCCGCAGTGTGCAGCACATCAGTTCACACACGTTTCTAATTAACATCTAATTTTGGATTAATTTCTGATTCCCTCCACTGGGCTTTTGTAATGAGATCATGAGCTACATTGGCAGAAAGTTTATGCTTAAAATGTATCTATAAGGTAGAATCAACCAGGTAGTTAACTGACAAGAGGATTAAAAAAATCTGATTCAAACATGCAAAAAATGCCCCAAATCCCTAATTGTTAGACATGTGTAGTCTTATTTTTTAATTTCATCATCTACAATCAAGGAACAAATCTAAACACTTTCTGCTCCAGCAGTTCTTTCCTTTCCTCTATTTTCATGCATCAAGAGGCTGGGTTTTACTAAGGAACTGACCACAGCCCCATCCCCATGCCTGCACCCCTTGAGGGAGAGGACTTGGGATGAAGGGGGGAAGGTGGTAAGGGAAAGGGGGATGGAAATATTTTAATTTTTACTTTGTTTCTTCCTAGTCAAATCTAATTTGATTGTTGATAAATGCAATTGATTTCCCTAGGTCTAGTCTGTTTTAGCCATGATGGTCGCTGGTGGGTGATCTCCCTGCATCTCAAGCCGTGAGCTTCCTCATTCTGTTTTCTCTCCTGTAAGGACAGGGAGTGAGGGTGCAGCTGAGTGGGGTTTCTGACTGCCAGCCGAGGTCTCATAAGCACACACAGAGGATAGAGAGTCCTTCATCCAGAACAAAAATAATCAGAAAGAAATTTAATAAGACAATAAAACTTCCAGGCACAGTCAGACACTCACCGACAAGGAACTTATTAACATGTGACACATTTATCCCCTTATCCCTTGGTTTTACCACACTCCTTGGATCATGTAGGCCTATCCATTTTGATACCTTTATTTCCCCTGCTAAACCCACATAATAGGTTGTGCACAGCCCTAGGAAGCTCCTCCTCTGTATCCCAAAACCTGTCCTGTAATTCTGGGCAGTGAACCCTTAATGTGGGTGCCACTCCTGGCCCATGGGGCTGAGGCATTTTTGGGACAGCACTGGCAGGGGTCAGGGCAGGGACTCATGTCTCTGACTGGAGCATTGGGGCTTTTCTGTCTTCTTTGTGCCTCTGAACTCCTCTGTGTGTATTGGGACAAACTTTACATTGCATAAGCTGGCAGTGTTAACCAGCTCGACTTCTTTTTCACCCCAGGCCTCTGAGGAACTTATAGTTCAGACACGCCTCTGCCTTGCCCACAGACATCAAACTCACGGTCATTTTCAGTTTATTCCTAGGAGTTTAGACTCTGTGAAAGGTACAGGTACAGTAACCACCTTTAGAAGTACCCCTGAAAGCACTCACTGTCTCTGTGTTGTGGAAGAGGGGAGAGGAAAGGGGCTGAAGAGTTAACTTTGGAGCATGAAGAAATTTGCAGCTAAACACCTTAGGACAATATTAAAACAGACTGAGTACAGCATCTCATGGCTGACTGGAAGCCAAGGAATTCCATTCCCTCCTATTAGAGCTCTTCTACTTTAAATTAAAGTCTTAGATGGAAAATGAAATAAAAACTGTGAGAAACAACCTGCAGGAACTGAACATATATCTTCCATGACAGAACTAGAAGCTGGAAGCCACCATCTTCTGCATTATTCTAGAAAACATGCTATGATTTTTGAAAGAGGTGCATCAGATACTTGACCCCAGTTTAGGGTAGCAAACAAAAAGCTGAAAGACTTGAACTCCAGAGACAGAATATGTAAGAAAATGTATATTTGTTCTTTGCAGTCCTATAGTGAGAGATGACTGGCTTAAATACATTTTTCTTTTTTTCTTACAAAATAAAGAGGATGCCCAAAGATAAAGGGTTTTGTTTTGTCTCTGTGTATTTTATGAAGGACTATGCAATCAACAGAGATACTTCTTCTAAGTGTGTGCAATCCTTTGTGTAGACATTCTGTATTTTCCAAACACTATTGAATTCCACACTGCAGGTCCAGAATGTGGGTGCAATTTCTATAGCTTTTGTATATTCTTGAATCTAACAGCAACCTTATCTTCCTGGTAGATCCAGTGACACAAAGGGCTGAAAGGAAATGCCACACAGCCAGGCAGAACCATCATTGAGACCAAAAAGCTGAGGGTTTTGGTGTCATTGGTAAAGGTCTAGTTACAAGTTCATTATACCCTCAAGATACACTTTTAAACTGCACCTCTGATCCTGTTTCAGCAACTGTCTAGCTTTGGTTTTTTGTTGGGTTTTATTTTTCCTGAATGTCTCAAATTCTTTGTTTTCCTTCTGTCAAGCAATTATTTGTGAACTCTGAACAAATGCATGTTGTAGGGCTGGATTACAGTGGAGATAGAGGAACTGTCTGACACAGCTTGCTTTTTGGAGAGGAAAACTTATTGTGGAGATAAAACTACCTCACAGCTTTAACAGAAGGACATTTAGAAGGAAAGCTGAAGTGATTAATTATTACACAGTAGACAGTTAAATATTTATTAAATACCATGAATGCACACTGTAGTGAACCAACTAATATTCACATGAATTTTTTATCATTGTGGCCATAACTGCATGACCAAGTCAAGCTAGGCAACCTGCAAGTGTTTAGGGTGCACGTTCCCAAGAGAGTTTGAAGCTTTATATAAGATATTCATGCACAGGTAAATCCATTTAAACACTACACTAAACAGTCTTTGCAGAAAAGACCACTTCTTTCTACAGCCAGAGTATTTGACCTCCTCAAGCTTCTCACAGAAACCACCCCTGTACCTCCCCTGCTGCCAAAACTTTGCCATGAAAACCAGTTGCAGGGACTAACAATTACTGTAGCTACAGCTCCACATTTCGTAAAAGGAATGGGTACACTCTTCCTTCAAGAGGTCAAATAGTTTACATTGTTATCTCAGCCTGGAGTTTTTATCCTCAGTTTATTCCTGGACTTGTGAATTGCTGTTCCTTCTTGTGACCTGAAGATGATTTTGTAAAACCCCTGTGATCTTCAGTATCTGCTTGCCCTTACTGTGTGAATTGATGTCATTAAAAATAGCACCACTCCCTACAAACCTTGCCTCTGTTATATCTCGTGTGCTACCAAGGCAACTGCTCTAAATGGTAAAATTAATGAATGAAATAGGGGGAAAGAAGCATAATAGAGTGGTAATAAAGCTACATTTGTCTTCTAAAGAGCTACCATGGCAGCCAGAAAACTTCAAAGGAAAGATGCTTTGCAGGAAAATACAAATCTCAGCAAACATATATTTTCTAGCTTGAGTGTGACAGAGTCACTTCACAACAGAAGGAATATCAAAGAAAATTAGAGCTAGGAAGAAGCACAGGCATCTAGTGTCACTTGGGTTGCCCAAAAGTACCTAAGGTTGCCACACATGACTGGCAAAATGACACAGAACATATGGGAGGTTAATATCTGTCTGAACAGTCGTTTGCAGGCTCTGGTGAGATCTGAGACAACCCAAGGTTTCAATTTTCAGCAAACTGAAATGCTGTCTCATGACTGAATGGTGTTGCTCCACTCATAGATGTTGCTGCTTGCTCTGGAGATTGCTTGCTTTGGAGGGATAAAAGGTTCAATGTGAAACCTTCTCATTTTGAATTATGAGAATCAAGTGAAGAAGATACAGAGAGGTGTATGAGAGTGGGAGAGAGACGGGAATGACTGTGCAAAAAGGGAAAAGCTGTAATCCTTCAGCACTTGGAAGAACAAAAAACATAAGGACTTAACATGCAGAAGGAACAGAATCACTGATGTAGAACTCAAATGGGGGAAGTAGAAAATCAGTTTTTGCAGTTGATTGTTGGGATTTATTTGGAATTTATTTATTTATTTATTTTATTGAGTGATTTATTTGGAATCTGAAACCCTTAACCCTCTCCATCTACTGAAAAGTATGTGCTTTGGTAAGCAAGAATAACTGCACTGTTACTGTTAGTAGGGTAGCTAAAGTAGTCTTTCCATTAAAAAAAAAAAAAGGAAGGAAAAAAAAGTGTAGCTTTTAAAAGATAAAGCCATCTTCATTTTGATTCAAACAATTTTTCAGAAAAAGAAAAAAGCTTTAAAATGTATTTCATGTATTAAGAGTGTTTCTATACTCCAAGAGGCTTTCCTTTGGGTACTGTAAGATGGTTTATTATCCATTATCTGTAACACAAAGATAATGAAAGTGGTTCTATTGTACTGTACGTGAAACCCACAGGAATACCAGGATTTGACAGTCATGATATATCTCAGTTAGTTTCTAATGTGTAAAGCCATCACCAATCATAGAGAAGACAGTCTGTTGGTTAAATAAGTCTGCAAAGTAAGATGATGGAGTTCTTCATTTATCTTCATTGAAACAGCTTTGACTGCTGTGTGGTTGATAAAATAAATCTAGTCCTATTCAGAACATCTCCTCTCTGCCTGTTGTAAGCAAGCAGTTTCTATTCTCCTGTATCAATTCTTATGCAGCCCTCATCACCCACAAGGTGGGAGTATCTTCCACTGGCACCTTGAGTAAAGCGACTCACTTGTGTCAGATGTAGATCATTTTCTTCCTTATCCTCCTTCAGGGAGAGAATTGTGGATGCAGTGAAGTATTTTGATGGGAAGATTTTTTTTAAAAATGTACTTATGAAAGAGATGATAGGTCAAAAAGATGCAATAGGACATGGACAGGTTCATTATTGCCCTGACAGGTTGTGGATGATCCGTCCTTGGAAGTGCTCAAGGCCAGGCTGGATGGGGCCCTGAGCAACCTGATCTAGTGAGTGGCACTCCTGCCCATGACAGAGGGGTTGGAACCAAGTGATCGCTAAGATTCCTTCCAATCCAAGCTATTCCATGATTCTATTATATTTCTCTACTACAGGGGAGGCCATTGAATTATTTAAGAATCATCCCATGAAACTCCATGAGCTTCACAGTTATATAGAAAGTTTAGCTGACATCAGATAAGACCAGCTGATCACAGTCTCACAATCTCTGTTTTTCACAAAAGCCTGTTTCTCTCCAAAGGCTGTAGAGATGCTTGAAGCACATACACACATATATATGATGCAAATTTTACTGTTAGACAAGATAAATATAACCTCTCTCCCTTGAGGACCATAAATAAGGCTCAAGATTCTGAATTTGATTTGGTGTCAACAGCAAAGAGTGATAAAACCAGACAATTATGTTTGTTATGTCTCCTGGACACACCAGATGCAATGCAGACAGGATCTGCAATTAATGATTTAATTCTAAACTATATTTCATGGTTTTAACTCAGCCGAGAAGTGGGAAAACCATGAATATCACAGTCATTGCTAGAGCAGTGTTGAGTCTCTTTGGACAGCTGGTGAGAAACAAAATACAGCACTCAGAAGTGTGGGTCAGTAAGAGTATAAATAATCAAGGAATGCAGAAAGGGGGATAAACTACATTGCCTGAACATAGATATGAACTTTTCAGACTAAATCTGTTTCTTAGTAGAAGCCTCTTAAATTGTTTTGCTTTCCTCATCAGCATCATCACTGACCCTTTTGGCTTTAATTTCAACAAACAGTTTTTCAACTCAGACCTGGACCTGCTTTCCAAGTTTTGTGACATGTGTACTGAAGTGGTGTAGACCATATATGGTGAGAGGTTGCTGATAGGAGTCTGTATCATTTTATGACTGCACTTAAATGCCACACAGCACCAGGGAGAGGGTTGACCTTTGGAACCCTTTTCCAACACGTTCTCTGAATGTACTTCAGTATGAAAACATTGCCTTGGAAATTTGACAGATGTGTCAAATGACTCAGGGAGGTCAAAGATAAGAATTTCTCCCTGTTAATCATCCTTGATGGTAGCAAACCATCTATCATGTCACCAAGACCTTTCATGTGCTGGTCTGAAACTAGATTATATCAAGTTCAGGATATTAAATGTAATTTTGCAAGCCTGAGATTCCTTTGGACTTGCATTTATGTGAAATTTCAGTGAAAAAAAAAAATTTCATTTTTCCAGAGAAAATGTCTTTTTTGATTCGAGTTTTTCTGGAATACAATTATGTGTGTCTTAGTCATCTGTTTACAGGGAGGCTAAGAATGGCATTTTATAATGAGGATATAATATTTTTAAAAACACACAAAAACCCCACCAAACAGCAAAATTAGTGATAAATTGTTTGAGAAGAGAGAGGAAAGAAAAAAGTTCTATTGGAATGAGATTGTGAGTTGTGAATAACCAGCTACTTAAAATAAAGGTATTTTACTTATCTGCCAACCCACATTTAGTGTCATTGTGATTTCTTTAATGTGTCAATGCAGAAGATACATTACCTGTTCAGGTTTCAACAACAAGAATGAAAAATATGTTTATTCCTGACATGGTAGTTATAGATCACAGTAAATAATCAAACTTCCATTTAGGCTGGTATAGCACATAAAGCACATATAGCTCATAAATTACTGTTATTGTTTGGTATTAGAAATAGGAGGTATGGTCATGAAAGGTGACATATTCATTTCAAATTCTGCAAGGGAACCCTTGTTAGCTCTGTGACGACCCCAGTGCTTCCATTTAGCAGAGTCACGTAAAGGTACTGGCAATGGTAATGTGACAAAATAGATGAAATGTCTCCTTTTCTTTGTCTTTCACAAATCTTTGAAGAAATTGCAGTTTCTAAGACCTCCAACCATCCCAGATTGCTTTGTTCTTACCTTTGAGTTCTCTTCAAGTTATCAGAGATCAGAAATCTTGGTGTCCCCACTGTGATCATCTGTAAGATCAAGAGCTAAATGGTGCCATGGACAACAGAAAAATGTCATGAAACTATCAAAATAAAAGAATCTCTAGCATATAGCTATTTCACAGCTGCATCATATTTTGAAAAGGAATAAGATGGAAAACTTAAGCATAGGTTGCATTTACAGCTGGGTAAAGGGGTAAAGACAATTAAATTTCCCCTCCTTTCTTTTGCAAAACCAGCGTCTGTGGTACAAGTCTGTCAGATTCCAATAATCAGCTAAAGCTGGGCTGAATTCAGGAGTGTGTGGTAGAAAGGGAGGGAGGACCAGCACACAGCTGCTATGTCCCTGGTTAAACTGGTGTCACTTTTCCTCTGGAATGAACATTGAAGAAAAGGTCCTGTAGCAGAGAATAAGCGTCACATATAATTCTTAAAACTCTTTCATCAAAATCAAATTCCAAGCACTGTGGTTTCCCTAGTTGTATTGCCAGTGCTCCTTCTGCTGGAGACTGATTGCTTAGTCACAGAAATAATATTCTACTTCAAAACAGAGCTGAGAAATAAAAAATATTACAATCCAGCACAGAGCTTTCATCAAGGAGCAATGAGTGCCACTTGCATACATCTCACTCGAGGATACACTGTGAGTTTAAATTATTGTTTGGCAAAACTGTGAGAAAGTATAGGAACAATTTACTTTCCTCAATAAAATTTGAGGACTGTGACCAATCCTTCATGGTCCTTTGTAGCACTTAGTCCTATGAGGTCTAGATCATCCAGGCCTGAGTTCTTCAATTTATATTTATACTTGTGAAATATATTACTGCTAGAAACCAAGAAATACTCTTAAATTAGCCTTTTACATTGCATGAGAGCTGTAGTGGAATTTGCTACACTGAATGATTAAAATAGCATTTTTTCAATAAATACAAAGTACAAAATGTTTGCTCACAGCTGCTTACTGCATTTGTTCATCAATTCATTGATTTTAAAACCAGAATGGTCTATAAAGACAAAGGGTTCTTAACTCAGAGAGCAGTGCACCCATTCAAGCCACGAGCAGCCAGTGTCTCAGGAGAATGCTGTGGGAAAGTGTCAAAGGCTTTGCTGAAGTCCAGGTAGAGAACAACCACAGCCTTTCCCTCATCCACTGGGGGAATCTCTCTGTCATAGAAGGAAATCAGGTCAGTCCATAAGGTTTTGCCTTTCACAAATCCATCTGGCCAGGCCTGATCCCCTGCCCATCCTCTCTGTGCCGTGTCATGGCCCTCAGGATGATCTGGTTACCCACACAATGAGCTTGCACACAACTTTCAGCCATTTGCAGCACATTCTGTTCATTTGTGTATTTTGAAATGCTGTATTTAGCTGTTTCCTGGGTTTCATATTCTCCTCCAGAAAGTACCAGAGGTGTCTTACGTAGAACGTCATTAGTCCTTTGATGAATTGCAATCATCCCGCTCATCACTCTAGTACCAGCTGCTCATCAGTTAAACTGCTGAGTTTTGCTGATTCAGACATTAGCATCTGCAATTCTTTCACAATCAACAGTTGCCCTGAAAGTCAGTCCCAGAGAAATTTATTTTGAAGTTAGGCATATAATGTAAGTTTGACTTGTTCTACAATCGATTGAAATGGGTACCCTAGGGAGCCATTTGATGTAAGATAAATGCTAATTTTAAAACAGAACCGCCCTTTAAACTCTGTGGGCTGTAGAGGGAGCCTCGGTGATTAGCTTAGATTGACTTTTGGATGGCATAAATTTAGCAATGACAATCTCAGCCTGCATGCCTGGAGTTTATTGGTATTTAATCAACAGATCTTATTTGCATGCAGCTTTCTATTTTAAAACAAATGTAATCTAGTTAATGAAAATAAACTGAGACAACAAAAGGAAATTCTACACTTACAGTGGTAGCTATAATGAATTTCATGGAAATTTGTGCTACTCCACCTGCAAGTATGACTTTTTCTTCAGTTCCAACTCCCAATGTAGAGGTATTGATTGTACATACAAGAACTGAACCTTTCTTAGATCCATCTCTAAATATTGCGTCGCTAAGATATTCAAGCACTTTTAAGGGTTGAGAATTCACCTGTTAGCCTAATTCAACAGTTAAATAACGAGGAAAAAGAATTTTCATTTTAATACATGCAGTAACATACAACTATTAGATATAATAAGAGAAGGTAGTATATCCAAAAAAAGCCATGCAAGCAAAGCCATCTTTGACAAAAAAGAAGGCAGGAAACAGAAGACATCTTTCACATATATTGATTAGAATAATTTCCAGCTCTTAGCAAATTGCTATCTACCATAACCTTCTGTTTTTTCAATTGTTTTCACCATATTATGTGAGGTTTACAGCCCATTAAGATAAGCCATATCCTTTGACCACTTCTCTTTGTGTAAATAGGTTATCAAAAGTTATTTTAGTTAGAAAACAACATTGTTAGAAATTGAGGGTTACTGAAGAATATGAATCAATAATTACGCAGGACAATCAAATCTGTGCAATGTCTGTCTTGTCCACTTGGAATATTAATCACACATTTCAGCACAAAAATAGATCTAGATACATCCTGAGCTCCCTGCAGGGAGTCCGGGATGTTCTGAAATTCACTCCTTTTGAGCTGAATCAAGCACTTCATTGTGAAGCAGATTGGGAGGTTGGTCAACCATCCAGTCTCAGATCAGTTTATTGTCTTACACCCGTCCATTGCCTCACCCATACTGAGAAAACTGTAAGGAGCTCAGAAGAAAGACAAGCCGAGGAGTTCCTGGGGCACCCTAAGGACTAATGAGGGAAGTGCACTGAGTGCACAGAAGATCTCCCATATTTATTAAGAAAACATAAGATTCAAACTTACTACTAGAATTCCATAGCTCTTGCCACACCGGTGTTATTGAAGCTGGTATTTGAAGACTGGAAAAATGGGACTGCAATGGCTTTTGTTTTACTGGTAGTCCATAATGTATGTTTTAGAATTTCATGCTCAAGGTTAGAAGTAGGATTACTTTTTATTTAGTATGTCTTCAAACTTTTTCAAAAGACTTGTTGAAATGAATTTAAAATTGTATTTGCAAACTGATTAGTTGGGAAGGTGACACTAGTTTTAATTCATTAATTAAAAAAAAAAGTAAAAAATGAACTGTAATTTCTCTCCCTTTTAATTAAGTTTCTAGAAACTTTATAAGTTTTATGGGTTTTTTTCTACCTTGGCCTCTTACCAGTAGTGCAAGGTTCTATGTAATCTGCTTTTAGGCTCAGTTGAACACTAGTAAAGACAATTCATACTAATGGTCTGTAGCTGGAACCAGCTTTGTCATTAAAAAAAAATTAAGTTTTAATATCAACTTTAAAGTGTAGTAGAACCCTGTTTAAGACCAGACTAAACAAGCTATTTTTATTAGCTAAGCACAGAAGGTATTGAAGACACCAAAATTAATAATAGAATTAGCAGTTACATGAAATGCAGAATATCTTCCAAACAGTAAAAACAAGTATCTATAGTTTTCTCTCAAAAGTAAGAATAAAAAGAAGTGTTCAAACTTAATGAGGAACATAGAAATACCTTTGTTTCCACTACAATACTGAAATCAGTGGCAGCACATTCCACACTTGTTGCTTAGAAGATAGTTTGGATTCTCAGACAAACTTTCTGTCTGTACTTCAAAAGAGCACTAAATGGAATACATACTAAAAACCTACTCATAAAACATGTAGATGTATGTGTGGTGGGTTGACCCTGGCTGGATGCCAGGTACCCGCTAAACCCTTCTGCCCTTCCCCTCCTCATCTGAACAAGGGAGAAAAAATATGATGAAAGACTCGTGGGTCCAGATAAGAGCAAGGAGAGATCACTCACCAATTACCTTTACAGGCAAAACAGACTTCATATGAGGAAATTAATCGAATGTTTTACAAATCACAGAGTATGCTGAAAAATAAAACCAAATGTTAAAAACACCTTCCCCCCACCCCTCCCTTCTTTCCAGTCTCAACTTCACTCAGTTCATCACACACGTTGATTTTACTGCTCCTTCTGCCCTCTCTTCCCCTGCTCCAACATGAGCTTCCCACAGGGTCACAGCCTCCCTTGGACATCCCTCGGCTCCAGTGTGGGGCCCTGCAGGAGCTGCAGGGGGATCTCTGCTCCCCCATGGTCCCCCATGGGCTGCAGGGCACAGCTGCCTCACCATGGGCTGCACCAGGGGCTGCAAGGAAACCTCTGCTCCGGTGCCTGGAGCACCTGCTGCCCCTCCTTCTGCACTGACTTGGTGTCTGCAGGGCTGTTTCTCTCACGTGTGCTCACTCCTTTCTCCCAGTGGGTGTTGCACAGAAGGGTTTTCTTCCCCTTATTAATCATGTTACTCCAGAATCACCACCAGCACCACAATGGCCTCAGCCTCGGACAGCAGAGGATCAATCTTGGAGCCAGCTGGCACTGGCTCTATCAGGCATGGGGAGAAGCTCCTGACATCTTCTCTCAGAGGCCACCCCTGCAGCCCACCGCCCCTACCAACCCCGGCCATGCAAACCCAACACAGCATGTTCCTTTTGAAATTCTTGCTTGGGATAATTGGATTTTTTTCTTTAAAGAAATATATTCTTAAATCACATTGATGAATAAGGGTGATCTGATAGCTATAAAACTGTTTTAGTTCAAAAAGCCATACCTGAATGAGTAAATGAATGTATTTAATTACCAATAACTTGATTGAATGCTCACAGGACACAGGCTCAAATATACTTACTTTAGCTTCTGCACTGGAAATGTTGCAACCCCAGATTCATGAAGAATAAAGGAACAATTTGTCCAGAATTAGAGAAGACTTTTAGTGCAGTGGTTATTTTTTTATCCCTCTGACATTTATAGATGAAAGAGTAAAAAAAAAAAAAAAAAAATGCAGTTGCTGTTTTTTTTCCAGGTGACAGGTCTTTTGCAAAAACAACTGACTGCTATGATCAACATGTTTTGCTCAAAAATATCTCTGACTTATTTTGTGAAATGTCAGAACAATAAAGCATTTTTCTTCTGGAAGCTGGCCTGAAATTAGCAAAAGCTGCTGAATACCCCAGGCTTTTCAGCTGTAGCCAAACTACCCCACATTTATATATTTTTTCATGGATGAAACAATCACCCGGTTTTGGCTGGACATCTGATATTTTCTAGAATCACTAATTTTAATTGATGATGTTAAAACTACAAGGCTCCTTAACACAAGGTAAGGCTGGATTGCAGATAACACAACAAAACTGGGAGGAGTGGTTGTGCTGCCATTCAGGACGACCTTGTCAGGCTGCAGAAATGGGCTGACAGACCCTTGTGAAGTTCCATAAAGAGAAGAGCCAAGTCCTGCACCAAAGGAGGAATAACCCTCTGCACCAGTACAGACTGGGGGTCAGGTCTGTAAAGAAAGAGGTGGAAGTCATGGGGGACACCAAGCTGCACATGAGCAGCATTCCCTGGAAGCAAAAAGGTCAACAGCCTCTTGCTGTGCTTTGTGCAGAGCAGTGATGGAAGGTCAAACCATTAAGTTGGTTCTGTAACACCACGAATGGAGTTAAATGCAGGCTTTGGAATGCACACATTTTTTCTAAGCAGGTTTAGATGCAAATCTTCAAATAATTTCATTGAGAAGCACCTATTTATCCCTATGATTACATCAAGTTGAGACACACATACTTGCTTAAGTAAGTCCTATCTCTAGAGAATTTATTCAATAAGAAACTGGGTTAACTTGGACGCAGAACTGCACAACTGCAATTAATGTGCTGCCACAAGCTTGTGTCCACACAGTGCTGCACTGAGCTTTATAGACATACCAGTTTGAGCTGCCATAACTCATGAGTTCTGAAATCTCTGCACCATTACACAAATATTTATTTTTGCACTAACAAATCCACAGATTAGTTGCAAATTAATATTTGGAGATTTCTTTATTTCTTATGGATATTTCAATTTTAAATAAACACACCAGGATTCAGTGAGATGTTATTTGATAAGAAAACAGCAGTGCAAAGTAGCATGATATGTTCTGGTTCATCTTGTATGAGTGGATCTGTTCCCAAGTCCTTGGCTACCCTTTGTTGATGCCTTAGTTTCTGATGGACATGAATTCAGCACAAGCCAGGAAAGGGCTGTTGCTTTCTTTGGATAAGCAATCCACATGTACATCAAAGAGCTGACAAAAAAATTTAGTTTCTCAGAATGCCAGGTCCATTTTTCCCACTGGCTTCTGTTGTTTTAGGGATTTCATTGTTTTTTGAAAATATCAATTTAAGTCTATCCAACGTCAGCACGGATCTCAAGGAATGTGACTTCTGGATCCTCATTCCTATGTGTTTTTCATTTCAGTTACCCTAGTTTCCTTCTAAAATGGGTGGTGTTCTGTTTTTGCCTTCTGTATTGTCCGCTGTTTGTGTCTCCTGAACTCTGTAAGGACAAGGGAGTGAGATGAGTCCAGAATATTTAAAAGGTTAAAGTCTGTTTGTAAGTCCATTAAGACTTTATAGTTTTTAAGCAGATTTTACTGGCCATTAAAATTCTGATGCCTTTTCCTGACAAAGATTGTAATGAGAACAGAAAATGGCATTAAATGGAATCCATTCTGAAGATGATTGCAAAAGATACAAGTCTAACTCATTCTCATTACAGCTTTGTGTTGGGATAATTGAGAATGTTATTCAGATACCTGAAATACTTGGAGAGAATTTTATTGTGATTGTAAAAAGGTGCTACTTAATTTGATTTAAAATTGGAACCTCAGTTGCCTACTTTTGCCGTTCAGCAAACGGCAAAGGAGCAGCTGACGCTGATTTTGTGCAGCCCTGCAGGAGTATTTTTCTCTTGCATAAGCCCAGCTACTGACATTCAAGACATCTGTGTATGGGTTTAAGACTCAATTTGTGATCATCCACAAAGCTGACATGTCAGCTGTTCCTGTCTTATTGTTTAGAATGAAACCGTGCTGGAGGAAAATCCTACAGGTTTAGATTGTGTTGAAACATGTCCTTCTCTCTGTGAGGATGATCTCGAGGATACCACCTCAATATCTGCTTCCAGGTAGCGTTGGTTTGGGTTTTTAATTTTGGTTTTTGCGACTGTGTCTCCTATAAAGACCTCAGTGAGGCCTGCCTAGGAATCTGAGAACCCTTATTTCAAGCTGGTGGAGCAAGCTAATATGAAAGCATAAAGTTAACCTTAAGGAGTGCTCAAGAAGCTATACCGTTTTCAGCAAAACAGTAAAGATATTCCATAATTGTATGGAAGAGACAAGTCCATTCATTCCTGTGAAGCTTTAAAGCAAAGAAATCATGCCATACCCGGTGCCATTTGGTAAAACATCAGTGGAAAATCATGGAAATTTGGTTTGCAACTGCTGAAGAACATTACATTTACATCTTTATTTACCGACTTTCATGGAAAAAAGTTCTCAGCTACTCTTCCTAAAACAATAAAATATAGTTATCTTTTGCAGTGATCTTGGAGAAAACCTGGTACTAAAAAACCCTGAAAAATTATTGACGTTTAGAGTTCAGAATTCTAATTAAGAAGTAAAGATTTGCACTTTTGTCTGTTATTAGATAACATGCTGGTAATATTTTCAAGGGAGCCTCAATATTTTACAAGCCTGGCTTCTAGATGCAAAAACTGAGGGTTTTACCTATGTCCCATATTCAGATTTCATTGCTTCTAAGAGCAGTACAATCAACAGCCAGTAATTTGCAACACAAATTACCACCTTTTATTTAGTGACTACTAGCAGAAAGTATAGAATAAGAAAAAAGAAGAAAAAAAAAAGGATAAAGCAAAGACCAGAGCCTGGCATTGTATTCTGGTGAAGAAGATCATTGGTACCTGCTCTCACTTCTTGCCCTTGAGCAGTCTAACACAAAGATTAGTTGTACCAGAAATTCAGTGTGAAAGCTGTATTATTCTGTTTCAAGTATCATTTACCCTTTAAGAAGTCAGATACAAAACAGAGTAGCAGGGAAGGAACGATTGGGTTTCTCAGCCACACAAAAAACTGAGGATTTTGGCAGAAAAAAAATATTTTATAAAATTTGTAAGAATGATGGAAAATATACTTCAAATTTAATAGCACTTACACAATTGTTTCTTTTTTTCTTTTTTTTTATTTTAGAGGAAATAGTGTAACTATTTCTAGATGAGGGTGCCTGCTTTGCGAGTTCATTTGAATAAGTAAAATATGAGCTAGTTTCATTATAATTTTTCCCAATTTTCATGATGCACAGTTGCTACTTGAGGAATAACCTATAAAGAAAGAAAATTTGAACATCATTTAAATAACCTTAGGCTTTTAATTTAATTTGAGGCATATCTCAGATCAATTGAAGGTCATAATCAAGGAGAAATTTTAAAGAATCTATTCTACAAGTGAATAATTTTCTAAAATCCTTCAGCTTCACACATTCCAAATGTTTTCCAAAAACCTTCCAAAGTCTTCCACTGTTTTTAAAAAAATTAAAAGTAGGTGAGTTTGGTTTGAGATTGTTGGGGGACTTTGTTTCTTTGTTTCCAGGAAAACATGGAAGAGGAGAGAGAGAAAATTCATAAAAATTACTCAAATTCTCTAAAACAAAAAGTTGTGCACAATTCTCTAAAAATTGCCCACAGTGGACAGTCTCTTCAAAACTATAAAGGGTTTTTTTATATTTGCAAAAATAAAAGTTCTCCCACCTCAAATAAATTTTTTGTTGGGGTTGATCACAGAACTCAAAGCTAATAATGAACACCAAAGGTGTTAGGAAGACCTCTGCCTTCGTACAGGTCCAAAATGCTGTTAATATTGCATAAGAATAAAAGCCAATCCTTTCAAATTGTCTATCTTGATTCCTTTTGCCCCAGTGTGTTACTGATAAATGCCAGTATCAGCTTGTTTTGAGTGGCTGTGTACTGAACGTGCTGTAAGAACAAATGAATCCCATGAAAATCCTTCTAACTCAGTTAGAGAACAGTTAGCAACTGGCAATGCAGCATCCTCTGAGGGAAAGAAAACATCATGAAAATATTACAAGCTGCAGGAAAATGTGGAAAAATCAAAGATGACAATCAACTAAGAGGAAAAAAAAAAAAGATACCTGTGGCTTGTAACAGCAATCTGAGACCCATATTCTTTTGGAATTGATTAGGAATCAATATCTCATACAAGTGGAATTAGAACCAAATCTAACAGAAAGACAACTCAACCGAGAAACCACTGATCTGTTTGGTGAAATACGTGCTGTTCGTGCAGCTATATGCACATGTGTGCATGTGCACATGTATCTTTGTGTGACAACACACATTCGTGTATATTACTTCCCAAGAAATCAATATAATGCCATGTTCTTGCTTAAACTTCTGCTTTGTGATATGGATTCTTGGGGAGATTCATGGCCTGCTAATGTAGTGCAAATTGTCTTACAAGATTCTTAGCAGTGGTCAATATGTTTACTGTTTTAGAGAATGAAGCATTACCCTTGAGAGACATGGCTCATATCCTAAGTACCAAAGGAAGGTTTAGTGAACAGAAAGCAGGGAATACAAACACAGCTTATGCTGAACATATTAATTTTAAATGATGTGGCCACATTCTTCAGCACTTGCTCAGAGCAGATTTTGCTTGACATAGTAGAAGTGCTTCTGATTTATGTCATGTGAATAATAGGAGAATCTGTGCAGCCATTTAAATGTGCTTCATTGGAAAACAGTGAAAACAATTCCAAAGGCATGCATTGTTGAACAGCATAAGCAGTCCAACTGCACAAGCACAATATCTGTATTGATCCAAACAAAGTCATTTTAGTCTTACAGGAAGAAAATAGAAATAGAGAAAACTGAAATTGCATGGCTTGTCTGGACTTGGCTTAGCCTGTGCTGATTTTAGCTTCTTTCAGTTATGACAATTTTCTAGCCATTAAGTAGGTGTCATCTAAATTTGTTTAAGCTTTAGTTTAGCTTTGTGTGCTGTACTGTCTGTTGTTCATGGATAAGTAGTAAAACAAATGCTCTTCACAGGCTGAAGAATTCTATTATAACCCCAGAAAAAAACCGTAGGGTTTAGGTGAGGACGGGAACAAGAGGACACAATTAGTAGGGCTTTATACACAAATTGTGGTGGCCAGACACTGGTGACCAAAGGTATAAACAAACACATAAATAAACAGGTGTGAGTTAGGTGAAAGAGGTTTCAGAGAATGCAAGAAAACAGGAAAACAAGTCTACTGTTGTCCTGGAAAGCAATGAAGTACTGGGTGAGTCACTGCAAGAATGAAAGAGAATATCCTTCTAGAGAGGGGCTGAAGGTGATAACCTTCAGAGGCAAATGAACACTGCAGAGGTGAGCATAACACCACAGAAGGATGTATAGATCCTAGAAAACTTTTGTTTGTCAGTCTTTACTCTGTTACTAACTAAAAGTGTTAAGTGTCGTCAAAACTGGCCTGTAATAACTACTGTGTTTGATTTTATTGCCTCAATTTTAATTGCAGTAACCAGAAATTCTTAGATCTGTATGTAAGATGTATTTCTTTTGATCCAGAAATGTGACCAAGACACTCCCTCTCTAGGGATAGTGGCTGAGTAAGGAAAGAGTAGAGGAGATGGGGAAATTGAGAATAACTCCTGCCCCTGACTGCCACCCTCCTGAATAGCAGCCTGAAATTTAGGAAATTCCTGGGCCAAATATGTTCAATATTGTTTTAATTAGCTAGTCCTCCACGAATTTTTCTAAGCCCTTTCTGGAGTAATATGGTGTCTTCTGACAATAACTACCACAATTCAATTACGTGTTTGGTTAAAAAGAATATTAAAAAAACCAAACCAAAAAAACCCATCCCAGTACTTTCTTTTGAATGCATAGAGCTCTTCTTTATGCAAGCATAACACAATGTATCTTATACTGTATATTTTTTTAAATAGTCATCTTCTGAGCTATGCTTTAAGGTTATAAACATGATTTCAGTTATTATTTTGCAATTTGTTAAGAGTTAATGAATGATACAGGAGAGATATTGATTCAGACTATAGGAATCAATTTTTAAAACATCCATAGAAATACTTAACTTTGCAAAGCCTTTATCCTGTTTTATTCTGCTAGGCAAACCCATGTTCTTTTTTCTTAGGACTTCAGGGAGTGTTGTCTGTAGTCCAACTTAAACACAAGAACAGGCCAACATGGCTTATACAGGCCATGCTGCTACTTTGTGACTTGGCAAATGTAGCTAAATATGAGACGATTTCTACATTGAAATTTAATCTCCTTACATAATTTATACTCAGCTTTGTAAGGAAATTAATCTCTTTTCATTTTTAAGACAATAACTGACAGCTAAAAATTCATTCCTTAAATTCATAGTTAGAACAGGTTTCCAAACAGGTCCTTTCACCAAAAGACTGAATATTATCAAAGAAAAGACTTTGTATTACAAGCCTGTTTTTGAGTCTGAACAGCCTTGCTTTGGCAGTATGACAAAGACATCCCTAATAGCTTTGTTTTCATGACTGACATTCATCCCAGGTGAACTCAATTGATACCAAGGGATTTATATAACAGGTATAATAAACAGGTCTTGGCATTTCCAAATACATTTCCTTCACTTGATATAAAGACATAATCATAATCTTGGGTCTTCTTGCCAGAAATTTCCCCCATTCCTGTTAGTGTGGAAACAAATATTAGCAAAGTTTAGGCTCTCATTCACACTGGAGAAAACTTTGTGATAGCTCATTTGGATATTAGAAAGAAATCCTTTACTACGAGGGTGGTGAGGCCCTGGCACAGGTTGCCCAGAGGAGCTGTGGATGCTCCATCCCTGGAAGTGCTCAAGGCCAGGTTGGATGGGGCTTGGAGCAACCTGGGATAGTGGAAGGTGCGAGTTGGAATGAGGGAATCTTTAAGGTCCCTTCCAACACAAACCTCTCTGTTATTCTATGATTCATTTGAGCCCTTCTCGCTGTTCTCAGTGAGGGCAAACTGCATCCCTGACTACTTGCTTATGTCTGTGATGAAGGAGTATAAATAGTGCAGCAGTATCAGCACTTTTAAAGCAGTTCAGGTTTCCTGGTTTTTGGTACTTCATACTCTTTAAATCAGTATGTGAGTGACTGCCTTCTACTGCAGCGGACCTCAGTTCATATAAAGGATTTTCCTGCCAGCAGGGATTTGCTAGCTGTAGTGGCTTTGGCAAGCAGCAGCTTGTTGTTAAGGAGCATCAGAGCCCTCATTCAGAAATGCTTTTTGCAGCTGTGTGCAGCTGACTGCCATTCCCAGTACCTGTGTATCCATGGTCACAGATCACCATAGCTGAGTCTCTCTGCTCTATTGGTTTAATTACAAAGAAGAGTTTGCTTATAAAATGAGTACTCAGGTTTTATATCTTATTGACTTTGTTACATTACAGTCTCACACAACTGCAGTTAATGTGTTGTCTGTCTTTTGTGACCTCTCTGACCACTCATCCTTACAGAATTTATTAATTTTATTAACAGTGTGGACAGAAGATTGCATTGTTGGCTGAAGAGGACAGCAAAGAGCTCTGGACAGTTTAGAACTACAACATGAGAACTGGAAGACCAGCTGAAGCAGCAGATATTACAAATTTGGAGCATCTCCTCATCACTGAGGATGCTCAGAGAGGACCCAAATAATCTTAGCCCATCCCTGAGCCACAGAATAATGCTATTGAAAATAACTTACTTCTGAATGTGAACACATCCATGTGGAGTAAAAGAGTGTAATGCAGAGATCTTTGATTCAGTAGAAACCTGAGAATGTCCCTATGATTCTGCACAGTGCTTTTGATTTACCTGGCTGGACTTATGAGCAGCCTAGTTGTGTTTGTTGTGAATGCTGTCCCAAATCCTCTCTGTTGGCAGAGATGCAACGCCACACAAACACGGTAAAGAATAAATTGTGCTGCTTTTCATTTCCACACCTTTCTGGTTCAGATAAGTACACAGCATTAACTGCTCCTTGTATAAACCTAACAACGCCTTACAAGGCAGAGCATCAGGAGGCTACAATGCTCAGCGCAACATTTCTTCAAGAAAATAATTCCCCTTTTCTTCCTGTCCCAATCTGTGGTCAAAGGTTAATGATCTTAAAATTGTTTTTGTTTTACTTGGCTTTTTACTCTGTTTACAAAGAGCTTATTAAAAGAGGATGTTTGATATGAAATCATAGAATCACAGAATGGTCTGGATTGGAAGGGACCTTATAGATCATTTCCAATCCCCCTGCCATGAACAAGGATGCCACTCATTAGAACAAATTGGTCAAGGCCCCATCCAACCTGGCCTTGAACACTTCCAGAAATTACAAAGTGACCTGCATGTGTCGTATCCAGAGCTTTGCAAAGTTTCACACCTCCTCAGGCCCTCATGCTTCTTTCCTCTATCAATAGTCATGCACAGCTGCCCCCTTATGAACTGAAACCACAATTTAATCACCATGGATTTTAAGAACAATGGTGTAAACGACTTATGAATCATCATAATTCCCCTGTGATATATGGTGATATCTATTATAGGTTCTTAGTAGTCAGTAGCAATGCCTGGAATTCCTGAGACAGCTCATGCCAGGAACGTGCTATCAGAGGTGTCTGGCACTACTGATAGGTGGGAGCATTATCTCTTGAGGTTGGCTGGACTGCTCCCTGAAAAATGAAGAAAAAAGCCTGAAGATCCATTACCATTCCCTCATGCAAGCTCTGACCCTCACTAAAAAGATCATCAGCACTGAATTTCTTTGTATCTCCCTTTGGCACTTTTGTGTTGCGGTCACCCAGCCGGTGGGGGAGCCACCGGCTGAGTCACCCGTGGCGTTTGAGGCTGCAGCTCAGCCTGCCTTTTCTGTGGGGATTGCAGATTGGGTAGATGACACCTCTTGGGACAGTGAGCCCTGAGAGGTAGGCAGGTTGAGGCAGTCTCCCACCGTGGGCTGCTGTCCAGCTAGGTACCGTCCCCTCCCCTTTCTCCTCATAGATGGTTTAGATATTCATATAGTTGGCTTAATATTCATACAAAGCTGGAAGGTTCTAAAGTTCTGTTCTTCCCATTGGCTCATTTAAATATGTCCCTCCTACGTTTGCTGCTTATTGGATACTGTCATCTCCCTTCATGTACCTCATTTGTCCTGTCCCTTGTTCCTCCCCTTTCCCCCCCCCTTAAAACCTGGTGCAACGGTTATTTTGGGGCTCGTTTTGTGGTTCCCGTCCTTGCTGCGAGTTCCCCTGCCCCCTCCGGGGCATGGAATAAACTCTTGGATTTACACCACGGGCGGGTCCTCCTTGATCTTTGTGCTGTCTCTGCGTCGCATTCTCATTATCAGCTGCTGCTAGCCCCAGCCTGGGCTTTGGAAATATCAACCAGCCTCGGAGCTGTCGCGCGAAGGCTAAAGGCATTGCCTTGCCGCTGCACACGCGCTGTTGCCACGCGAGATCCGGGCACACGAGGACACTGTCGGCCATTGACCAGCCAGGCGGTCAAGCGGCCAGCGACACTTTAGTGTTCCTTTCCTTCCTCTCCAAGAAAAGTCAGCAGCATTTTTAGCCTACTAGAGGCCAGTGCAGTAATGTTTGCTAAGAAAAGCTTTTCAGCAAATGTTTTCTTGCTACAGTTTTTTGTTTTAGTTTGAGCTTTTTTTCTTCATTCGTCAGAAAATGCTGATTCATGCCAAGGAAAATTTTACTGGGAATGTCTTGACTTGATTGCATTTGGGAATTTCACAAGGATGAAGATGGAAATCTGTACCAGAGATTCCCTTCATTTCTGAATATCCCAAATCACTGCGGCACACACAAGAGTTCAAATCCCTTGTACATCCCTTACCTCAATCAAGAACTGTTCAATAAAAGTGGAACATAAATTTCCCCATCAGAAGTTATCATATGAATATTTTTTTATTTTTCTTTTTTTTTTTTTAACTCATCTATAATGAATCTCACTGGCAGGTTTGTTTGAAATTTGCAGTAAGGGACTGTCATGGTTTGACACTGGCTCATTGCCAGGCACCCATGAACCCAGGGTTCATTCACCCTCCCCTGCCACAGCTGGGCAGAGGAGAGAAAAATTCACAAAGAGTTCATGAGTTGAGATAAGGACTGAGAGAAAACACTCCAAAGGCAAAACAGGCTCAGCTTAGAGGTACAAAGTTAATTTATTACTAATAGCATCAGAGGAGGATAAAGAGAATTATAAAATCAGCCCTTAAAAAACACCTTTTTCCCTGCCAGCCCCTCTCTCGTTCCAAACGACAGCACAGGGAGACAGGGGTGTGGGGGTTTTGTCAGTTCGTCACCCTTTTTTCTTCGAGAAGAAAAGACGAGGTTTTCTTCTGCTGCCCAGGGAGAGAAGTCCTTCTCCTGCTGCATGGTGGGGTCCCTCTCAGGGGAGAAAGTTCTCCATGAACTTCTCCAGCATGGCTCCAATCTCACAAGCAGCAGTTCTCCCAATTCTGCTGCAACGTGAGTCCCACGGGCACGCAGTCCTCCCAAAACTGCCGCAGCGTGGGTCACTCATCCATGGGGTGGAGTCCTCCAGGACAGGCTGCTCCAGCCTGGGAGCAGGGGCCCCTTCTCTCTCTCCACTGGGTCTCCCACTGGTCCACAGCCTCCTCTGGCATCCACCAGCTCGGGAGTGGGCACCTCCCCCATGGGCTGTGGGTGGATCTTTGCATCCCCCATGGGCCCCATGGGCTGCAGGGGCACAGCTGCTTCACTGCTGTCCTCACCATGGCCTGCAGAGGAACCTCGGCTCCAGTGCCTGGAGCACCTCCTCCCCCTCCTTCTCACTGACCTTAGTGTCTCCATGTTGTTTTCCTCACATGTTCTCACCTCCTCCTCTTCTCTGGCTAGAGGAAAAAACACTGCATGCACTTTGTTTTGATTTTCTTCTTAAATATGTTATCTCAGAGGCATTACCCACCCCTCCAAACGGCCCAGTTTTGGCCAGCAGCATGTCCATCTTCAGAGCCATCAGGGACTGGCTCTGCCGGACATGGTGGAAGCTTCCAGCAGCTTCTCACGGAAGCCACCTCTGTGCCCCCCTGCTACCAAAAACCAGGCCATGCAAAACCAACACAGGCACTAAGCTGCATTCTGAATGACATGAAAACCATTACTTAAACCTAAGTCAGTTAATATACTGGATAGGAAAAGGCATATGTTGTTACTTGTTCGTACTTATTTGGAAGTTCATAAAACTTATATTTTTTTCTGAATTGCTAAGAAAGAGGGGTGAGTGGGAGAGATGTTAAGCAAAAAATAAGAACAAAGATTAAAATAGATGGCAAGTATAAAAGCATCAAGTGTTCTTTTAGCAACACAGATGTGAAAGAAATTAATCTGATTGTGAAAAAATTGAGGAAACACCTGCACCTCTTCACAGCCTGGCTGGCAAGAATGAGTAGTGAAACCTCAAAATTCTCAGTTGTTAAACTGAGACAAATCTAAAATCTATGCAAAATTGTACCTTGAGTTCCACCCATGCAGTCTGACTGACTTCACTGAGCGTGAACAAAGTTACTCTTAGACCTTTCAGAGTTACAGAATTCTCACACGGGCTTTGTTTCCCACAGATTGCACTCTGTCTTGCTGGGAACACTAAGACCATAACACAGAGGACTGAAATAGGGATACTTCAGTGTTCTGTCTTTTCAATGCACAGAAAGAGGATTTGGGGCTCGTGCAAAAGGAATATCTGATCTATAAACCTCATCTTTCAGCTAGCTCAAGTAATACACCTCCTGCCTCTCCCATTTGTGTCTGTTGGTGATTCAGGAGAAAAAGAAGAGCAAAGTGAGCCAAAAAGTCTATGGGAATGTGGAAAAAAAGGAAAAACTATAGAGTCTATTAGAAGGAAAACTGTAGAGTCATAGAATAGTTTATGTTGGAAGGGACATCAAAGATGTGGTTGTTCCAAAGCCCTGCCATGTGCAGATCCACTAGACCAGGTTGCTCAAAGCCCCATCCAACCTGACCTTGAACACTTTAAGGGATGGGGAGTCCACAACTGCTATGAATATCAAAATACTGGGCCTTTAGAGCTTTAAAATATTTCTAGTTCAAACCTGATACTAAAATTAATGTACACTTGTACAAGAAGGGAGGAAATGCCATTTTTTTTGTATCCACTTCACTCGTGCTAATTAACACTCATAATTTCTAATCTCCAGACTCTATTGGCATCAAAACTCCAGGCTATTTGGGAAACTTTGGAATGTACCAGTAGTTGCTACAGTATACTTTCAAATTAAACTAATCCTTAGTGATAATAGTGCTTATCAGGAACAAATCTGGATCTGAAATATTTATCTACTCTTCACCCCACTCTTCTAGTATTAGCATAGTAATCTCTCTTTCCAGTTCAAATGCAGCATTTGTAATACTACTTCGCAGTATGTTTCTGGTGTCTTCTGCCCTTGTCTGTGTAATTCATGTTTGAAATGCAATAAAAGATTCTGGAGAACAAGAGAACTACATAAATCCTTTCTTAAATCCTTCAATCTGTAGATTAAAAAAAATCCCCGCATTAATGTTTGTAAACCCAATAATGGGACCAGGTCCAACCATTTATGGCTACATTTGCAATTCAGATCTCTGTTAACATGAAGATTAAAGTAAGGATTAGTTTCCAGCCCCAAAAGGCACAGTTTAGCAGCCAAATATGAGTTGATCATCAGATGTGCCAAAACGTAGAAATACAGGAAAGATCAAAATGGTCATTTATGATGTCTCTTCTTTGAAATAAAGATTAAAACAATTTTAAACGCCTTAGCATTCTGAATGTTCCTATAGGACTTGTCAAACTGCTCCTTCTGATCCTGTCTCATTGACGTTAAAAATTATGAAGGCCCCAGCTTTGGTGTGTTTCTGCTGAGGGTAATTTGACAGCGTTAGTGGAGGTGAGCGGCTTCTCCCGTGCACTGACCCGGGGTAGCAGATCTGGCAGATAAACAAGTCTGTGACAAATAGCACTGACATCCCTGTCAAAAGATTAGACATGACTCAGACCCAGTATCTGTACACAGCCCAGTGCTGGCTTTCAGTGACAAATGGTTTTAGTCTGACAGTGTGTTTCACTGCTTGAACTTTCATCTATCAAAACAAGGCTCAGAAGGAGGGAGCACAATAGAAAGCCACACGTACAGGCAGAGAGCCTGGCCTGCCCGCTCAAACACTGCTTGTAGTTTTTTCCACTCTTTTGGTACCCATATCATTCTCTGAAAAATATTGTATTTCTCCTCCCTTTTTCCCCTAAATTTAAAAGAATAAACCAAGGAAAGTTTAATTTCATTACTTGCAAATACAAACATTAGAAAAGAGCACGTGATATTTTAATGAAATCTCTCTCACACAGGAGATGAAGTTTCGCTCACCCATGGACAGAGCCCCACAGTTGGTATTGGACTAATGGAAAATTTAGTCAACTTCCAGACAGTTATCCATACATGCTTTGAAGACATCAGAAGGTAGAAAACCAACAGTAGGCAGTTCCTTCTGGATGTTCATTATGTTTTGACATTAGCAGCTTACATCTGGATTTCTATTTTTTATTTCTCTGCCTCCAATTTCCAGCCAGGAATTAGTTTAAAGTTTTTCTACACTACAATAAAAAAACCCAAACAAAACACAAAAATCAGTGGACTGTTGTACTGGGTGTCCATATCAGGGTGTTGGCAGGGGGGCTCTGTCAGGAGAGGCTGTGAGCAGTTAACTGTGTCAACCAGCATCTGCTCAGTATCTTTTTCACAAAAATTGTATTTTAGAAGGCTGGTTTTACTCTCATTAATTCCATTCCTGTCTTTTAATTGTTCTGTCTCTTAATTTAATATGAAAATTAAGTGATACTTTCCCTTACTTTAACACACGTAATCACCAAGTCATCCTATTCTTCTTTGTTGTTGTTGTTTTGAACACTGGGCAAATATTAATTTTCTCTAGGGTTTTGTAATGTTCTGTTATTATATCACATAATAAATATCTAACTTTATATTCAGAGATCTGCTCGAACTTGCACGTGATTTTGGAGGCATTGTGTTTTAATGAAGAGAGACAATGACTTCTTCAGTAACTACTAATTCAAAATTACTTATTCTGCACCTGTGGTTCAATAGGAGAAATTTTGTTTTGGATTTTTTTTCCAAATACAGAAGAAAACTTCAGTGTTTTCTTAAAAAAATATTTATAGTATAGGTAGACTTATCCTCAGAACTTGTTTCTCATTTGCATAGTCTTTGTTATTTGAGCCATTAATTTTCCTTTCTATGCTTAGCTTTTTGTATCAAATTTTACTCTTAGTGATTTCTAATTTATATCAATTAATATCTTTTTCTTTGATTCCATTTGGTAAGCATTGATTGTTATTTTCCAGATATTGTCCTGATTTATCCACTAAGACAGGTTAAGAACTATAAAAAATGGTCTTCTTTACAAATTGTTACTTCTCGAATAGAAATAAAATAGTCTCAGAAATTCTTTTCATAAAGTTCTGTTTTTCAAAGATCATGTAATCATAGAACTATAGAATGGTCTGGGATGGAATTGACCTTAAAGATTATCTAATTCCAATCCCCCCTGCCATAGGCAGGGACAGTTTCTACTAGACTGGGTTGCCCAGAGATACTCAGATATTGTTGCTTCCTTTTATTTTTTTTTTTTTTTCGTCCTCTACTTTCAACTAAATTCTCCTCAGCTTGGAAACTGAGCTTAACTGAAATGGCCCATATAATTCATAGAGACAAGCTAATCACTAGCTTGAAAGTTGGTGGTTTCCTAGGAAGTGGTGGTCAGGACCATCTTACAATCAATGAAACAAAATAAAAGTGATTTGGACTATCTTTTATCTTCTTTTATTAAATATAAACAGATTATAATCACCAGTCTCTAAGCAACAGATAGATACTAATCCAGCAATTAATTCATCTTTATCCATATAATGAGGTCCAAAATAGAGCTGGCTTGTGTTAAACGTGACACCTCCAGTGAGGAAAAAAGAGAAAAAAAGAACCCACCTGTATGTACATGTATTCAAGAACTCTAATGACTAACTACTGTCTGTGTGAGACCTTTAATATGTCTCCAAAATTGAAACTCTCCTTAGTAACACAGTTTTTCTTTCTATTACGTACAGATATTATAAAGCAAACCCTCTGTTCTCTGCCTTAAATAAGAATCTTGAATAGACTCCATTTCCATTCTTTGCTGTTTAGCCCTTTAGTCTTTTCACGTCGACAGCTGTGGACCTATTGAAGCTAAAACTCGTACTGACATTGCTACTAGTGAGTGACACCATTTTTTCTCCTCTTCACCCTTTCTTTTCCCGTGTTCAACCCTTTCAGTTTTTGCTAAACTCATAATAAGTGGAACTGGCAATTCCAGCCATGTAAATTAGCCCAACACCAACATTCCAGTCACTGCACTTAAACCTCTCTCTCCTCAGGACTGGGAGAGCCAAGTTTGGCCCCCAGTTTTGTACCACAGATATCAAAGCAACTAAGGGAAAGGGGAAACTGTTCCGTTGTGTTTATTACAGCTATTTATTCTGCATCATACAGTATTTCACGTTAATGCAATTTTAATATAAATTCTATCTGTTCACACTTGACTATTCCTACTACTTTCTAGTGAGACAAAGTCTCCCTATTTACCTTTGTGCAAGATGTAGGGCATCCCACACACACAATGCATTAGTTATGGTGCCAAAAGGCTCTTGCCATAACTCATTCATTGGTACTGTTGAACCATTGTAATAAGCTGATAACCAGCAGTGCTTAAAGGGTCCCACCTTTAATGAAATTAGACTTACAATAACATGGAAAAGGAATTTAAGATTTTTGCATTTAAGTCACTACTTACACATTACTATTTCTAATCACCAGGGGTTGTTTCTTCCACTTCTTTTTTCTCTCCATCCTGCAGTGATTCTAAAATTTCTTAGTAGTATTTAACATATATAATACATATACATATATAATTAATAGGATGTTATTGCTTGACAATGCAACCAAAACTTAGATAAGAATATACCGAGAAGATATCCGTATTGCCTGCAACTTTTGGTTACTCAGTTAAGTTGCTAAGAGTATTGGGTGGAAGACAGCTGCCCTTCCCTGGATAGAGCTGTGACATAAGCAAAGGCCATCATTCTTGACTGCTCATTACTGCTCAACAAGTACGGGCTACATCCCTCCAACATCTACAGACTAGTTTATTTAAGTGCTCTCTAATTAACTAATAAAATTACCAGATTTGTTGAGACTAACAAGCCATTGCAGTTAAACTAAGTCATTTTGCCTGAATTTAATCAGGTACTGCTCATGAAAGTGTTTGCAGGCTAAGTGATGGGATTGGTAATATGAAGGGGAAAGCCAGTGAAGCAGGGGGAGAGACAGTAATCTCTTTTAGCCTAAGAGATTCTGAAGTGAGTGTCTGTCAGTGTCTCCAGTTATCAGGAAAAAAGTTGCAAACATTGCACAAAATCCTCACATACTCTACACTGCAAGTGACAAACCATGACCTAAGAAGAAAAGAAAAATATGCCAAATTAACACAACTGCAGGCTCCTTTGTTGCTGTTCATGATAGCAGATCGTTTCCAACACAGGACTCTTTTTCCTGTTTCTTAGACCCCTCAGCTAGACTTTAAACTTACTTTGCAGGCTCATTAGGAGAGAATAGTGGTAAAAAGTCAAAACCAGGAGTCTCTGAAGTGTTCAGTTTTTCATCTGGTTCTGTGTGGCGTTGAACATTGGGCTTCAATGTCTGCTGCCACCATTAGAGATTCCATATTTTTGCTTTAGTGGCACTTTGCCAGTTCTCTCTCTGTTCTCTCCTGCATATTCTGGGCACTGAAATGTTCTGGGTTTTTTTTGCTGGCATGATACTTTCTTAGAGGAAATCAACTCTGGAAGGTAAAACCACATATTGATTGAGTTCGACATTCATATAATTATAAAATATTTAGGGTGAGAAAAGACCCCAAAGATCATTGAGCCCAATTGTTAACCCAACACCACCGCGTTTACCCCTAAATCAGGTTCCCAAGTGCCACACCCACACACCTTTTGAACACTGCCGGACAGGGTGACTCTACCACTTCCCTTGGCAGCCTGTTCCAATGCCTGACCACTTTTTCAGTGAAGAAATTTCCCCTGATACCCAATATAGGGAAAGCTCCCCTGGCACAACTTAAAGCCATTTCCTGCTGTCCTGTCACTTGTTACTGGGAGAAGAGGCCGACCCCCAGCTGTCTATAACCTCCTTTCAAGGATTTGTAAAGAGAGATAAGGTCCCTCCTGAGCCTTTTCTTCTCAAGATTGAACAACCCCAGTCCTCTCAGCCTCTCCTTACATGAATTTTTCTCCAGACCCTTCACCAGCTCTGCTGTCCTCATTTGGACACTCAAAACTTCTGGGTTGTTATCAGTATTCACAATGCATATTTCCGAGAAAGATTAAAAAGAAAAAAGTTTAATATGCTACCTCACTCTTTGTTAGGGTGAATGCAGCTTTATTTAAACATTGTTAAAAATGCACCTCGATGTCAGCCCCACCAATGGGATTTTTTGTCAATGATGTTTTTAAATTTTATTTTTCAGAGAAAGCAGCATACTGAAATAAGCCCGAGCATGTGATGTGCAGTTCTAATAAAATACATCCCCATACAGAACTGTTCTACACGCCTCTTTAGAATATTAAACTACTTTTATTCTTTTATGTGCTGTTTAAACTGACATGAAGATTTGTGGATACTCAAAGCCTGGAGACTATAAAAGAACACTCATAGAGATGTAAGATAGGAGGGATTGTTTTGTTTGCTGTTTGTTTGCTTTCTCAATATAAAATATGTTTTTGAACTAACTTGACCTCTATCACTTGATAGGTACATGAATTGCTTACTGATGTCTGAAAATACTTCAGTTCCATCTTAGCCACTTCATTTATGTGCAGAAATTTACCACTGCTCTCAGAAGTTCCTTGTTTTTGTCAGGTTCTGATTTACAACATACAAAAGTCTCTGAAAATGTTTCTTATGTGTAATTTCGGCCAGTTTGGGTCAGCTGTCCTGGCTGTGCTCCCTTTCACCTTCTTGTGCACCTGTCCACTGGCAGAGTGTGAGATGCTGAAAAGTCCTTGACTTAGTGCAGCTCTCTGTGGCAACAACCAAAGCATCAATGTGTTATCAATGCTGTTCTCATACTAAATCCAAAACACAGAACTGCAACAGCTACTAAGAGAAAACCAACTCTATCCCAGCTGAAACCGGGACACCACTGAAAACTATTGAGTAGCCATTCAACATTAAGGATTAATCACTTGAACTTAGCGTGAAATTAAATCAGGCATCTTTTCCTGAAAAAAATATACGGAATCTGTTTTCCTTCCTGAAACTTCCAGTTCCCAAAATGTTGTTAAGTAACTAGTGTTGATTTTGTTTATGAAATATAAATCCCCCCTGTTCAAACAGCTCCTGCACTTTCTGGAGTTTTTAAGCAATGTGTGGTTCAGTTAGAGTGTCATGATTAAAATATTCTTGTCTGTATTTAGAAAACTCTCCAATTCTGTCCTGTTTGAAAATGGCAGCAAGGTAACTACTTATCAGTTCAGATTCTACTGAAAGTCAGGGAAACAGGTTTTTAATGTTCCATGTAAATCCACAACTCCACCAGTAGGTGTTTCCACACCTGTGGCTTTTTGGAAACTGTAAGAGTGCTACAGCAAAGGAATGACTACAGGGAGGCTTCTTCAACATGGAAAACAGAAAATTTTCTGATTTATTATTTGAATCAGATCTGAAATCAGCTGACTATCATTTAATTGTTCCAGAACTATAAAGAACTAAGGCTAAGTCTCATCTGAGCAATGCAGACGTCTGTAATGTAGACACCTAACCAGGTGCCTGGCTACCACACGTGAATCTAGCTCCACTAGACAGAGGAGAAAAATGGGCATTTTTGGGGAGCAAGCCAACTCCCTGCTCTAGCTGTTCATGACACAGTGAAATAGAACAAACATTTGAAGTGCCAATTCTTCTTTGACTTTATTTTGAATTTAGATAGTAAGCTTAGAAACACATCTCTATCCTGTCAATTCTTGCAGCTGATTCCCCCTCAGTGGGCAGGATTTGTCCTATCAGTTTCAAGCTCTTAACTTTAGATAGGTTTTGTCACAATTTGGCAGAACTTTGCTCTCTCTATTCCTTCAGAGAGGGACAAATGTTGGCTTTTCCTGGGATCCTAACCTTTTTCCTTTTAAATCTGGAGAGAATGAATCCCACACCTGGTCTTGATTTAAAAGCTGTTCAGGATCAACTGACATTTGTATCTAAACTCTGATTTTGGACATGAAATGCAAAGAAGATTTTAAGGAGGCGGATCTAACCAAAGAAAGTCTCCCACTGAACTATATATGACCAAAATTGTTTAAATGTAGTATTTTACTTTGTTCTTTATTAAAATAGTTGATATCATTCGACTGATATAAATTAGGATTAACATAACTTTACAGAAATTGACAGTTGCATTGATTTACACTGACTGTGTTATATCACATAAAATATACAAAATAGACAAATAAATGTTTGGAGATTTAAAATGGGTTGTATGGTTCAATTTTTCCCTCTGTCACGAAGCCTGTGAATATTTTTATCATGCTGATCAGTATCTGAAAATTATCACCTGGTTATTTCATTTACCTGTCCCTTGAGTTACACCTTTTGTGTCTTTCTCTGGATAGATCTTAATTAATTCAAGACATATAAATGAGGTTTATAGGTTTGGAGTTTTATTGCTCTTCTTTGCTAGTCAGTAGAGACAGATCTCGTGATGCAAATAAAAATGAAGTTTATTTGATTTTTGGAGGCTTCTTTCTCTATAATGACAGGAAAACAGTGACACCAACTAAGATTCTAATTCTGCATTTTAGTGAAATGCCTCCAGTCCAGAGGGACTAAAACCAGCCTTTGTGTCTGACATAATAGTAGCTCCATTAGGAGGCTCAGTAAATCTGTGCAGTGGTAAAACCACCCTGACAGCACAGACCAGAATGAAGCTGGACTGCTCACAGACACTCCACATGAACCTCCACTTCTAAAAACTGCTCTCACATCTGATGCAGCTCCATTTTAAGGCAGAGATTGATAGTTTTCTTTTTCATTTATTTTCCACTGACTCAGCTTACCTTTCTTATAGAAAAAAAAATTGAGTATTAACATTTCTTTTTCACATAAATGATAAATACTTGAACTGACTAATCCTTGCAGTTGTGTTTAGAGGCCATCTGGTGGAAGATGTTTCATACAGAAGAACAAAATATTTCATATTTTATGTTTTTTCTTCTATTGTGTGGGACAAAATATTTTATATAACTAATTATATTTATAATTGTAAATATATATGTGTGTGTGTGTATAAATGCACAGATTTATGTCCCAGTCACTGAAATGCAAAGTATTCTTTCATTTAATTTCCATGGAAGCGGAAGGAAATCCCTTTCAGAGTGGAGCAAAGGGGAAAAGCACTCTGAAGTACTCACCCATTATATCTTTTCTTTTGCAAATAAATGTAAAAAAAAAAAAAAATGCAGAAAGTGGTCAGGGAGTAATTAATTATCACTATGAAGCTCAGACTTTTATTCAATTATGCACAATTCATGATAATAAAATTATAATATCGTTCCACTTTATAGCTCCTTAACCACACTTATTCAACAAAAATGCAAAGATCAGGAAAAGCAGTGAAGAACAGAGCAGTGCAATTAGTGAGATGGCCTGAGAACAGTATGAGAAAAAGTTATATCAATGGTCACTAGATCACAGAAGCACAGAAGCAAAGGCTGCTGATTCTAAAATGGTCTTCTCATGAATCTCATGTGTTGAATAAAAGAGTCCCACATCTTTAATTTTCATCTTTGTTTGATTAATTCTTAGTTATTACTTTTATGGAAATTCTATTCCAGAGACTTTGGCTGTTTCTGATGTTAAAATATTTAGTTTTCTTATTTTGTTAAGCAAGTACCCCTGATCTTAAAGTGCACAGCTGCTTTCACCTTAGTGAGTGTTTCCCTTTCCATTGTCACAAACTACAGACAAAAATTAATTATGACCTATAAAAACTCTTTTAATAAACAAAAATGTTCACCTTATCCTTGTCCACAGCAGCAGGATTGGAAGTTGATAGTTTAGAAATGAGGGGCTGAGTCATTGGAAACATCATTCTTCTGCCTTCCAGGTGGGCACTCGTGTTTTCTTGAGCTATTTATACCTTTTGCCCCATCACTGTTCAATAGAAATTTGGGTTCCTTGACTTTGATGAATGTTTTAAACTTTGTGATTTTTTTTATTTGGAGAGTTTTGGGATTTTGCACTGGTTTTGTTCAAGTTTGTGGATTTTTTTTTCCTTTCCCTAAAAAATTTGAAAAAAAAAAAAAATTGGTGGGGAGAATTTGTATTACCATTAAATTCTGCCTTAGGTATGCATTACAGAGAATCAATTCCTGGCTGAAAAAATCCTGAAATAAAATGCATACATACCTGCCAGGTATCATATGGTTCAAATGGATGGAGAAACACTTAAATCTCTTAATGACATGCCCAGTGTAGCACTGCAGAATTGTAGACACTGCCAGGTAACGTCTCCTGCTGCTGGCCTCTGGGCACGTTGTGAGATTTCTCTCTGCATGGACCGAATTGTTTTCAACATTTTTTGCTAGAGCTTAATCTTCCTACACACTGTTAAAAAACCGAGGGCTTGAGTCCTTCTGTAAGGAAGAAGGGTTATGCAGTTTATCAATGCAAACTCCAAATTCTTGCTTCTTTACTTGTGCTAATAACGAAGGTTTCACTGATGTCACTGGATGTGAAATTAAGCCTTCACTGCCCTCGAGTAATGAAATCCATGTTTCCTTTGTCATAAACATGTCTGGTTGAATTAATTAGAGAGAGCTTGCTTTGGGATTTGATCTGGGTTCTCTTCTGTGCTTTTAATTAATTATTTGTGATCTGACCCTCTTTTTTTCTTGTTTTAAGGTTTTTTAAATTGATTTTTGTTCAACTAATGTCCATCAAAGTGTAAACTTCAGTTTGTCGTATTTGTCATATCACATGTATATTTTCTACATGCTGTTTTCAATATTCTGTCTTGTTGGAGAATTTCCTTTGATTTTTTTTCCTTGCATAGTTTGTGGGTTTTTTTATACCATTTATATTCTTTAAACTCCAGATTATTTTCACAATTTTTGTTAGATGTGGCTATTTTACTTATTCAAGATATATTATTTAAGAGAAAAGAGTGATAAAAGAAAGGTTTGTTTATTTTGCTAGATTTTTTTCTGTTTCCTGATGGGATGAATCAGAAAGCATTAGCAAGAAAATAAGTAAAAGATTATGAGGAACTCATCTTCTGTTTTGATATTTTAGATAAATAATCACTTGTTCTAAATCTCTGCCATGTTTCTGACCTTCCTGAAACTTAACTTGAGTACTCAGGAGATGATTGGGAAACAAGATTTGTTGATTTGGGATCTTTTGAAGCCAGTTCTATCATAAAGCAGATATTCCATTTTTGTGCAAATAATCTCATAAAAACTCTAAATTGCACTAGCGAAGTTAACACAAAAAATAATTTATTTTTTTTTTATTATGTACTAGTAGTTACTTTAAAAAAGCTGAAGTGAACTAAGAAGTTTTAAATTTGTTGTCTTACAACACAAAGGTTTTCCTTCTGTGGAAATACCGTGCCAAGTATGGGTGGGGGACACTGTGGAAAATGCAACATCAGACAGATCATGATAAGTGAAATCATAATGAATGGGAAAAAGGACAGGGCTGCAATAGAAATAATATTCATTACCCTGGTAATATGTTCTAAAATTGCTGAGTGCCAGACTGAGCCTCATCCGCTGTGAAATATTCTAATGACCAATGAGTACGTAAGTCTAAGTGAATTAGGAAGTCCACCTAAATCAAATAAATCTCATAACTTAGTGCTCACAGACCATTATTAAACTTAATATGAAGCATAATAAGGGCTGCCCAGGGAAAATTTTATCACTGGAAATCCACGGCCATAGGTGACTTGCAGTTCCCTGTAATAATCAAAGACAAATTTTCTTTGAATTTCTAATAACTGCCTGAAGTACTTTGTTGTTTGCCTTCACTTATAATTTCCATCACATGCAATGAGAATACAGTGGTGGGACAATTACAGCACACTCATGAACACAGATTATGTATTTTAGTATTTCGTTAGAAACTATTTGCAATTAGTAGAATTATTAGCAAGTATGCTTCAAAAATAAAGAATTATTGAGAAAAATCCCCAACAAGATACAAAAATAACAGATTTTGATGTGATTTCATATTTCAGCTTTCGTTCCACCAGTATTTCAAAAAGAAGTGTTGAAGATTCAAATCAACCTTAGAGCTTCCTTATTCCTTTCTGTCACACACAAACTTTAAAATGTTATCAGTCTGGAAAGCAGCTGCCAGTTCTAGAAAGAACATTTCATATCCTCAAGTGATTTAAATTAGATTATTTACATTAGTTGACATTTAATATTAGTTGAGTGTTTTATGGTAAGTTTCCTTTCAGGTTGAGTTCTCAGTTTGGCAAAAGTTTTGCAGTTCTCTGATGATGATCTGTGCTGAAGACTGGCTACCAAATTGTGTCTCTCTGTTGAGAGAGTGATTAACAAAATCTCTGCCATTAAATAGGAATAACACAAACAGATATCCACACATCTGCATGCACAGAGAAGTTCTTTGTAGATGCAATAACATATGGTCTTTGTTTCTTATTTGGGGTAGGAGTAGTTTTTCATAAAACCCTGGATGTTCTGCTGTTGGCACTCACTGCAGCACCTTGGTAGGGCACCTTGAAACAGTACAAGAACTTTTTACTGACAGATGCCACTGTCATCTGTGTCAAGTTCCTGGACTTTGCCTTTCTTTTTTTCTGATATATTACACCCTGAAAGTCATCTTTCCTTCATTTTCCACATCTCATTTCTCTTTCTTCTTTGCTTGAAAGACTGAAATTGCTCATTATCTGCTATAACTTGTCATCAACGGAGTTATCTCAATTTATACCAGCTGGACCAAAGCAGTGAATGGCTATAAAATGCTGTTCTATTTTATTATAGAGTTGGTTGGATTTAACCTATTATTGTATTTCACTGGCAGGTTTTTTTTTCCCCCTCTGTCATCTTGTAATAAAATTATTTAGCAAACAAACATATTAAACGATAATGGTTTTCCTTAAGAACCCATATATTTATTGTACCAACCAGACCAGATAAAGTGTGTTTGAAAAACTATTAAAGCAAAGAATGTACAATGTTATGTGATGTGATGGAAATTCAAACCTACAGAGGAGCTCAGAGAGTGAAGAGGATGTAAATATACACATTAGTTCTAGAGCTCACTTACTATTGATGCAACTTTTTACTTGAGGCATTTGGGCTGTTAACTGAGTCATAATCCTAGAATAATCATGCAGTTTCTTATAACTGTTTTAACTGTATTCTAAAGCACAAAATTCTCTTGTCTTTCTTCTAGGTTTCTAGGAGGTTTGGCTCAGATTGGTTTCTGTTTCATCTAGATGTCTTTACCTAATTCTGTGTGTTTGTTTTTAAAATCTCCAACCCTCATCTGATGAAGGAAATGCCATTCAGTTTGAATCAGGATCATAATGGATCTTCTTTGCAAAAGAACAAATCTGTCAGTGAAGAATAGGTGAGAACAGCATTTTCTAATATTTCAGTTTGGATTATCCCCACGGTACTAAGCAGTATCACTCAATAATTTAGCTGGCATTTAACTATGATGTTGTTAACTGATAGAATTAATTATAGTGCTTCCTTAATATCACAAATCTCTTGTGTGCAGTATAGAAAGTCATTGAATGGTATAAAATACACAAAGGACTAACTAAAAATTCTGAGTTGATTTAAAAGCTGAGTTGAAATAAGAATATATTTTCAAAAATCATAACAGGAGCTCCTTTCTAAATTTAATCAAGAAATGGGACTACAAACTATGGAGATGCATAGAAGTATAGCAGGACAGTACATGAGGTGAATCAGAACTTCAGGTTACACATGACAGAACAGCAGCAGTGCATTGTGCTGATTTATACCCTCCAGGAATCTGATATCTATATCAAAGGCCGGTGCAATACAAACAGAACAAAGACCCATCTGTTTCTTTCAGAAGTATTCTCTATAACTATACCTAGATGGACAACAGCACTAGTTTAATCTAATTAAAATGTCTAATTTAAAAACTGTTGTGTTTCCAACTATGCTCCCTGGAAATACATATCAATACGAATTTATAATCTGCCTCTGCACACAAAGAAGGAGAGGTTTGCACATATATTTAAAATTAAAGGCTATTCATGAAAAAAGAAATTCAATGTATTTGATTAATACTTTATCCTGGACTGTTGTTTATTGAGGAATAGATGAGCAGTCTGGCAACAAGCACTCCAAAGTAAAGAGGGCAATAATAAAGCTGTGACCTGAAACCTTGAACCCAAGGTTGTCATTAAGTTGTACAACAGTTTTGCCATGCAAAGGAAACATGGATACATAAATTGACATTGATACATAGATATGTGTGTGTGTATATGCTCCTTCATAATTCTCACAGAAAAGGAGTCTCAAATTTCCTAATAAATAGTTTTTTATCCATTCCAATACTATTTTACATTAGTATCCAGAATGACCAGATATTTTGTTCCCTTCAAAAATTGTCCTGACTATATGGAAGTCTGAATGTTTCATGCAAATCCATTGTGCATTAGTCCTAAATAATTTGTTTCTGCTTATAATCCCAAAATTAAGTGTGTAAGTGTAAGCTAATAAGCACATAAACTTTTTTAACATTTTTCATCTGTGCAGTTATTTATACTTTGAGAAGAAAAAATGATGAATGAAACTAATAAAATTTACAATAATGATTTTTCTTTCTCTCTCCTTTCTTCTTCTTTCTCATTCTTCTTTCCATTCTCTCTCTTTAGTTTTTTCCCCCTGCCTTTTTTCCTTCTTCCTTTGCTCTGTTCTTAACTTTACTTTTTTGTAAAATACAACGTAAAGAGGAGAAAAATGAGAAAAGGTTGTGGGGGGACAGAATAGAAATCAAAATCACTTCAAGATAAATTTTATTTTTATATAAAACTCAAAATTTTCACTTCTTTTCTTGGTTTAGGATGGAAAATAAATCTCTTAAACTCTAAAATATTAAAATTTCATGTGAAATTAGGACCTTATTTTCACTCATCTTTATTTATTAGCAAAATTAGTGTCATGATTATAGCTATGCAATATTTGAGCTGGTGTTTATATTACATTTTAATTCTACTCTTGAAATTTCAACTGTTGGATTTTTTAACCATAATGAATCTGAGTATTGAAATTTCATAAATCAGATTGTTCTAATAATTCATCTGGGTGGGAGGGTGCTTAGATAGACCCTACTGTGATTGAAATATTGGATTTGGATTTACAGTGTTGGTTAGGTGTCTAATGTGCAGTTTTGCTCTCTTGGCCCATCATGTATAGGACTAATTGAGAAATCATAATAAACCAACCCAGTAACACCAGCAGCTAGTGGAAAGTTTCACTTTCCCCATATCTTCTCAGGAAGTTCAATTTATTGATCCAACTCACCCAGGCTAACATAAAATTCAAAATAAGATTGCAGTTTTCATGTGAATAACCATAAATAGTATTTTTCCCTCTTGAAATCAGAACACTTAATGGATTGCACTAAGCATGTCAATTTTGACCAAATTTCAGAATACATTGTAGTTTTTTGTCATTATGTTGTTTTTTTTAAGTCCATTTTCTGTATTTGCTCAAGCGAGTTGCCTCTTTTAAGGTGGAAACATCTCAAGATACCTTTGATGACTCATTTCTCCTCTGATTTTTATTTCTCTCCATGTTTCTTTCATCCTTGATCTCAGGGACAGCACCTACTCAAAATTTAATTCAGTCCCTTAGTTTCCCTCTGCTCAGCAGTGGTGAGACCACTCATGGAGTTTTGTGTCTGTTTCTTGGCTCTCCAGTACAAGAGACTCCCCAGAAATGTGCTCCTCTGGATCTTCCCAAACGTTGTCCTGAAGGCAGCCTGCAGGGACATGATGTGTGACACTGCTGCTTCATCCCCCGTTAACTGGAGATACAGAGCATGTATTTGCATCTACATTTTAGTGTTTTTTCTCCAGGAAAGGAACTGGGCAGCAACTTGAGGGGAGCAAACCTTATGCTCATGTGCAAAGATAAATACCCCATGCATAGTGCTCTGTGTAAAAACAGTCTTGGCAGCACTTGCAGGAGCAGTTTTGCTCAAATTATATGTGGAGTGTTGGGTTTGACTTTGCTTTTATTATATAAAAGCAGGACTGGGCAGAACAGAGCAGATTATTATGGCATCACTTAGTTACCAATTATGCAAATATCTGTGTTATCAGTCACTGTCAAATGCAGCTAATACAACTATTTGCTTAATATTCAGTTCACAAGAAAGTTAATGTGCCATTCAACTGAGTTTATTGATCTCAACAATGATATTATGATGCTCTGGTGAGATTCAATTATTGTAGGAAAAGTGCAGGGGTAAGGGGATGGATACCAGAGGGGATACAATTTCTCAGCAAGTTTGAGGTGTGAGAGTGGCATATTTGGGATAACAAATAAAAAGCTATTTGTAATGACACAGTAGAGAGCACAACTCTGTAAACCAACAACCAGCTAGGAATTCAAGTTGCTATTAAACCACAGTTTGGACTCATTTCACAAAGTTTGCTACAACGCTGCACTGTGCTCGCTGTTGCTGTCACACACCCCAGTTAGAAAGGCACAGTGGTACAGCCTAACCTCCAAAGTGGTGTGCAGACTTAGCCACCTGATTTAAGCTTTCAGAAATTGGCAGCTATTCCTGAACTTGCTGCGTAAGCTTCTTTCTATAGTCAATGGAGAACAAGAAGTATTTCCTGAAAAAGACATTCCAGACAGGCATCATGAATCACTTCCTGATGGAAGCTCTCATACACTCTACTGATTATGTACAGAAACTAGATTAATAACTTCACTACCTAATTTAAAGATGGCTAAAACGAGACAAGATGAATTTCATGCATTTGAAATGTACCAGTCCTCCATAATTAACCTGAATTAGAAAAGGACAGAAGTGGACATTAATTTGTCAGCTCCCAGACTATCTTTGAATATCTCTCATGCCATCAGGTTTAGGGGTCAGAAGACTTCACAGAAAAGGTAACTTGTGTAGGAATCAGAAGACTATATGATGGCAGAGAAATCCAGAATCTGACTGCTTTATTGGCATTGTATAGAGATTTTTATTTGAAGGTCCAAAAGATCAAAAAGTTTGGGCTTGTCTCTCTTTGCTGGCCACACTGCTTTTGTTGCAGTTTGGCTTTGTGGCCTGAGAGTGCACATTGCTTGCTCATGTCCAGCTTCTCATCCATCCCCAAGTCCTTCTCAGCAGAGTTGCACCGGATCAAATACAAGCACGGACCACCATGATGATAAGAGGGATGGACCAGGTCTCTACAAGAAAAGTCTAAGAAAAGTGGGACTGTTCAGTCTAGAAAAGAGTTCAGAGTGACTTGATTGGGGTCTTTCAGTACCCAAAAGGAGCCTACAAGAAAGAAGGAGAAAATCTATGTACAAGAGAGTATAGTCACAGGACAAGGGACAATGGTTTCAAAGTGACAGAGAGTATGTTTTAGAAGAGATATTAGGAAGAAAATCTGTGTTCAGAAGGTGGTGAAGCACTGGAACATGTTGCCCAGAGAAGGTGTCCCTGACAATGTTCAGGCCAGGTTGGATGGGGCTTGGAGCAACCTGGTCTAGTGGAAGGTGCCACTGCCCATGGCAGAGGGATTGGAACAAGATACTCTTTAAGGTGCCTTCCAACCCAAACCATTCTGTGATTCTGTGATGATTTTGTGGTCTCAATATCTCGAGCTGAATGTATTCAATAAATTATTCTCTCTTCACTTCAGTAAACAGTTAAAAATAAGTAAATACNTGGAGCAACCTGGTCTAGTGGAAGGTGCCACTGCCCATGGCAGAGGGATTGGAACAAGATACTCTTTAAGGTGCCTTCCAACCCAAACCATTCTGTGATTCTGTGATGATTTTGTGGTCTCAATATCTCGAGCTGAATGTATTCAATAAATTATTCTCTCTTCACTTCAGTAAACAGTTAAAAATAAGTAAATACAGATGCGGCTGCTTGTTTGGGATTGAGGACAAGTTTGTATCACATCTTATGCTTTATTCTGGATGTCAAACGTCTTTCCACACACTTGTTCATCTAGCTCAAAATGCAGCCAAGCCTTTCCCTGGGTATTGCAAGGGAAAGGAGCAATAACCTTCCAATCCTCCACCTCTTTCATCTGTATCTCCTACTTTCTTTCTATTAAGAAATGATCTCAGTAATTTTTCTTTCTTTCTTTCCTCTGTATGTTTGAATTACCTAAACACTTAGTGTGAAATGATACCTTATAAACAATTCATCTCTCCATCACATCTTGATCTTCATCTGTTTTTCTCCTTGCCTCCCACGGGACATTTATTTTCTTGAAAGTAAGTCAGCTATGCATTGAAAGTCTGTCACTGCTGCATAGACACATAGCAGAATCCTCAAAAGTATCATTTGCTTTTTACGTTTCCATTTCTGTATCATGTAATCACTAGAACATTTGATGCATGGTAAGAGTGAGAATTGATCTTTGTCAGAAATGTGTTCAACACTAGAGCGAAAGATGACGACTGTGAGGCAGCTTCTGAGTTAGTAAAATATATCAGAGTCCCTTGATGGTTTGCAATATTAAAAGATCTAACCCAGGCTTTTCTACTTGTATTGGGATTGTCACATCTAAACAGATCCATGCTGCAGACAATTACCATTAGCAGATGGGAAGGGCGAAAGCAGATGTGTGTAATCAGACTTTCTGTTGTGACTTTTGCTTTCTGTCTTATCTAGTTTCACTATCCATGTAACTCCTTGCAAAACTGACACCTTTTACCATACCACAATTACTGTTCATCTTTCTGAGGTTATATTGACTTAAATTCTTGACATCTTGGAGTTTTTGTTCAAGAACTGCAGCATCTGTGTCCTCTGTTTCTAAACCCTGAATAGGCTGAATCTGTATTATAAACCAGGAAAAAATAATACAATTGAAACACTGACTTAACATTAAAAAGTCTGTCAGCACAGACTCACTCTGACACATTGACCTTCTCTTCCTCCTGCCACACAAATTTTTCTTTTCTCATACCTGAAGTGTGTGAAAGAACACAGCAGAGACACCAGCTAAGGGCATTAGGCAGTAGTGGGTACTCAGAAAAGATGTAAGAACAGTGATATATTCTCACAATTGTATTTCCAAGTTGCAGAACCGTTTGGCTTAGTGGCTTCCTCAGCCAAGGAATTTGTGTAAATCTCTCTGGTTTGTATCTTTTGATGGGCTTTATCTCCAAGGGATTATATCACTGAGGTTCAGGAAGAAGAAACAGTGGTGCTAAAAGATGAATAGACAGGAAGGTGAAAGGTGTTAAATAAGTGAAGGACTGCTTGCAGTTGAATGGATCCATGCTGGAACGATTTGTGAAGAACTGCAGCCATGGGAAGTGCCAATACTGGAGCAGTTTGTGCAGGACTGTCTCCCCTGGCAAGAACTCCAAGCTGGAGCAGTGGAAAAGCATCAGGAAGAAGGAACAGCAGAGATTAAATGTTATAAACTGTCTCTAACCTGTGTTCCCTTTCCCTCTGTACTGCTTGGAGGCGATGAGGTAGATGAGTTGGGAGAGAATTTGAGTGTGTGAAGAAGTGTAGGGTGAGGGGAAAGTGCTTTTAATTTTATTCTTGTTTCTCACTAAACTTCTCTGTTATTAATTGGAAATAAATTCATCCTTTCAAGTTAAGTCTGGTTTGCCTGTGACAGAAATTGGGAAGTGATTTCCTTGTCTTTATCTTGACCCATGGGCTTTTTCTCTGTATTTTTTCCCTCTGTCCTGCAAGAAGGTGAAGTGACAGAGCAGCTTGGTGGACACCTCTCTGACTGCCGAGGTCAACTCAACACACAGTTAATCTATTTTGCAAGTCCAGATCCAGCTTTCTTTGTTGAAAACTCCTGTGAAAGGTCGTGAGGAAATTGCTAAGTATCTCCCTCTAACTGTGTTAAAGTGTTGGCCACAAAGAAACCAAGAAGTTACTGTGTGTTTCTCCGAGATTCCCTTCCCTTTTTCAGTCTACTGCATTTCAAGTCGTTTTGAACAGACAGAGAAATTTTTTTTGACTTTGCAAGAAGGAAGTAAAACCTTAACTAGAAACTCTAATGGAGGTGTTAATTTCAGGTAGAAAAAACTCCAATATTTTTTGCTCCCAGTCCTGTTCTCTACTTCCTAGAACAAAATTCTCTTTCTTAGCTTACGAAAAAGTTTCACATCTGACAAAGCCATAACCATTCTCTTCAAAAATATAAATACAATGAAAGAAAACCTGCCTAATGAATATAAATGCAAAACACGTGGGATTGCCAGATCAGTGAATTTGCTAATTCAGTATGTAAATCTCTCCAGGAACTGTCTCCTACAGAGAAATTAATTCACTGCTTGTTCAGTCTTTGGATAATGATAATCTATTGGTCTGTACAGTTGGCTGCACTGCAAGGTAAAGATAGTTGATAACATCCTGCAAACACTGGAAGACACGGTCTTGCTTTCCTCTTCTGCATGAAGGATCAAGTTTTAAACACTTGACTTGTTTAGAGAACCTCCTTCTGATAAAGCAATATGCTTCTAAAGCAGAACTATGGCTTCTCTAAGTCTATGATCACTGTAGCTTGGCATGAATAATCTCTTAGATGGCAGAATAAACTCAACCACAGCAACACCTAGATTCTTGCCATCAGCAGGAACAAACATAGGTCAGTGCTCTGTATTTTTAACAACAAAAGCTTTGAGCATGTGACATATGCAGATTCCTAGATCTGACATACTTTTCTGTCTTACACAAATTTTCTCTAATACATTCCTATCTGAGTTCAAAACAATAACAATAAAATATTCCAGAAAATTATTACTGACATGGGAATATCAAAGCTAATTTCCCTCATTCCTTTTTGCCTTACAATATGTCTATTTGTTCATTCTCTGCCACATTCTCCTATACACTTGAACGAAAATGATTATTTATTCCAAATCATTTCCTTTTCTGTTTTTCTTCTTCTTGAGGCTGACATGCTGTCACATGCACTCTTCATCTGATCCATTAGTCAGTTCCCGAGGCAACGAACATCCGCCAGGTTGTGTTTGGCGAGGGGAAGAAGTGAGCTCACACAACAGAAGATTCTTGGATCCCAAGCAGAAACTTCGCCTCACTGAGCTACATCAATAAGGGACGGATTTTAAGATTCGACAAATCAATACACTTAAGTCCTTAGACCAAACCTTTATCTGAAGGATCCAAGACATCAAGATGTCTAAAGTACCATCAGAGAGATTAATCCATGGCACACACACACAAGATAACACAATTTCAATGAACTCACTAGCAGTGATCATCAAGTTCATCCCCCCAATTTAACTGTATTGACAGAAATAGATTATATACATACTTCCTTGGACAAATCCTTTTGTTGACAGGCATTTTCAAGATTAAATTATTCCAGGAACCATTAATATGACTAAAGCTGTAGATAGTATCATTTCATTTATTTAATCTGACCATTGTGGAGGTTGGGACTAAAGAACAAAAAAAAAAAAAAAAAGAGAAAACAAACAATAATACAACCAAAAGACAAGGAAATAAGTTTATTTAAATTCCATATTCTACCTTCAAAATGCAATTCTGCAATAATAAAACTTTTCATTCATATCCGCAATAGGAAAGTTTCCCAGATATTGAGAGTTACATCCACACAGGTTCAATATTGGCAGAGCTGTATACCTCTAAACTGATATAGATCCAGAAACTAGATTTTGCCTTTGAAAATACTTGAGGGATTCAGTAATTTAGGAATATTTTGATAATGTCTGGAATTGTTCTGAATGGACAGATTGCATGAAAAGGATGTCATCTGCTCTGTTTTTCAATTTTTGCACTCTATGAAGGGAGCAAAACCAGCCACATGTTTTTCTAACACCTGAGTGGTTACAGGACTGATTTAATTCCAACCTCATATCAAAGGGTTTCAGATTTAAAATTCTCTAATGTCTGGAATGTTTCCTAACCACTGGCTTATAAGTTTTCCAAAGGCAGAGCATACTTCAGCCCTTCAGTCACTGCAATGTTATTCTGCAGAAAATTTGGACAGGTGGTGAGAAGACAGAAATAAAGAAAAGTCCTCTGTCTCCAAGTGATTAAAATAGTCACTTGAATATGAAAAGTCTGAGAGTTTAAACTCTACACAGGATTTGTTTTAGTATGTTCTTTTTTAAAAAGGATATTATTTTATTTATTTAAAGTCTTCATTCATTTTTAAAGTACCAAATATTAGAACTATCTGTCAATTTGTTAGATTTTAGGCTTTGTTGCTAACATCATCCAAAGCATACTTTTAATGAAAAGTAGCATCTGAATAAAGGAAAGAGAGCAGAATTCACGTGCTCTCTTGAAAACAAAACAAAGCAAAAAGACAGAATTACTTGAGGACATATTGGCTAAAGAACATTCAGCTTTAAAAGCTCAGCAATGAGTATTGCTTCCTGCCTTACAGAAGGAAAGAGGATGTGGGAGGGAAGCAAGAATGCTCTGTCATTTAGAGAACATTCAGGGAAGTGCTGATGTTAAAATGCTAATCTAAAAATAGAGGGCAGAAGCTCTTAGAAAACAAGGCCTGGTATGTTTAGGTGATCTACCAAATAATTATTTATGCATATCAAGTGGATGTGAAATATAAGCTAGAGAAGCTGTTCACAGGCAGAAGTCAGAGTAATTCTTCCTCTACTTGAAAGCTGAGACAGTTGGATACAGTCAAGGTATACTTCTTTTTTCTGTGTCTCATTCAATTTTATTTACAACAGGATAAACAGGAGGGTACTAAAACCCAGCTGTTCCTTCTTAAATCTCACAACACACTACTCTACAAGACTGCTAGTAAGAACATGCTTCAGGAAAGAAGTGATACTGTTTTGAATATCTGAAATGAATAAAACGTTGATCTGCTTTGTCTGAAGACAGTATTCTAAGTATCTGCCTATTGCATAAAAAGAAACTTGTTTGGGTTTGTTTTTTGGTTTTGGTTTTTTTTTTGGGTTTGTTTTTTTTTTTTGTGAGTGTATTTTGTTATTGTTTTTGTTGTTCTTTAAATGTATATTAAATTAAAATGGAGGTCTTTGCTGTGTTTCAGATGGATTACAATCCAGTAGTTTTGATGCTAAGGATTTGGATGAGACACAAAGGGAGAGGTTCTGACGGATCCCTAAATTTGGGTATCTGTAAAGGTATTACACGTCTCTAAACTCCCTTTCAGTCAGGGAATATCCTGGCAGTACAGTGCAGGTGGAAAATCCATTCAGGTATTGAACTAACATGGGCTCAATTCTGTTATCTTAATGTGCCCTCAGAAATCTGCAGCAGGACTCACCAATCCTACAGGGGAAGTTCAGGAGACCCACATCCTTCTGGATCACACTTTGGGGAGCAGGTAAGATGCACAAGGCATGCCAAATAGCATTAGATATGTTTAGTATACAAATCATGTTCTATTTATCTACCTTTGGGTGATCTGAAAAGTTCAATAAACTCCATTGATTGTATTAAGTAGTTCAAGAGTAGCTTACAACAGACTCAGACAGGTAGATCAGCCATTCAGCTGCTTAAAGATACACACCCAGTACCTTATAAAATACTCTGCATCCTGGCTGGCTGCAAGCTGCTGTTGCAGAAGGACATAATTCTTCTGTAGGTGTTGAATATTATCTTCCAGCTCAATTTAAATGTCTTAGGTATCCAAAGGTACCTTTAGCAATGCATGATCTGTCTCTCATGAAACTTCACCTGGAGTACTGTGTCCAGGTCTGGGATCCTCAAAACAAGAAAGACCAGGACTTGTTAAGTAAGTCCAGAGGAGGCCACAAAGATGCTCAGAGGACTAGAGCACCTCTTCTATGGGGACAGGCAGAGAGAGCTGGGATTGTTCAACCTGGGGAAGAGAAGGCCCTGGGAAGACCTCACTGAAGCCTTCCAATACCTTGGAAGTATCTTTGTTTAGGAATGGTATTTTCCAGTTTAGTACTCTGGCTAAAACCATGAGTTGTTTCCCCTCCAGCTGGAGGCACAAAAGGCAGAGATCACAGGTTGAGCTAAAAACAATTTACTGGAAATGCAATGAGATAAGCAAGCAAACAGTAACATCAACAATATTAATATCAAAAGGTATAAGAAAAAGAAATTATTTACACAGAAACCTGTGACAAAAAACAATGCCAGACAGCTTCTCTCACCATGTTCTACTGACTGGAAGGAACTTCCTCTCCTAGGAAGTGACAGTCCTTATACCCCACCCCTCAATTACCTGCATGTTATAGAATAATCTCTGCATTTTAGCCATACTCCCTCCCAGCTACTGTAAAAGTTAACCCAGTCTTAGCTGGAATCAGGACATATCTTAAGGGGGATTATTGAAAGCAGGGAGAGGGACTTCTTATAAGAGCACAGAGGGAGGACAAGGGGTGATGGTTTTAAACTGACAGAGAGTAGGTTTTAGACTAAATGTTAGGAAGAAATTCTTCACCCAAAGGGTGGTGAAGCACTGGAACAAGTTATTCAGAGAAATCATGGACACCCTGTCCCTGGAAGTGTTCAAGGCCAAGCTGGATGGGGCTCTGAGCCACCTGATCTGGTGAACGGCATCCTGCCCATGGCAGGGGGTTGGAACTACATGATTTTTAAGGTCCATTCTCATCCAAAACATTCTTTGATTCTATGAATCCTACATTTAGGAAATTGAATTGAGAATCTTTACTGAAACTGAGTCACCTCTTGTTGCAGCAGCTTGAGTGGGATAAGAACAAAAAATCCTAAATTTCTCTTAGAAAAATTTTTCTCCAAGAACCTTGAAATGAAAGCACAAAGGAAGAAATAAACAAATGATGAAATAACTGAACTCTTTGGTGAGGATTAAAACAACTTTAAAGGTTGTACATTTCAGAAAAGTACAGTTTTAAGTATCATAATTTTGTACTCAGCTATCTAATTCTTTAATTGCAAATTCTCTGAAGCAGGTTGTTATTATGCCTGACTATTACCTAGCATGATGGTGCTTTCAGATGCAGGCTCTGTGTTTTGTCCTAATAGAAACAGCAAATAACAGTAACAGATGTACAAACTGCTAGAGAACATAACCCACTGCCTAGTAATTAACCTGTGTGCATGTCTCTATAACCCACATGGTTTCAATGCCAAGAGCTTGTACATTATAGCTTAAAAAACATTCTCCCTGTTGTGTGAGCAAATTCCCAAACCTGTGGCAGTTTCTTTGAAGAGGTGCCTTTCTGGGTCAGAATTCAAGACATGTCTCCACACATTTCAGTGTTCAGGTTTAGGAACAGTCCCTGTTGGGAAGACAGCCCCATCTCTTCAAAGCACAAAACTTTATTGTTTCAGAGACTTACTTTGTCACAGTGTTAGCCATGGACTGATAAATATTTATGCTTTCAGCAAATGGATCTGTTGTGCCAATAAACACTGGTGTTTTGTCTTCTTTTTCAATATTTCATGAGTAGTATGCAAAAACTAGATTGTGCAGTGACAGGTAACACAATCCTCTTCAGCAGCATTGACTTAGAGTTCAGAACCATGGAAAACTCAAAAACAAATATCACAATCGTATTGTTTTAATATTTCCATTTCATAATTATTCTCCTGTGTACTCAGGCATGGAAGAGGACATGCTCTAAATGGTGAGGATGTAGTCTGTTTTCAATGACTAATTCCAGGCAAAGAAGAGAGTTAATTTTGGTATTTTGAGTATTTCTAATAGTATTCAGATAAAACAAAATGGAAGTTCTTTCATGTTACAAAATGCACATAATCTGAGATATATTCCTTTACAGTTACACCTAACAGACATTGTCTTGCTGTTATTATTCTACACTTTAGAACTATAGTTTTCAGGAAAATATTATGATCACACAGCTAAAGTTAAACCTCTTTGTTTATATACACGTCTCAAATTCTTCCCAGGCTCTTTTATGTGTTCAAAGGCACAGTGCTACAATATGCCACTTTTGTAATATTGTAAATAATTCAGGACCCTTCCTCTACTAAGCCGTCCTTGATGTTGCAAGGAGCTTTTCAGACTAGTGGAGATAGATATGGATAGCACAGTAAGGCCCGGTCAGCAAAACTCTGAAGTTTATTTTATTGTAAAGTTGTTATTTTACTATAATTATGTTCTTATATTTGCTGTAGGGTTCCTTTAGAATGCTGATGAGGTCAAGGTTGTTTGCTCAAGGCTGAGAGATAAGTTTGATTACTACTGAAATTGTAGAAGGAAAAGCATATGACTTTAAAATTACTTGTAGTCACAGTTCTCTTGTTGGTGGACCAGAAATCATGGACAGCACACAAAAGAGTTCATTAATGAAGAATGAATTTTATCTTTTTGAGTAAGGGATGAACAGAGATCTCTTGATGCAACTCTGTGTCATGGGTTTACCCAGGAAGGGTCAGTTTTTCAAGTGACTTATGGTGCAGGAAGCAGTGCACCTTGCTTCCTGGGAAACAGAGCCAGTGACCAGCTAGTTTTGAGTATTGATGGGTGTATAATCCAATTAAAAGTTGTTCCGCCTCCAGGGAAAAAACCATATTTAAGAGAGATACACCTGAAAAAAACCTTCTTTTTTTGTCTTGTTGCTGCGAGAGAAGCAAGTCTTGTGCTTCTCTCTCTGGTAAGGCTGGGCCTTTGCCTTCCCCCCCCCTCCCCTCCTCAGAGCGGGGAGGGGGGGGAGGTTTGGAAGGGAGTTTGCAGCACCAGTACAGCTGAACGTGGGGGAGGAGCCGGCCTGAGATCTCCGGCTGCTGGGCAAAACATTTTAACTACAGCGGGCAGTGCCGGGCCGGCTCCCTCCGGGCCGGCTCCCTCCAGGCCGGGTCAACTTCGCAGAGCCCAGCCCTTGCTCTGGGCCGGGCAGAGGCCAGGCCGGCTCCCCCCAGGCCAGGCCAGCTTCGCAGAGCGAGGCTATTGAGACTCTTAACTGCTTCTGCAGCCCGGCTCAGACTTTTTAAACAACCCGGGAAAAATCATGGGACTGTCGCAGAGGCCCGAGAAAGAAATTAACCCTTTCGTTACCCAGATAAAACTTGCAGAAACTGATCTGCTCTTGCACAGATAGAAGAAGAGTGAGGACACTTACAAAAACACAGCATAGAGACTCAAAGTCAGTGAGAGAAGCAGAGCTGAAGCTTAGAGGGAAGGAGCATGAGGAGTGCTACAAAGTAAAAGCTGAAAATTCTTCTGTGAAACCATGATTGAGACCAAGCTAAAATATTCCCTGTAATATATGACAAATGGTCTAAGGGGGGATGTGACGTTCTACCTGCAGCCAGTGCAGCCAGTGAATCAAGGCACCTGTGTGAAGATAAGTAGATATTGAAGTAATTGCAGCCTGATGAGAAATTTGAGCAGAGAAGAGAAGAAGCTGTAATCCAGATCCCTTGCCCCGGGGAATGGTCAAAGGAAATTTACATTGCCAGTCATAGAAGAAGGGGATTTCTTTGCGGCAGTAGTAGAACAACTCATCCTTAAAAAAACACCCCATGAACTGTCATAACCCACCGTAGTAGCAGTGGGAAAGCTACTGGTGTGGGAGGGACGTTCCACAACAAGCAGAGATCTTTTTCTCCTGGGCGGCTGCTAGTTGTGAAGCTGAAAACCATAAGAACTGTATTTCTTGTGGAGAAGTCAACATGGTAAAGCAAGAGAAAACTCCTCTCCCTAAATAACTGAAGAAAGACTAATTTAGAAGTGATAAACTGACTGAAAGTCAAAGTGTTGTTTTTTTGTATTGTCATTGAAAAAATGGAGAGGGGGGAAGAGCAAAAGTGTTCTGACGCGTTTGTTCTGGTTCTTAAATTTTTTTTTCTTCCTTTTAAGTCTGTTAATAAACTTTCTTTATATTCTTTAAAGTTTAAGCCTGCTTTACCTACTCCTAATCCTTATCTCACAACAAAATTAAATAAAATCTAGTAAGTGTGCTGGCGTTTAACCAAAAAAACTCAAGTAAACAAACTCAAACCACTACACTCTGTTACTTAAAACACTTCCAGTTTCATATTTCTTAGCATGCTGTCATTTTCTCTACAGTGAAGAAAAGCAGGAATACATTATTCCAAGGCCAAATGGAGATGAGAAATGGTGTGATCTCTTCTTTCTTTTCACTGCACTAAAAGAAAATTTATTGTCTGCAATGATATTTAGAATAATTTTGAAAATTATTTCAATACACTGAGAATTCCCGGTCACCTGTTATCTCTAAGCTGCAAGTGGTTCTTTATAGTCTTAACTTATTTATATACAGTACACACAAGATTGGTCCAAAGCTCTTGATAGCAAGGAAGTGGAGCCACCCTAAAAATGGTTATCTGGGCTATTTTTGTCTCCATGCAGTCTTTTATATGAGAGCAAATATAGGGCTGCAGAAAGTTTCTGGTATTACTAGACATGTTGAAGAGTAGTTGGCAGAATTTCCAGTCTCAAGACAAGGAACATCACAGTGATTTGCAAATAAATTGCAGAGACTTGTTGGGGGCAGTCAGAAGGAAAAGTAATCCTATACCAATTTTCATCATAACTTCTCAGCTTCAAGCAGCTGCTGCAGGTTGAGACTAATGCCTTGCAACACAGTTGCTCCACGAGTATGACCTGAAATGTGATGTATAATCCAAGCCAAGTAGCATGTATATAATTAGAAGTAGTAGTATATATATAATTAAATTGACTTTAACACAAAACGTGAAAAAAAAAGAACTTTAAACTTGACTGTGATCTCCAACGAATAATACCCATTATATGTTTCGTGAAGAGTGGTGTCCATGTATTTTATGTAATAAAAAAGAACAAATTGTTTCAATATGAATAAAGAGATGAGGGACTATATTACCTGTATATGTATTTGTATACGCACACACATATATACATATACAAACAGCCCAGTTTCATCCTGTATCCCATTGTGTCCATAATTCTGGTGTGTACAATGAAACAAAAACTTTCAGTTGATGATTTTTCACCTCTATATTGGTCATATTATCTTGGATGGATTGCTTTTTGGTTCTTGTATTACTCCACTGCCAACAGTGTAAAGATGCAACTAGGTCAGCTTAGATTGTTAACTTTAATGCATAATCCATTGCTCAGAATTAAGTAACCTCATTGGACTTAAATCCTGAAGAAAAGAAGAAAATAAGAACATTATGAAGGCATGGACAGATGTGCTCTGAAATGCTGGAGTTCTGCAGTGAACACCAGCACTGTGTTACTATGACGTTTGATCTGTCTGTCCAGCTGTTCTTTCAAAGGCTAAGGAAATCACTTTCACCCTGGCCCCTTGACGGCAAAACCGCTCTTGCTTCATGTGGTATGGGTTAAAAAAGCAAACAAGGATTTGGCTTGACATTTACATTAAAATACCCCTTAACACTCCTTAAACCACAGTAAAATGCCCACTCTTGTGAGGCCTCACCTGTAATACTGTGTCCAGCTCTGGATCTCCCGGAACAAGAAGGACATGGACCTCTTGGAACAAGTGCAGAGTGGGCCACAAAGATGATGACAGGGCTGGAGCACCTCTTCTAGGAAGAAAGGTTGAGAGAGTTGGGGTTATTCAGCCTGGAGAAGGGAAGGTTCCGGGATGAGCTTAGAGTGGACTTTCAGCACCTGAAGGGAGTCTACAAAACAGATGGAAAGGGACTTCTGACAAAGGTGTGTAGTGATAGAACAAAGGGGAATGGCTTTAAGCTGAAGGAGGGTACATTTAGATTAGATATTAGGAAGAAAGTATTGACTGTGAGGGTGGTGAGACACTGAAACAGGTTGCCAAGAGAAACTGTGGATACCCCATCCCTGGAAGTGTTCAGGGCCAGGTTGGATGGGACTTTGAGCAACCTGGTCTAGTGGAAGATGTCCCTGGCCATGGCAGGGTGGTTGGAACTAGATGACTTTTAAGGTCCCTTCCAGCCCAAACCATTCTACAATTCTATCATTAACCACCTGTGAAATTCATGCAGTTTTCTTTACCTATTTTCCAGCTTCTCACACTGTTATTTGTCACATTTGGTAATTTCTCATTTGGTGTCCAGCACTTTTCCACATTTTGTTTGTTTAGTTTAACCTCAGGTCACACTAGGCAGACTCAGTCACAGCCTAATCATTTATTTGCAGAATAAAAAGTGATCAAATCTGAGGCTACAGGAACAGCTGATCTTCAGAACAGATATTCTTTATAGTCTTCAAATTCTGGATTACTGCATATGACAGATTAATGAGGTAAAAGCATTTAGCATTTCCTAAATAGGGAGATGAATGGAGCTCAGTAACTCTCACATCCCTACCCTGGTGTGTGCGAACATAAACCCGCCTCAGAGCTGTACTGCATTTTGCCAACAGCAGCAGTTACTACAGGTGCCTTATAACTTGTAGATGAGTCACATTCTTGGAAACTGCAAGAATTGTAGGAATGTTCTTAATTCAATGCTCATCTCATACATTTTATATATTTGCTTGAGTTGGAATGTTCTGTCTTCAGCTATTATAGCATGGATTTTGCTTGCAGAATCTTAAGAAGCAATGTACAGTTTGTGCAGATATTAGGAAAAAAAGAAAAATTCTTCAACCAGATAGGAATATTTTACTGAAGGATCTGTCCTTGGATTGTAGAACTTGCAAACCACTGGATACTGTTTGTTCTTAAGTCTCATGGTTTAACCCCAAACAGCAGCCAAGCCCCACACAGCCACTCGCTCACTCCCCCACCAGTGGGATCGGGGGGAGAATCAGAAGGGTAAAAGCTGGAAAACTCATGGGTTGAGATAAAGACAGTTTAACAGGGAAAGCAAAAGCCAAGCACACAAGCAAAGCAAAAGAAGGAATTAATTCCCTGCTTCCCATGGGCAGTCAGGTGTTCTACTATCTCCGGGAGATCAGGGACCCATCACAGGTAATGGTTACCTGGGAAGACAAACTCCATCACTCCAAATGTCCTCTCTTCCTCCTTGTTCCCCCCATTTTGTATACTGAGCATGATGTCCCATAGCCTGGAATATCCCTTTGGTCAGTTTGGGTCACCTGTCCTGGCTGTGTCTCCTCCCAAGCTCTCCTGCACCCCCATCTCCCTCCCCAGCGTGGCCGTACGAAAGGCAGAAAAGGCCTTGGCTCTGTGTAGGCCCTGCTCAGCAATAACAGAAACATCTCTGTGTTATCAACCCTGTGTTCAGTACAAACCCAACACAGAGCTCCATACCAGCCACCATGAAGAAAATTAACTCCATCCCAGATGAAACTATTACACTCTGTATGTTCCCAAATTTGTTTTCAGAATCTAAGGCTCAGTAAGCAAATTTACAGTTCACATTCTACATTAAAAATAATACAAATAGGTTGTTTTTGTTAAACTTTAGATCTTTATGCATAATTAGTCATTCAGTTAGAAATAAGAAATATCTAAAAGATAATTCTGGTCTCTCATTTAGAATTAAGAGGTATCTACAAGATAATTCTGAATAGCCAAAGTTATCCTTTTTTCTAATCTTTTTTTAAATTTTTTTTCCCCTGTCTCACCTTTCTTGAAGGTCATATTTGCATAACAGTTCAGATTGCCCATTCATCCAATAAAGATAGTTTTTAGTCAGGTTGGAGATGCACATACTGCCACCAGAAATTTCTACGCATCTTAGTGAAATATTAGTCAGAGAGATTTATTTCTTCCCTTTTAAAATTACATTAATATTTATTACAGGGTGTAATGACTGAGTTATATGGTTGGTTGTTTCCAGGTATTAGTGCAATATGAATATATTAGTAGTCCCTTTCTTACTGTAATAAAGCACAAAAGCAAATGATACAAAACAGATTGAAATGGTTCAATATGTATTTACAACCTCATATAAATGAACAACCAGAAAGTATGGAAAATATAGAGTAGCAAGTAATGCTTCTTAACCTTGTTTCAACAATTGTGAAGGGCAGTTCTGCCCCATCTTTTAAGTGACTGAGAAAATGCTTAAGGAAAGTTAACATGCAGGTTTTTCCTGTACTCATGAAAAGCTTTGTATCAATAGATTTGGAAGTTAATATTGTATCCCTACTCTGTTTGATAACACTCATTTTGTCAATTTATTATTGAAGTTAAATGGTTCACAGAGAAAAAAGGAAGTGCAGAAGAAATGTATGTCACAGTGGAAAGAAGTCATACAAAGTCTCTGAAAGTGTGAAATAAATTGACTTCTTATTGAAGGTTTTTCATCGCTTTTTATGCTTTAAAAGTATTTAAGCTGTTAGATTCTAATTAGAGATGTGAAAAATAACAGTATCAATTGATGTCGAATTTGATATCTCCACCCACCAGTGGGACCACTTCTATAAGGAACCAGTCATAAGGACCATCATGTTTCTATGACATTATTTTTAAGAACGAGGAATTCCATATTTTCAAGAGGAAATTTGTGACATTTTTCACAGTAAGAATATGAATTAATCTGGCCCTGCAAAATTCATGTCAAAGTATTCTGCACTTTACTTCTTGTGAAAAAGTTGTTGGGTTTTTTGGGTTTTTTTTAATTGTTTTGCAATTGCCATTTTGCAACTATTAAATATCCTCCTCATTCAAAGACATGTGGAACACATCTCTATCTGCCTCTTCTGGATCAATATTTGTTTTAAAAATTTGTGTTCTTGTTTTTATTATTATCTGCCTCATGGGTCCTTTGTTTCATTTCATAACCTGTTCCAGATTTTTCAGTCCCTTCTTCTTGATAAACTTCTGGGTCAATTTTAGCTACTGTCCTCTTCTGAGACCCTTCTAAATCTGGCATACTTATAGATTAGCCTCATTCAGTCAGCACTCTGAAAAAAGGGGGGCTATTCAGAATCTGAACAGCACCATGCTTGCTGCTGACATGAAATTCACCTCAACGCAAAGCAAATAAATGGGGAATCTGCAGGGCTGCAGGTGATCCCTGCTCCAGGCTTGCAGATCCTGCTGCCCTCCCCCTCCTCCTCCTCTCCCCTTTGTCTTTGAATGTGTTTCTCACAAATGCGTTTCTCACATTTTCCCCTTATTCCTCATTGTACCTGTGTGGTGTCTCACTCTTTCTCTGGTGTATTTTCACAGAGGTTTCTCCAAACTTTAAGGAGAAACACAATCCCTGGTTTTCTTGTGAGACAGGACTACCTGCTAAACACACCTGGGGTTTGGCAAAGGAACATTCTCCATAATTGAGTGACAGAGGTTGCAGTGATGCTGAAGGAAAAGGGTTAGTTATGGTATAGAACACAGGAATCAGGAAACTTTATCTTCCTCTGTTATGAACCAGTTTAATCACAGAGGAGTAAAGAGAATTAACTCTCTGTGAATAAAACAGAAAGAACTTTGAAAGTTTGAAATACTCCCAAAAAAATAGATAAAAACCAAACGAGACTATATGTTGATGCAAAAAAACCATTTATTTTTATTTAATAGTAAAAGAGACAAAGACAAAGAAAAAAGTAGAGAAAAGTTACAAAAAGCTAAGGTTACGTGAAAAAGCATAGGGTTGGTCACCACCACACCACGCTCCCTTTGTTGCTGCTGAGATGAGGTGGGGAGAGTGAAGCAGTTTTTGCTTTTTTTTTTTTGCTGCTGTTTGAAGCGTTTTATCTGCAGAGCGCAGGAGCAGGGGCAGGGGTTCCACAACTCACTCGTGGTTTCGGTTCAAGGGTGCAGGGTGGGGTGTTCTCCCCAGGCGGCATCAGCTCCTAGAGGCCTCAGGGTGTCTCGCAGCAGATGATGGTGGTGATGGGGGGAAAGGCAAAGGCTGGGAATTCTGCCCTGCACTTTGCCTTTCACATTTTGCACCAGTTTCGCCTTCCTTTTTATGGGCCTCAAGGCAGACTGCTCACAGTCCATCCTGCACGTACTTTTCAGGTGTTCAAGAGTGATTATGATAAACAGACATAATGACAAAATACTTTTTGAAGCCTTTCTCTTATTTATCAGGGTCTTACATCATCTCTGAAGTTTAGGTGGTTTGGGGTTTTTGTTCTTCATTCTGTGACAGACTTGCGGACTGTTTATGTGTAAGTCTGGAGATCAGGTTTTCAAAAACCTACAGTATGTCAGAAATGTGGAGAACTACAAAATGCCTTATTTTTAAACGGGGGGGAAAAGAAAAAAAAAACTAACAAAAAAACCCCCAAAACCCAAACATGTATGGAAAACCACGCTATGAAAAGCCAGTGTCCATAAAGGAGACAGAGGAGTCCTGCAACTTTATTCAAGTAAAGGGAGAGTTCACTGGAGCACACACCTATGGGTTTTTCTCTCTTGAGGTTTTAGAGGGCACAGCCTCCTTTTATCCCAAACTCTCGGCCTCATTTTGTCCTCTTCCTTTCTCCATTGCTGAGGTACTAGGGAGGCACAGCCTTTCTAAACTGCCTACCACATGTCGCCCCTTGAACCTGTCATTTTACCCCAAAGTTCAGAAGTTCAGACTTGTGCAGACCCACTTGTCTGTTTCAAGAGCCAAGTGGTCTGGGCTCTGCTGCCCAAAGTTAGTTAAGACCCATTTCAAAGACCTTAACACCCCTACCCTCACCCATGGAACTGCTTGTAAAGACATTAGCACACATCTTCCCTATCAAAGCCAAACGAAAAGATTGGAAGTTTACTTGTTTACAGTGCAGAGGTATCTTCATGGACAGAAAATTGCAGGTGGTGAGGACCATGTCACTTTAGTGGAGAAAGTAATAACAATAATAAAAAATTATGAGCTGAAGCCAGAAAAGGATTCAGTGAGAAGTGAAGTTCTTAACAGCAAAGCTGGTTAATTATTGGGACAGGCTGCCAAAGCAAATGAGATTATTTCCATGGCCTTCTGTCTTTAAATGAAAAATAGGATGATTGCATGAAATATTTCCTTTAACCAAGCTCAAGTTACTGGGCCATGTGCTAAACTACAAGCAATCCAAAAGTACGTTTTTGCTTTAAAGAATGAATCAGCTATCATTTAAAACAAAAAATCAAAAATATATTTTTCATGAAAAACACTTTCCTGAAAAAGATTGATTTATTCATATGCAAACAATGAAATCAAAACTGAAAAAAAAAGTTTCAACTGAGATCTGAATCAGCTCTCTGAGAAAGTCAGTATCTTTTCCTTCAACATAAATAGCATCAGTTAATCTGATTTGCCCTTAGAGTTTCAAAAGAGCTTTTCAGTTTACACTGTCTGTTCTTTTTTGCTCTTCCTGAACTTCTCTGCTTTTGATTGTTTCTAAGACCCACAGGCTTTGTCTGATCAACTTATACTCTGGAGCTGTGTTACTATTATTCTAGTTAAGGGCATTATTGATGCTTTTTAACAGTATCCTTGGAAATTAATGTATCGTTAGCACCTGTAAGAAAGTGGCTGTTCTGAGGGTGGCCTGTGATATCAATCTGCCATGTAGTCCCAGCCTGTGTATATGTATGACAGTTCTCAGGTTTTAGCAGAAATAGACTGGTCACTGGACTCAGGAATCTTCCTTCTCACAGCCGTTAATTTTTTAATGTAGAAAAGTCATATCAACAGGTGTTGTCATAACACTGTTAAGTGACATAAGAAACGTGATCTCCTGCTCCAGCTGCTCCAGTTCAGGCTTCTGCTGCCCAGCTGCTGGAGCCCAGGACAGTGCCCAGGATTCAGGGTCTCTGCCCACACTGAGGGATGCAGCTGCTGCTTTCCCAGCTGCTGCTTCGATCAGTAGCAAAAGAGGGCACATGTCCCAGAGACGAAAACACAGGAGCACGCAGGCACAGAGGGCACAGTCATGGCTGGTCACACAAACTGCCACACACAGGACTCATGTACAGCACAAACACAGGGAGCCAGCTCCCCTACTTCTCTTTAGCATGCAGACAGAACAGGTCATTCGTGGTGGCACACACACTCCCACTCTGTGTTCACAAGCACACACGTATTTGTGGATCCTTCAAGCATCACCACAGCCCCTCTGTTGTCCCTGCACTCCTACCTGGATCCCAGGCCACCCTAACTGCCCCATGGCTCCCATCCTTGCCTGCTGGTCCAGCTTGGTGCTCACTGCAAACACACACACACAGCTGTCCCTCGTGCACTGCACACTTGCAGTTCCTCCTGTGAGTACAAGCACAGCCCACCTCTCTGACTGATACCCCGTCCCAGCTTGAATTTACTGGTGAGTACACTCACACCTGGGGTGTAACACATTCCCACCAGGACCGGGGATGATACAGACACCCTGCCTCAGCAGCTGGCACCAGGCACCCGGGTGCCTTCTCCAGACACCCTGCTTCCCCATACTCTTTCAAATACCTTTGGTCCTTTGGTAGTAGTTTTGTGTGTATATCAAATTGTCAAATTGAGGACAAACAATCTGTTGTGCTGGGGAAAGTTCACAGCCATAATGAAATTATATTCCCAGCCTTCATGATTTTCCAGTTTAATATTTTAAGACAAAAACAAGATCGAGAACTCCAGGGGATAGATCAGAGTAATCCAAGCTAAGAATAAAATTATTAAACTTACTGCAATAAAACATGATTATAGTACATCAGCTGGCTAAATAAAGTCAAGTGTATCAGTATCAGGGAAAATTAAAGAATAATTTATATCTCTGCCATTCCTAAATGAGGCATTTTTAATAGTGGCGTTACAGCAAAAGAACAAGAAGCATGCTTTTGAAATAAAGGAATCAATCACACTTTGAACTTTTATATATTTGTAGCTCTATTATGTTGGTAACATCTCAAATCTGTTCCCAATTTTATTGGAATGCAAAGAGTAATGTCTTCCTTCAAAATATCTGATAGACTACACTGAAGCCTTATGATAATTTAATTGCTTGGCTACATTCCTATTTATGTCACAGACCTACTATGAACCTTATATTTGGACTTTGCATAAATAACAATTCACTGATAATAATCTGTGGTATGAGTTAGAAGTCTGAGCTTCTTCATAAATGCACAAGATTGTCCTCACCCTAAGGAGCTGATAATATAGAAATGCTTTAACCTGTAGTACAGAATTTATCATCTACTGCTCCTTATAAACACTGCAGAGAACTTTGAACAATCAATTTACCAAAAGATTAATTGAAGGCAAAACACTTGATTACCTCATACTTTCATCCTGGATTATTTCAATAAAACCCTTGTAATATGCTCCACTGTATTTCATGTAGACCTAACTAAAATTGCATAAAGCAAAATGGGACAACAGTCATAATATCCAATTAACGGGAACATGTATAAGCCGTGACAGTGACAGACAGTAAAGTCATTGCAGTAGAGAGTCATTGGCAATGGTTGATTAATTATTAAAAGAGCTGCTTGAATAAGTAATTCATTACCTTTCTCCATGTAATTAGGGGGTATATTGTCCATACCCAGATGCATATCAAATGATATAAACATCTCATTTTAAAAATTTAATTTCTTTCCTGGGAGAAAGGAAACTCCTCTTTCCCCATACATGAACTGACAGGCAAACCTAAACAAACCCATTTTTGAAATTTGAAACAGTACTATTTATATTTACTCACATTTTGTGTTTTGCCTCTCTTGGTCTTTCTTCTTTAATTGAATCTTCCTTGAATTTAATGGCAAAACTGTCGTAGATGTCAATGTTGTTGGTGTCCCAAACTAAACATGCCTAGTCAACTTGCTACAACAATGTAGAAATTGATCCTACCTATAATTCACCTATGTTTTGAAAATGCATAAAATGACAACAAGGGAAGAAAAAGCCTTTTTGTATTTTCCTCTTGCATCTTGTTTCATAAAAGTATGAATTATGTGATTCAGATACATATCCAATTGGACAACTAGTTGTCAGCATGTTTACACAGAGTCACATAGAGCCACACAAAATCAAATAGGTTGGAAAAGACCTCTGAGATCACCAAGTCCAACTTTTGACTGAACACCACCACGCCAACTAAATCATGGCTTTAAGTGCTGTATCAGTCTTTTCTGGAAGATTTACAAGGACAGGGACTTTACCACCTCCGTGGCAAGTCCATTCCGATGTCTAATCACACTTTCTGTGAAGAAATTCTTCCTAATATCCAACCTAAACTTCCCCTGGCACAGCTTAAGACGATTTACTCTTATCCTATCAGTAGCTGTCTGGCAGACGAGATCAAGTCCCACCTGGCTACAACCTCCTCTCAGAAAGTTGTAGAGTGATAAGATCACAACCATGCACCTCCTTTTCTCCAGGCTGAAAAAAACTCATCTCCCTAAGCTGCTTTTCACAAGATGGGGCTCTGGCCCTTTCACCAGCTTCATTGCCCTTCTCTGGACCTGCTCCAGCACCTCAATGTCCTTCCTGAATTGAAAGGCCCAGAACTGGACACAGAACTAGAGGTGTGGCCTCACCAGTGCCCAGCACAGAGGGACAATCACTGCCCTGCTCCTGCTGGCCACACGATTGCTGACACAGAAGGTCAGAAGGCCACCGGCCTCCTTGCCCACCTGGCCACACGCCGGCTCATGTTCGGCCACTGCCAGGGCCTTTCCTGCTGGGCAGCTCTCCAGCCACTCTGCCCCAGCCTGGAGCTCTGCAGGGGCTTCTTGGGACACCAGGGCAGGAGCCAGGCCTTGCTTTTCTTGAATCTCCTCCTGCTGGCCTCACACTATCCATCCAGGCTGTCCACAGCCCCCTGCAGAGCCTTCCTACCCTCCAGCATATTGACACCCCCACCCAACTTGGTGTCGTCACAAATTTACTACTGAGGGTACGCTCGATGCCTTTGTCCACATCAGCAGGACAGACACTAAACAGGACTGGGCCCAGGGGACAGCGATACTGACCTGACCCCACCTGGATGTGGCACCGTTCACTGCCACTCTCTGGGCCCTGCCATCCTGACAGTTCTTAACCCAGCAAAGAGTGCACCTGCCCAAGTCCTGGGCTGACAGCTTTTCCAGGACTCTACTGTTGGGAGACGGAGTCAAAGGCTTTGCTCGAGTCCAGAGAGACTCCACCCACAGCTTCTCCCTCAGCTCCGAGGCAAGTCACCCACTCCTCAATGGACATCAGGTTGCTCAGGCAGGACCTGCCTTTCCTAAACCGCCACTGGCAGGGCCTGATCCCTCAGTTGTCATCTGTGGGCTGTGTGCTACCACTCGCGAGGATCTGCTCCAGAACCTGGCTGGACCCCAAGGTCAGACTGACAAGTCTGCAGTTCCCTGCATCATCTCTGTGGCCCTTCTTGGGCATGGGTGTCACATTGGCACCCCCAGTCCTCTGGGACCTCCCTGACGTGTCAGGGGTGATATTAAAGGACAGAGGGTGGCTTAGCGAGCTCTTCTGCTGGCTGTCTCAGCACCCTTGAGGGAATCCCAACCAGTCCCATGGACTTGTCGGTGTCCAAGTGGCTCTGCAGGTCACTAATGACCTCCCCCTGGATTACATTGTGTCAGCTCTTCCCCTTGTCCCTGCATACTTTTTCAGCAGTCTGCCAGTTATCTTTGTTTGAGACTCTAGGACAAGAAGGCATTAAGCTCCTCAGCCCCTTCATTGTCCTTTGTGACTATATTCCCTTCTACACCCAATAAAAATTGGAGGTTTTTTTTGCCCCTCCTCTTTTTAATAGTGCATTTATAGAAACACATTATAGAAGTTCGCAGATTAAGTTCTAAAATAGTTTTTGCCTCTCTAATTCTCTTTCTGCTTGACCTATCGATATCCTTAAGCCCTCCCTGGATATCCTGTTCCTTTTTCCATAGGTGATACACCCTCCTTTTTTCTGGAGCTGCTGCAAATGGTCCCTGCTCAGTCTGGCCAATCTTCTTCCCTGCTAGCTCATCATTGGTACCTAGGGCCAGCCTGCTCCTGAGCCTTCAAGATTTCTACCTTAAAATATGTCCAGTCTTCCTGGGACCCTTTGTTACCAGAAATAATCGCCTTAGTTTTCCTAACTTCAGTCTTCTGCAATCTAAGGATCTACACTTGACCTATTGAATATAGGTTACTTTAACAATTAAAAGGGATTTTTAAAGTTACAGTAACCTTCCTATTCTAATCATAAACTTGAATGTAAGTAGGTTCTTTTTACATTTTCTCTATGCATTTTTTTTTCTAACACTGCAAGTAACTCAGTTAAAAGAGTATACAAATATTGTTCAAAAATACTATCGTATTTATTGTATCTTAAGATATCTGCACTTATATATAAATGTATGTAAATAAAATGAAAGTATATACAGCAATTTACAAATACATGCACAGGCATTTTTCATATTGTGTTAAAAATTCTGCTACTGAAGAAAAAAAGGGCATGGTATGCAAAATAGTACTTGAGGTTTAAGAAGTTCAGCTATAATCAGCCAGACTATGCTGTCCATCATTTCAAATTAAGTATGGCTATTTAACTGGTGCGATAACATATTCCGTTCTGATCAGCCATCTTGAACTTACACTTCTTCAAGTTCATTTTTTAGAAAAACAAAATTTATTATGTTTCTCTTTATTTCATTCATAGCATACTCAAGCAAAATAGGAATTGGCATCACTAGATGAGTAATCAAACAGGTGGCATCCAAACTGGTTTTTGATACATTCCCAGCGAAGACATGAGGCAGCTGGCAGATTATTTTGCATGCCAACTAAGTCTGATGAAGAAAAGCAATCCTTTCAAGACCAAAAAAACCCAACAGACTAAAAAAAAAAGGAAAAAGGAGCAATTTCTGCATACAGAGGAAGATTTTTTTCTGAAGATTACAAGCAGCCTTGCCCTCTTGGCTAAGCTTTGCAAATATTGCTCATGAGATAGAGTCTAATTCCTGTCTTGGCCAGCCTATCTCTGTGAACTTTGAGAAACTGCATGATTTTATTGCTTAGAGCACTCTCTACAGCTTTTTAAGCATCATTATTGTCTGTCTGGATTTCTGGAGTAGCTCAGTCAACAGTAAAGAGAAGAGAAACACTGGATATGATTATAACATACAAAACACAGAGGATAGAACAATGCTTTATGCAAGTGGAAGATTTGGAGCCAAATAGGAAACAGACAATCTCTGATTTGTTTGCAGAATGACAATCCCAATGCCCTGAAGAAATATGAAAATAATTTTGTCTTTTTATACATTTTCTATATGCAGTAGAGATGAAAGTGACATCATCAGAGCAAGGAGAATTCCTGTCCTGGACTAATATCTTCTCTAATGTTATAGAAAAAAAAAAATGCTATCATGAAAACAATCTTCCTCCACAAACCCTTACTGTAAAAAAAGGCATCCCAGAAGTCTTATGAAGAATGAAGAAATGTCGTAGGTTTGGATTGAGATCACGCAGGGTTTGGTTAAAATTGGAGTGCAAATAACTCCACAATGAACAAATTGAAAATAACATTAAAATGACAGCCCTTCTGAGGTCTATCTTGCTTTCAAAATTTTTGAATAACCTGGCTAATAAATTTAAATAGTAAAAAAAAAAAAAATCTAAAAGCCTATTTGCAAAACCAAACACACAAAATGAAAGGGTATTTCAAGTATGTTTTTACTCCAAAGGAGAACTCTAAATATATAAGTATATAAATGTACATGCAGGTACATATTTAGCGTTAAAAAGTATGAATCTAAAACCAAAAACGGTCCTTAAAAGTTTCTTCTCAGTTTTTAGTTTACCTCAATCTGATTTTTGAGCCACTCAATGTCAACTGAAATACTAGCAATCACAGTTTATCTTATGGCCACAATGTGTTTCCTTTAAAAAAAAGACCATCATCATAACAACTTACTTAACACTTAAATAATGTCTTGCTTAGGAAGGAATTCTAGTTCCTCAGGTAACGTGTTATTTTTTAGCTAATAAATTATCTTTTATCTTTTGCTGTCTTATTTAGTAGTCTTAAGTATGTATCCTGCCATTTTTTTTTGTTTTGAACTTATGAAGAAGAAAAACACTGTCAGTATGAAACACTCCTGCATTACATATAGTTCAAACAGTATAGATACCCACACAATGGCTCTGGGAAAATGAAATGATAAAATGATCTTCTAAATATATAAAATGGAAGCAAAACAACACCCAGGGCTTTTGTGACAAGTTCTGTTGTTATTTTATTGGCTTCATAGACCGTGAAAAGCATCTGTAAAAGCCCTGATTTAAAGGTGACTAAAAAGTTAAGCAGCTTCCGTCTCATGAATGGTATTTCTAAGGTCAGTTTGGTAGATGTTCTTATCTTCAATCCTCAAGCTTCAGCTTGTGTAGAGTTTTCATACCCTTGCATTTCTTTCCCCTAAAGACTGTTAGTTAAATTCTGCTACCAAAAGAAAAGTTTTTCTTTCAGGGAATATGATGGCACCCTGTGAGCAAAATGATAACAGTCCCAGCTGAGATCCCAGAGAAAGCTACAGAAATAGTTACCTTCTGTAACACAGGAGAAAAAAATGTTTTAATATCTGGGTAGCAGTTCTTTGCATCTCCTTTGAAAAATTATCAATAATCCAGTAACATGCAAACCAATGAGCAAACAGACTCTGATACATTCCTCTAAACCATCTTTTCTAGATTGAGCTTTTCACAGAACCTATATTTCAATAGTAAAATGGAGTAATTTTCATGGAATATTTATTATCAACACATCAGCCATCTATCTGAAAATAGTATCATTAAAGTCAGGGCTGTCAGTGATCTGAGGAAAAACAAATGTTATCAAATACTCAATTAAATTATATTTTTTGTTTGTTCACTCTGGAAAGGCACTGACAACTCTTGAAATAATCAGGGGCGATGAGAAGCTGTTTGACGCCTTGCACGCAGATCAAGAACTCAAACACCAAACATTTTATTTAATTAAGAAACTAATCTTCACAAACCCATCTAACAACATATATTATTTTATTCTGCTTTCTCTTTGTTCTTGCAAATAGTTTTTGTGTAAAACCTAAACTTCCACACTATACTTATTTTTCAATATTCTTAAAAATCACACCAAAATCATTAAATCTACGGAAACACAAGCAATTTGCTTCTTCCTTTGTAGCTTCCTTCCTTACCTCTGGATGTGAAAGGTTGGAGGGGTGGTTTTAGTTGCCACTTTCTCATGATGTTTCAAGGTTTCAAATCTTCAAGGCTTTCTTTTCTTCTTTACATTATTTTGTGTGTGGTTCTTTTGCATAGTGAATTTTCTTTTGGAACATCACATGAAATATGAGGTTTCATTCCTCTTTGGATAGCACTACAAAAGCTTTCAGAATCTTTTCACTATTTAAAAAATGCTTAGGTGCCTTTTTATTGAATACTTGAATGGATCAATGCTACGTTCTATGAGCTAAAGATGTACCTCATTTTTGGTCCAAAAATGAAATTAGCAGATTTCATCTGCATGTAAATGAACAAGACAAGAAAAGAAGTGAAGTGATCTTACTAAGGGTCTTGGGTTGTGTTTTGGGGTTTTTTTCCCATACAGATTAAGACCAGACAATAAAATGGCATTTCAAAAATCTGTTAAAAGAATAGGGAAAAATGGAGTACAAGTCGCCTGGATCTTATATTTGTACAGATCCTACCTACCCTGAACCTTCACATGCTTTTCAATCACATGTACATTCATAATACCATTATGGACTAAAACAGAATTATTTATGTATTACAGCAGGACTGGGGATGGCAGTCACAAGGCCCAGCACACATGAACTGAACATCTGTTAGATGTAACCTAGAGTTTGTCTCTCACATTTTCATGTTTATGACCATCACGATGTCACACAAAATTGGAAATGAAGAGTAGAAACATTTTCACCCAGCTTCTGCCATCTGAAAATTTGGTGTCTGGTTCAGGTGTACTATCTGTTTTTTCCCTGCAGGTACGAAATCCAGCCCCATCAGGAGATAGCCCCACTGCCCACGTAACAATTGTCTCCAACATGTTCTGAGTTTTGTCTGGTATCTTAGCTTATGTATGCGAGCTGTAACTGATTACAGTGAAATGAAGTGAATCCATCCCCAATACAGGAAGAGAGAGACACGTTCCTTAAACCAGGTCTTACCTGGAATTGACTGTCTGCACTTTTCTAGCCCTTTCAGAGAAACCTAGAACAGATTCAAGCCACCTGTTCTGCTCTGTGGAGCACTGAAATGTTAAAGATACAGCTTAGAGAAGGCTGAGAAAACTAACACCATGATAGTACAGAAAATGTGGAAAAAAAAGTCATCTGTGGATGAAGACTTATGTTTATAGCCAGTACTCTGTAAATATCTTGGACCAGATCAAAATTTCCAGCATGACTGTTTATCTCCAGTGTTCTGTACAGAACTGATGATCTTGCTCTCCTGCCTTTAAACAAACACCAGTTTTTGCTGTATCTTATTTCCACTACAACCTCTTTCAATATGTTCATATTTCTGTATCATTTCTGATTTGAATAGAAAACGTAGCCTTCTTTAAGAGCAGAAGAAGCTTGGTTATTTAATGCCATATTTAGAGCTCAGATGCACCTATATAAATTCAAACTAAACCACCAACATCAGCAGGGTTACTCTGAGAGTCGCTGTGAGGTGTACTGGTGTTCTACATCTAATTACAAGAACGTACCTTGGTTGGATTGCAATTGGTTTTGTGGGGGACAAAAATATGTCTTGTTCTTTCTACCTAAGCAGTGTAATAAAAACAGGATTATTAGAACTGTATCAAGGTGTCTGAGAACCTGAATTTGAGCCCTGAAAAATTGTGTCTGGTGTCACCCGAGTATTAATAAAAACTTTCCAGCTGAGGAGTGCTACTTAAATCATAGATAGGTGAAGCCTCTGGAGAGTAGTTGGTCTTGTCAAAACATGTAGCAGTCATCATGATTGCAGATAGTAGAGACTTATTTTGCTGATAAAGATCAGTAGGAGAAATGGGTAACACTCAAGTTCAGCTTCTGCACTGACAGTGATTTGTGAGGCTGTGTCTCTGCTGGAGGTGGGTTGTTCAAGTAATCTGTTAGGAACTTCTAGTCCTTCCTCCCTAAAATCCAGTGTTTTCCCTCCTGGAAAATTTCATGGACAGCAACTACCCTCCCTCAACTTCCCGCTTTCTCGTCTATGCTCCATGTTTATTGCTCAAGGCCAAACACAGGAGATGGTAGCAGGGGTCTGGAAATTCTTGTAACCCACCAAATAGAAAGGAGAAGAGACAATCCTTTCTATTTCTTCTCGTTGTCCATGCTCACATTTTCTGCCCTGGCTTCAAAACAGAGCTCCAAAAGCCAACTTTTATATAATCTCTCTAAGTGTAGTAGGAAGACTTTTTCCCCTGCAGTGTAATATTTTAAGATGAACAAACATTCAGAGAGCAGGAGGTCCCATGTTTATCTCCATCTTTCATTCTAAAAATGTTTATCTAAAATCTGACCCTTAAACTACTGACATTACATAGCAGATATCTTTTGCACAAAGACTGCCTCTGTATTTTAAAATTCAGTATGAGGGAATTTAAATAGTTATATAAATATCTTGAGATTGACATTTTGTTTTTCATGTATGGTCTTAAACAAAATAAAATAAATTTTATTCTGTAACAGAAATGTTTAGGATTTAACACTTCTAAATAATACATTTCTTCAAAATATCCTTTGACCAGTATAGTATCAAAACTGTCAAAAAGATTTTTTTTGCTAAATTAAAGCATTTAATTTGAAGAAAGTACTTCCTTTCTGTTTAATTTTTTTTAAATAGTATTATTTATAGTTTTCACTTAACTTTCATTATTATTTTTGAGTTATTGGTGAATCAACAAGTTATTCTTTCACTGCTTGTATTCACAAGACTTAATTACTAGATACTGCTAAAATAATTAAAAAGTAAAACTATTATTTCTGCTTAAGATGTTATAAGATCCAGAAACCAGGCAAGCCTCTCATGAACCTGTGTTATTTAGGGGGTTTTTTTAAGTTTGTTGGAATTTTTCTGTTTGATGTATTTTCTCTGAACATTTTAAGTAATTACCCCTGTCACATACAAACCTTACCTGCTCAAGATCTTCAAAGTATTTTCAGCTATAAAACCACATCTCTTTTTCAATTTTAACATCTTCTATTGGTGATCATTGGTAAGCAGATTGCAATAGATAAAACACAAAGATAATTCTCCACTGTTACAATGTGCATCTTTAACCTTGAGATGTTACAAGAATAAAAGAGTAGGAAAAGAATAATCACATTTTCTTGGAAGGAATTTGTTCATTTACAGCTGTAGTCTGAGATTTGCTAAGATGATGATTCAGCTGGCGGAATGGAACGTGATAGGAAATGATAATAAACTGGCTGTAGGCCAGACCCATAAAAACAAGGTAGAAAATTTCCACAGAATTACATTTCTGAGACAGGCATATGCATAATGTTTTAGATTACATGTAAACATTTATTGATACTGGTATCCAGTAATCAATAATTCTCCATAATAGAAGCATTTTGAGCAGAGATATTCAAGCTATAACTAAATTTTGTTTTCAATGCATGGTTATCCTTAAGGATACCTTAAGGATAAATTGTGAACTTTTCTTCAGGAGTTATTCACAAAGATTAATAATAAATAAATAAATAATCTGGTGACTCCTCTTAATTTCAGTACATGTGAGACTAAGAGAAGAGCAAATGAATATGAGAAGAGTGTTTTTAAATGGAGTTTCCTCTCCTTTCCCTGGTTTTCATCTGCTGCTTTGAAGCCAACTTATCTATTCCTGTAACACAGAACACATCTGTAGCCCCATTTCACAATATACAAGACACCTGTGCTGGGAGAGTTTGACTTTCAGTGGAAGAGCTTTAGGTGGTTTGCCAGGATGTTACAGTTCCAAGTGGAAGATCTTGAAATGGAGTGAGATGAATATTGGGTGTCACAGACCCTGTTTGTTTTTATTACCAGTATGGAATGACAAAGGACTAAAATCTCTTTTTGCCTTTTTCTTAATCAGTTTGTGGTTACCACTGCCTAATACCTCTAGGAAGGATATACCTCTTGATGTTTCCACGATAGGCAAAGTACATAAACATGAACTGCAACTGCTTTTACACTGGAGATGACGCAGTACTTATTTAATCCTTATTCATTACTGCAGATGTTGCTTCTTATCCTTCAGTGAGATCTATTTACTTGCAGTTGCTGTGGAATATGTTAGCACAGCTGTGATTTTCTTTGATCTTCTCCAAATATTCCCCCAAACTAAACTCACTGTCATGAATCTGGGTTTAGTATCTTGCTGACCAAACTAAATTGTCACAAATGAGTTGTTTAGGTTCCTTAAAGAAATCACTGGCAAAGGCATCAGGAAAAGTAGGTCTAATAAAAACCTGTAAAAGGATAGCAAAGTTCCATGGTAAGGTTCACTCTGCTTCCTACTACATGGATGAAACATACAGAGGAAAATCAGATAAGAATGAATTTAAAATGATTGGTGTGGAGGCTGAGGATATTGAGAGTAAGGATGGAAAGGGTGAGGGTGACAAGGGGTAAAGGAAAACCTTCCATTGAGTCACAAGTTTTGGAGTGGACCCTCTTGTCAAAATTAGACTTGACCAATAGCTTCTGTCTGAAGGATTTAGCAGCACTTAATCAATTGACTGAGTTAACTTTTATAACATGGTCAATAGAATTTGCTATAATTCAACAGTGACTTAATTATAGATCTGAGAGTGCAATATTTATGCTATACTTGCTATAAGGTATTTAAATCAATTTGCATAGAGACATAAAGAAGGTACAAAAGTATATTGTGAAAAATTCCCCTCGAGTTCACAGAAATATTCATGTCAGGTGCCTTTACATCTCTCAACAAGCTTAGGATTAATGAGCTTCAGGGACTCAGAGTTTCAGCTCAGGCCCCATTGCCAGCTATTGGCAGTGGTGCTCCAAGTATCTCAAATTCAAGAATTTGCAAATTCTGAGCGGTATCCCACTCAGAGGGAGGGGCTGGCACAGCCCCTTGTGGTCCAGGAGACCTTGAAAAGACTCACTTAGGGCCACTTTTGACAGGATCACAAAATGATGGCATTTAGTAATCCATGCAACTTCTATCCTCAGGTTGATCATCACTGGAGTTTCTACAATGTTGGGGAGTTTTTTCCAAAATTCCTATAACAATGGGACCAGAATTTCCAAAACTCCAGGTATAACAGTATTGTTCCATCCAGGCTTTGATTAAGGCAGGGAATGTTCCAAGGCTGTCAGGGAATGACTGATTATCTGCTGTCACCCTTCACCTCAGTATCGCTCCCACCTTGGCCATGCAAGAGTTCCTGGTATGACCAAGGGACAGTTCACTTCCCAACTCATTACACAAAGGTTAAGGCCTAATGAGAATTCTTGAGATTGTAATTTTTGCTCCATCTCAGTGTTAGAGAGTGAGTGAGTGGCTCAGGTACCAGCTGGGGTTAAACTACGACAATGGGGTTAAATCACCCTGACATTCTTATATCTACAAAATCTCTAAGTCATCCAAAAAATGTAAAAACCTGGCTCTGCAATGGAATGATATATTTCCATAGCTTCTAGCAAATTTCCATGAGGATGTCATAGTTGTTTTCCAAGACTGCATACAGAAAAGGAGACAGAGTACTTTACCTAAGAATTACTGCTCAGGATCACTAACTATAGGCAGGAAATTCAGCAGCTGAACATCATAAGGACCTATAGCTCAGAACATGAGTAGACTCACTCAGTCTGCATCACCTCAGATAATCAGTAAAAACTCTGCCTGCAACAAGCTACGCAGATACATTCATCCTTTGATGTATGGTGTAATCACATTCCCAACCATTTAATATCGACCATGTTGATTTATCATCATTTTAGTTTCCTGAAAAAGAGATATTATACACTGCAAAATCTAAGGCTTGACAGAAGTCTAAAAATATTTGAGCCATGATATTACCTTTATCAATTCAATCATCAAAAGATTATTGGAATCATCAAAGGCATCCACAGGGAGTTTGTTCGTCCTGGTTCATTGAATTTTTTTTGTGTTCTTGAGACCCAGCTGTGAATTATCATTAGTGTGGCAGGAGAAAACCATTTACACTTCTTTAAGCAATCTTGCAGTCTTTTTTGTTTTTATCTTACTATCCCTTTCTCATTTTTGCTTGTTTTTGTTTTAGTTTGTTCTTTTCTTTAACAAGTGATGAATTCCCTGCTGCTTTCATTATTGATTGACGAGAGGCCCATGCACCAGTGAAAGTTAGAAAACAAGGCTGCTGAAAGATGTTTCTGAGTATTGTTTTCTTTAATGATGTGGAGCAGCACTGAAAATAAAGTCACTCTCTTCACACTCGTTGGAATCCAACCTGAAATACTGTGCATGTTTAAAAGTCGTAAAGGATGTTGTTTACTTTGACATAGTATTGTCTGTGTCCATAAATTAAAAGTATCAGCATTGTGTACTTTTCAACACTCATTTTTTAACTTCCTCCTGTGCACACAGGCAGGTTTTTCTGTTTCACAATGGTATAACACTATAATCTTTCTGTTAAGGTGGTAAAGGAATAGAAAAACACACTGCCTGCTCTCAACCTTATTTTGAGATTTACATATATTTATTAATATGTTCTTCCACATGGAGTTCTAAGGTCCTGACAACCAGGGTGAAAAAAAAGTTAAGAAAGGGCTTTTTAATTATTTGTGGAGCATGCTTTTGGTTGATTTATTGGTTGTTTTTTCTGTTACGGTCTTTTTGTGTGTGTATGTTTTTTCTTTGTCTCATTTTATTTTTGTGTGGGTTTTTTTGTGGGTTTTTTTGTGGTTGTGGTAGCTTTTTAACATCACTGCAAGGACTGTTGCACCTTTCAGAATGGGCATAGAGGAAGCAATAAATGAGGAAATGCTAGAGGTCTTTACAGATGGAGGCTACAGAAAGAAAAATTAGGAAAGGTTTTACTCCAACCTTTCAGTATGTTAGTCTCTTTGCTAAAACTCAGCAACCCCAATTATATTTCCAGATAATGACATCTTTGTATGTTGGTGAGAACTGAAAAAATACCGTAAATGTATAAAGACCTCAATAAAGTTTGTTACTCTTTTATGCATTCATTTTCAAAAGCTAAATTCTGGATTTCTGCTAGTTGATGAAAGTTTCCGCTTCCCTTTCTAGTGATTTCTTTAGGATGTGCTTTTACTCATGAAGTTTGTAACTCTAGGCTGCCTCATAGACTTAGATATCCATGGGCAAGGGCAGTTTCACACTTCTTTGTGTGTTTGCTTATCTATTTTGTAGTCATGATGATGAACTCAGTCTTGTGGATGTGGCAGTCCTATGTGTGCTTTAGGAATGTCTCTGTGGTAGAAGATAACATCACAAGGGACTCCCCAAACAGGCTTTAGCAGAACTGCTCCATCCCTGAGGCCTAACAAACAGCACAAAGGGCCCAAAATAATCACAGAATCACAGAATGGTTTGGGTTGGAAGGGACCTTAAAGATCACCCAGTTCCAACCTCTCTGCCATGGGCAGGGACAGCTTCCCCTGACCAGGCGGCTCAGAGAAAGGTTCATAAATCTCCTCACAGGCACTTTGTGTTCCCAGGAAAGGCCTGTTCACACATGCTCACAGCACACTGACACAACTATGATATTTCTACTCCTGGAATATTTTGTTTAGCAGGAGTAGGGAGATCTCAAGACACATCGGATAAAGGCCCTATTAGATTAGGCAAAGTACATAACAGACCTGACCTCTGGCACTCAGTGGCATGTCTTTGGAGGCCCTATGAGGCAAATTGATTTCCTAAGGGTATACCTTGAGTGACATGACTTTCTTTTTTCCCTCCATGAGAGGACGTTCCCTTGCAATGCTCTTTACCCCCGTGGGACTGAATGCTGAATAAAGCATTTCTCATTGTAAGGACAAGAGTAAAACCTAATCTTTAATCTTTAACGTGTTGGTGCTACAGATACATGTCTGCAGGAGGACAAGATATTTCCTGTGAAAGTCAGATTACCTACTTGTTTGGCTGAGAATAAAGCAAGGAAAATTTCATTTTCTAGATAAAATGCTATGCATGGTTTTGGATTTTTTACCCTCCCCCTCTGTCTCTTGAGATGTGTTAGCAGCTGGGAAGATAATGTGTGTCACTGCAATATCTGCAACATTATCAAAGACAGCATAGGAATGGTCACATCCCCATCACGGTAATAATTTGAATTTATTCCTAAGGCATCAGCATCTTCACCCAGTCTCTGCCTGAATGACAGCTCAGAGTCTGCAAAGGCATCACAAGCAATCCTGGTATGCTATAAGCAGCCAACTAGGTTGACAGATTTTCATAAAATTCAGCATAGCTACCTGCTTTTCTCAACCAGTTTTCAATCATTTTTATTTCTATGTGTATGTATGTGTAATATCTATGTAGTAGCCTGATGTACTCCGTGCAAACTAAGGAGGATTTCCATCTATGACTTCTTGTGAAAACCTTTTCTTTTTCCTTTCTCTCTTCTTTTAATAGAAAATCTGTCTGTCAAGGATGAGGTTTTGTTGTGCTAGCTGCCATGTAAATATTCACTAAGAAGGAGACAGGGTCAGAGTAAAGATTAAAAATAAAAAATAGGGAAAACATTGTTATCCCTGAGGGGATGAAGTAGGGAATTATTAGATGAATATTGTAGGACTGAGGACATTAAAATAAAGTAACAAGTCTATGCTTTGACTCAGGAATGACTGACCTTCTTTTGTGCTTGCTTATCTTAGGCCAAGGTTTATAAGACAGATTTAAGGATATGCTCTTTTTAAGCATTGATAATTTTCTTTGAAGCCCTTGACTGAAATTTTAGTGGGTCAAGCTTTTGTTTTTCCATATTGTGACTGTTTCCATGCTCAGGGTGCTGATATTCTGTTCACATTTTAAATAGCAGTTGTTCCTATCAAAAAGCAGTATCAGACAAGGCTCAGGGGTGACTCCAAAGGCATAAACCAAAGAGTGCTGCAGGTTAAAGCTGAAGCAAATTTCCAAAACCATTAAGGAAATCATCCTTTGCTTCACTTCTAGCTGGCCACAGGCAACTCTCTACAGCCTTTTTTTTTTTCTTTTTTTTAACACCTTAGGGGTAGAGTAAGCGACTCCATGAGAAGTGATCTGTACTGAAGATTAGTTTACACACAGCTCAGGTGCTTGGGCTTGGGTCCATAACCCTGACTTAACCACACACATTCCTCTCACAGGATAAACTCTGTGAAGTAGAGAATTGAATCACTGAATCATAGAATCGTAACATCATTAAGGTTGGAAAAGACCTTAAAGATCATCAAATCCAACCCAGCACCACCGTGTTCACCATTAAACCATGACTTTGAGTGCCAAATCTACACATTTTTTGAACACTTCCAGGGATTGTGACTCCACCACTTCCCTAGGCAGTTTGTTACAATACCTTAAAACCCTTTATGTGAAGAAAATTTTCCTAATATCCAATGTAAATGTCTCCTGGTGCAACTTGAGGCCATTTCCTCTCATCCTATTGCTTGTTACCTGGGAGACTGATCCCTACCTGGCTAAAACCACAATTCAGGTACTTCTAGAGAGTGATAAGATCCCTCCTGAGCTTCCTCTTCTCCAGGCTAAATATCCCCAGATTCCTCAGCCTCTCCTCACAAGACTTGTGCTCTGGCCCCTTCATTATGAAATGGAGATTTGCCTTTGAGTTCCTCAGCCCAAATCCTGAGTAATTTCACAGAAAAAAACCCTGAGTCTACATCAAGTACAGGTTTTGGAGCATACAAGATAGAAATTATCTACAGTGCATTCAAACAGCTGATCTGGTAGCTCAGTGAAGGAATAAAGCCCCCAAAAAACTTTCAGAAGTTGAATATGGACAGCTAGTGAGAGTTGAACACTTTGAAATAGGGTTCATAAGGAAGATTAGAGTAAGCAAGAGCTCTCAGAGTAAGTTAAAAGATTGTTCATGTTGAACTTGAAATCAAAAAAGTTCTTATTCATCTAAAGCAGAAACATTACAGTCCAAGCGCTCACTTGCTTAGTCCCTTGAAGATTAGACTTCATCTCTAGGGGACCTGGCCTCCCTTACCACTGCCTAGGTGCATCACCACCAGCAGATTGCCTTCTCTTTGAAACTGGTTCATGTTTCCCGTGCTATTTAAAAAGTGCTGCATAAAAAAGACTGAGTAGACACGAAAATCCTTGAGCAACAGAATGGTAGAAAATTGTGTGTAGCTGCTTCTAAAAGGAGCAGAAAGCTGAGCAAGGATTTTAAGGTAGTAAAGTTCACCATCAAGGTTATTTAACTGAGTTAATTAATTTCTCATAGCAATAAGTCCATCTCTTCAGGAATACTTAAAGTTTTTTCTGGCTATAACACAGTAAATTATATATCAACAAGAAAATGTATGCTGTACCTCAAACTTTGGTGATGTTAGAGGAGTATTATTCTTTACCTGAATTTACTGCATCCAATAAATGATTTTATATAAATACTATAAAATGAGCTAAAATAATTAGCTGCGTTTTAGGAACCAAAATTCAAAAGGAACCAAACAATTTCCCCCCATTTTCCTGAGCTGATTTATCCATTTCCAGATGACCAACTTTTGGACAGCAAAATGTCTTATAGAATCCCAATTTTACTATTTGAACATATATACAGATATACATTGCCAGTACTGATTTTGCTGCTCTGGGTTACTCAGTGCCACTATAACTCATGTAGTGTGTGGCATTGTACAAACAAATGTATCCCACTTTTAAGTATAAATTAGGATTGACTGGGGAAACTCAAGAAGCTTTCATCTTTAAGGGAACATGAACTGACTGCTTTGACTTTCCTCAAAACTCAAGTCACCATCAAAATGTAAGACATTACGAACTCTTGTTTTTCTTTGTCTCTTTGTTGAATCTGTTCTGTTTTGTCTGACATACTCAACAGAGACATGGACAGAGAGTTTCCACTTGAATTTTCCACTACTTTTGGTGTTTGTCCTTTTGTTTTCCACTACCCAAACTATTCATTTATTTATTTGTTTACTTCTTTATTGGAATAAGCAAAGCAGTGGAATCTGTGTTAAAAAAAGGGGTGGCAACAGGGTGTTGTTTTATTATTTTGTTTATTTCTCACTACTTAAATGTCTTTTAATTGTCATTAAATTAAATTACTTTCTGATAAGTTGAATCTGCTTTGCACACAGCAGTAACTGTTAAAAAATCCATCTGCATTTTTGTCATTCCATGAGATTTCCATCCACTTTTCTTCCTGTGTCCTGTTGGAAGGGGAAGAGGTGAGGGGGAAGAGTGAGTAGCTCAGTGTGCATTTGACAACAGACCAAGGTTAACCCTCCATGATTGCCTAATAGTGTGGGGAAATGGGAAGACTGGGAGCTCCTGGTAACAATGAGAGACGTTTCTGTTCACTTCGTTAAGTGGATGTTTCCTTCCCTTTTTTTAAGATGATTACTACAGTAGTGTTAGGAAAGTGTATGTTTTCTAGTCACTGGGAATTCCTGTCGAGGACTGAATCAGGTTTGGTTTTTTTTCCCTTTTCCAAGTACATTAACTTTTCCCAGTTTATTTGGACATGGAAACACTACCTAATAATTGGCTTCCAATAGGACTGTCTGGCCTTGCTGAACACTAATGATAAAGCATCTTCACTGCCTCACCCTAAGCATGAATTTAGAATCTCTGTTGCTATGGATGAACAAAATATCACCGAAGAAATTTGATCATATTAAATTTTCCTGCTTCGGAGGTGAACCATTTTATAGCCAGGCAGTAACTCTTGAGAGAGGAGCAGTTCATAACAGGTAGGATGAAGCTCTTTTTTGTTTTATTGTATATGTAATCTCCTGCAGTGGCAAAGTATCAGAAATAATTACAAATGGTGTAGACTGGTGTAGATGATGAATAACTTGCTTCTGGAGGGTTTTGCACATGATCAGAAATGCACATACACACATGCACACACACACACACACACACACACATTATTATATATCCAGGAACACTCAGGCTAAAATCGAGCACTCCCAAGAGATCAAGAAACTTAATTTTATCTTACTAAATCCATTTACCAGGAATAAGAGCATCATGGAAAATAATAAACAATACTGATAGTTTCTGTTTTTAGGGAGTGTGTGTTGTTGGTTGTTTTATAAGATATAAAAATGCATCATTGTGTGATTTTGAAGGGTGCTGATTTTACTTGGGTATGGATAAAAGGAAGAAAAGTGACTGCAATCCAACATGCAAACCACAGGTATAGGCTCAGAATATACTGTGTTGTCTTAACAGTGAGCAGCTTTGTGTGGTCAAGAAAACTGTGTTGCCTCTCATTTCTTGTCTGCTGATTCTGCAATTCTGCCTTATGCTCATCCAAAGCCTTGAATATTGGAGCCTGGTGGTTCAAGGCACTGCAAATACAAATAATTAGTAGACAGAAAGCAAATACATTTTCATAATTTAAAAAAAAAAAGAAGTAGAAAATCACAAAACAGTGATTGCTCTTTCATGCTGTGGTCAATTTCTGAATGTACCCTGAAACAGGCAGCCTGAACAAAGATCTTCCACATATCCAAAGTTAATTTTATTCATAGTATCTAGTATGAGTTGGGATTTGTGCTGAAAACAGTGCTCATAACACAGGGATGTTTTCATACTGCTGAGCAGTATTTACAGAGAGTCAAAGCTTTTCCTGCTCCTCACCCCACCCCATCAGTGAGAAGGCTGGGGGTGCACATGGAGTTGGGAGGGGACACAGCCAAGACAGGACCGTGACTGACCCTGAGGGATATCCCGTACCCTGTGGTATCATGCTCAGCAAAAAAACTGGTGAAAGGAGAAGGCAAAGGTGTACACCATTGGGCAAAATAGAGCCCTGCTTTCATGGGAATGTCTGAACACCTTGCCTGCTCATAGGAAGTGATGGATGAATTTCTTATCTTGTTTTGTTGACATGTACAGCTTTTGCTTTACCTGTTAAACTGCCTTTATTTCAACCCACGAATTTTCTCATTCTTATGCTTCCTATTCCCTCCCCCTTCTCTTGGGAGGATGTGAACAAGTCCCTGTATGGGGCTGAGCTGCCAGCTGGGAGTAAACCACAGCATCACCATGTCAGAATTTGACGCCTCCACTGAGCTGATTGCTTTAGGCTGTCCTTGTAATAATTGTTCAAATAAATACATGAATTTCAGGAACAATTCAACTGTACCTTTACAAGACTAATATCTATCAAATGACTATAAGGAGATCATAAGTAACTTAAATATAGATATATAGACCCATAAAGGAGAAAAATCACTTAATGAAATGCATCAAAGTAGTGCAAGACCAATGTAGACTCCTTATCACTAGGTTATAAAATTATCATCTTTAAGATCAATGCAAACTAAATACATTATTCCAAATCAAACATCTTTAGAAGTCAGACTGAAGATGTAGTCCAGATCGCTCTAAGGGGATCAGGATATTCTCAAAGCAGATAGGGTACCTGGATTCTGACACAAGTATTATCTGTTTGCATACATGAATTTCAAGTGAAGGAAACACATTTTCCTGAAAAATTGGTATCTCAGTTTGCGGTCACTTCTGTAGTTTGCAAACCTGTATATTAGACAAAGAGAGGATTCACAATCATATCTTTTGCAGTTCATTCTGTGGCACTACAAGGCTGCATCTTAGGCTGATGGTTCACAGCTCCTGTTTCTGTGTGAAATAAGGTGTGATCAGCTACGAGTCTCGTGTTTTCATTGAAGATATTCCGAACTGAACAACTTCATGTACTAACTTTGGAATCAAAACAGTTTGCAGAGTGTGATCATGAAATGAAAACAACATGAGAGAGAATCTAATTGGCAAAAGCTATGAAAAGCCTGAGAAATATGTATTGATGGGCAGCATTTGCAATATACCTGGTTTTCTGCCTCTCCAGTCCTAACCTGGACCTCCTGCCCTGACTTTTTGGCTTTACCTGAGCCATCTCATGGCTATAAACTTGCTGGGTGATCCCTGATCTGTGTCTGAGCCTGATTTGCTGTGTCCTGGCTCCCATGTGAGGGAGGTCCATGCTCCCACTCGCCTTGCTGCTGTGTCTGGCTCACCATCCCGTGTGGAACAGGCAGACACTACTGTTCCCATACATAAAGCACATGCCATCATGAGAAAATAAAGCAACTGCTGGGTCACTGTGCCAGATAACATCCAGATGTCAACATGATATTACATGTGATGCTCTATAATGAGGGATGATCTTCACAGGCTTGGCTTAAACTGAGAACTTTACATCCACCTTGCCCCATGGGACATGGCAGCCTGGAGAAAACTGGTTTTATTTCCCATCATGTAGACTGGCTTTAGTAGTTTTTTTCACCACTTGAAACACTGATGATTAGCTCAATGCTGGTACCAAGACACTTTTGATTCTTTTATATATCTTAAATTCCATCAGAAGAAAGTATCTCCTGTCATAAATGTTGAGTAGGCATAGTTGAATACTGTATTCATCTTGTCTAGAGAAGGGTTGATTAAAGATTTGTCTGTCACAACATGTAGACAGGAGATACAAATAATCTCACACCAGCATCTTTGACATGTTTTTGAAGAGATGTGTGTCAATTGGCTATATAAAGTATCATTAGGAGCAAATTAATTTAAAACACTGAAAAACTTTTCTGGGAGACGAGTACTGGGTCAAAGACAATACTTCACATTTTCTGACATTTTTATGTGGGACCTGTTTTACCAGTACTTTAACTTCCAATCATCAACTTGTTCTTTGCAATGAAAAAGTATTGGATTAATCAAGGGAATCTGTTTAGGGACATCTTCTATTAAAGGTTGCAGGACATGAAAAGGGAGATTGTGGTGATGGTGGACAGGCAGGGTTGGCTCATGAATATATGCAAGTTTGATAATGACAAAATAGAGAATCATAGAAAGATAGAATCATAGAATCATTTAGGTGGGAAAAGATGTCTAAGATCATGGAATAAAACCGTTAGCCCAGCATTGCCAAATCCACCACTAACCCATGTCCCCACCATCCTTCAAGGGATGGTGACTCAACCACTTCCCTGGGCAACCTCTTCCAATGCTTGACCACCCAGTGCAGATCAAATGAAAATACCACATTCAGCAAAGATCACGGTTAGGGAGTGCACTCAAATACTTCTAAAAGCACATTTGGAACTTTTCCAAGCAGTTTAGATGTTCAAAAACTGAAATTGTTGAAAATCTGTCCAAATTCAGAGGTGAAAATGGGAACTAGACTTCCTCCTTTTCGTTCTATTAAACCATGTTCTGTTCATTGAATTTCTCCTCAGCTGGGAGGGTTTGCAATTCTGGAGATAAAATGCAGTACTATTTTAGAAACACCTAAGTGGGTGGGGAGTTTAAAATCCTTTCATAACTCTCTTCCCTCTCCTGCTAAATTTGTTCCTGGCTTGATGTAATATGTATCTGACTTTCTAGTTCTGCACTCAGTAGAATGTGAATGTGACACCGAATTTTCACTTTATAGGTATTTTTTTTTACATTTTCAGAGTAAAGTGATGGACACATTATTTCTAGAGATATCTCTCCCAGAAGAAAACTGGATGCACTATCGCACTGTCAGGGTTTAAAAGCTTTATTTTTTTTTTTTTTTTTACTCTTCAACAGGAAAATTACAAATTTGTAAATTAGATTGAATGGTAATTTGCCCTACTTGAAGTCAAATAGCTGAAAAAACCAATATCTTTAGAAAATTGTTCTGAATTACAAGCTCAAGGGAAAAAAATCTTCTGGCTGAAAGTTAAATTATCTCAGTTTCATGTGTTTTTGCTGAGAAATTTCTTCGAGACAGACTTTGAGAGTAAATTATATCACTCTTATAGTTTCCACTTTTTCATTTGGAAATACATAAAAGGTTTGCATTTTCATAAGCAATTAACATTTTCAAGTAATCAGTTTGATGGATTGAGTTTTCAAAATATGATGGTGAGCATCCATTTCAAAACCAAAAGCGTTCCAGAAAATGAAGATACTTAAAAGAGACTACTCTCAACTACTCTCATATTAAAGTCTAGACCATTTGAGTTGCAAAATTATAAAGGTTTAGTATCAATTCTGCTTTGGTGCTCATCTACATAGCCCAGTTATTTACATCAGTGTGGTGTAAATGAATAGTTAGTAAGGAAACTGCTTTGTTTTGAGTCAGCAGAATTAACCATGATTTGAAATGTCCTAAAATCCTTTTCTTCAGAGAACGATGGAAAGACAGGAGAAAAAATTTCACATTTTGCAATCTATAAAACTGCTTTTATCTTTAGCTTTTTTAATAGGTACATTTTTGCTTTCTTGTGCACTGATTTTGCAGCAGATCTGACAGGAATAGGCAAAGTGAGAAGAGTTCAGTTGAGCAGAGGGGAACTATTTCACTGGCTCTTTCCTGTTCTCAGTTTTGATTTCACTTTGCAACATAAAAAGATGAAAATTTCAGAGCTAAAGAGGATTTCATGAAAAACATGTGTTTGAGTTCTAGTTTACTGTACCTCACTCTGAATCACACAGCCAGGGTCTTGGAGCCAAAGTTTCCAGTCCCAGCTGATCACCATGCTTGTTTCAGGTATTGTTTTCCTGGTACATCTTTCTCCTACTCATTGTATACAAATACATACACAGATTTTGTGTGTGAGCAATATATATACATATATAAAAGCATATTTTTCCCCTGGAAGCTTTGTGTAAACTCAATCAGCAAAAGAGTAACAGAATTATTTCTGTTACTTTTAGTAACAAATAAATCCTAACAGCTTAAAAAACAGAAGGGAGGAAAAAAAAAGGCAGTTTTATCTTTAATATTTTTTTAAATGATATTTTACAATTTTGAAAATTCATAATACTGACAAGTTTTCTTCTCGGTGCATATGGATTTCTCACATTCACATTGTCTCAAATACAGATAATGTCAGTTCCAAGTAAAAGGCTGTGTCATATTGTAATGCATTTGAACACTGACAGTGTGCCCCAGCCAAACCCACCTGTAGTTACGCTTATCAAAGCCCTCAAGAATTCATCAAGGCCACTGAAATGTAAGCTGCGCTAAATTGGGAAAGGAAAAGCTGAAAAACAGAATACCAAGACAGCAAGAAATAGATAAAGAAAGACTGTGCTGCACTAAAACAAGAACCAATTATATTTTCTGAAAAGTGCATTCAAAGCACGTGGACAGTTAGAGGGACCAATCATGTAATGTGTGATCGTGTGTACAGCACTTGTAAAAGTATAAATAAGAGTGTTTTGTAAACAATAAATGACTTCTGCGAAATCACATTGATTCGTTGTTCAGAAGTCCTGAGCTCCCGCAGTGTCACATCCAAATGGATGACGAGTTTTCATGTTTTCTTCACCTCTCAGTTGTTTCATGGCAATTTGGCCTGCCAGGGCATGAGGTTTACAATACTTTAAAAATATTAAATGGGACTTGCTATCACAGTCCATCTCCACATCCGCACGGGCAGCACTCTGCTCTACACTGCCTTTAGTTAGAAAATGAATGAAGTTCAAGGTCTTGCATGTTCTCTTCAAAGTATTCCCACTCTTGGCTTACGATACTTAAGGAAAAAAACCATCACCTAAATCTCTGAGATGAAGAATTTGGTTGGCAGTTTTAGTCCCTTGGTGCAAGGAGCTGTCTGCAGGTGCAGGAGAGCAAATGAGAGAAAAATGGAAAATTTTCAGGGGGCAGTCCAAGGCTGCAGAGTAATTCATTTCAGGAACTTGGAACTGTCGTAAGTGTCACCACTTCTCACTCTAAAAGCTTTATCTAACAATACCTGGCAACATGCATCTGAAGAAAAGGAGAACCCAAAGCAAAATAAGTCACATCATTACAGGTATTTCTTTCCCAGGGGGTGGTGGAGAAAAAAATCAAGACCTGAGTGTTATTAGTCATATCATTTAAAACACTGTGGAAAACCTTTGGATACTAGAAAGAATAAGAATAAAAATAAGAATAACAATAACAATAAGGACAAGAATAGAATAGGATAGAATAGAATAGAATAGAATAGAATAGAATAGAATAGAATAGAATAGGACAGAACTGAGCTGAACTGAATTTTCAGATGCAGTTTAATTGAATCTATTGAAAGGTTGCTGTCTTGTATGCAGGAAGATAAACATTCTATTCATTGTATCTAAAACCTTGTACCTGAAGGCAGAACATACACTGGCAGCACCCCATGATGGGTGATTTTATTGATACTATTCAGTATTTTCTTGCGTTTTCCAGTCTGTCCATGTACAGCCTCCTGCAACCACGCCTTATTTCCATACTATAATTTCTTTGAAGTGAGACTGTGTTTTTTCAGGCACCTGTGAAATGCCCAGTTCAACAAGCTTTTGTTTCTGCAGTGGAATTACTCAGTTCTACCACAGCACAAGAACTGTGGCTGCTGAAATCTGTCAACACATATTTTGTGTTCTTTGGCTGTAAAGGGAAGAGAGTTGAATGGGGTCAGTCTAGAGTTCAGTAGGACTCAGGTGTGGCCTGTTCAGATCAGGAACATTTACCTCCTCCCATCAGAAATAAATTTGGACTGCTCCCTGATGTAGCTCCACTACTGTCTCTGTCTGTTAAATACAACAATCATTGTCTTGTTCCCTGTCTACTTTCTCAGTGTTTGTTTTAGAGCTTTTTTCCATGCTTTCTTTCCGACTAATGAGCCACAGGTTTTGAATTCCTATGTCTGCATACATTTCTAGCTTTTTTGTCTCATTTTAAACACAATAGTTATGACAATGAGAATATTTTTTATTAATTCCATCACAATCTAATTTGCATAGATATAGATTTGTTTTCTGGTTTTTTTTTTTTTTTTTTGTTTTGTTTTTTTTTTCCTGACAGATCTGAAATGACTAACCCTGCAAGAGTGCCTGAGAGGAAGCAGTGGGGAGAGGGGAAGTTTGGAGTCACTTAGCTTTCTGCTTGACTTTTGATTCAGTTTATCTGATGTCTGTTGTTATGCTAGATAAGTGTTAGATTCAAGAAAACTAAACATATCTCAGAGTGAAAAGCATTTTTATGAACCATTTTCTGGTCTGTCCTCAACACTACAACTCTGGTCTGCATTCACAATCTGAAGAGAAAGAAAGAAAATCCCTTATCAAATCCCAAATATTTCACTCAATAAACTTATTTGCTGGAGGAAAGCTGAGGAAAAAAATGCAGTGTTGAGAATGGGCATGGTGGTTTCTGTGCTCACATTGTCCTTCTCAGTCTGTAAGGTAAAGTAACTCCATGGCTGAGGCAGAGCAGTAGCAGGGGAAGGATGAAAGGGTCATTCTTTACCAGCTTCTGTACCCAGGAGTACAGTGGTGAAGCACAGAGAGTTCAGAGCAGATTGCAGTGAAACAAACATGTCAGGGATAGAGGAATACAGGTAATGGAAGACATGCAGCTACTAAAGCCAGTCATGAAGTGGCAGAGAAAAGACAATATAGGACAAATTATAGAAGTACTTTGTGCTGGAGCAAAGCATTATGCTTGTCATGCGTTCTTTAGCTGTGTTTACATGAGGAAAGTTTTGCTTTCTGTACTTTACTCAGAACAGCTAATACTAAAAAGGAATACAGTAGTGTCCTGAGCAAGTTTGCTGAGTATGTGCAATCTGTGCAGGTCCAGCTGAGTAGCAACTGCTGCAGTCATTAACTTTTTCCTATTTTATTAGCTCTCAAATAGGTGTGTTTGGTTTTTGGCAAGATGTGGATGGGGTGCAAACTTAGCAGACAACAGAAAATATGTTATCAATAATTTACAACTGTGCATGATCCTTTTTCTAGCAGGAGTTACACATTAAGTATTCTGTAATATATAAAGTCACTTGGCATAAGTTAATCATGTGCAGTGCTCAGCTGTCTGTAAATCATGAATCACAAACCTTCCCCTTCAACCCACACTCTGAAGAAACGTAAAAATGACCTAAAAATTTCTTATGCTCAGAGACTGTCTCAGAGACCACCTCACAGCTGCTGTGACACCACTGTCTGGTAGAAAAGATACTCATGAGAGTGACCCAAGAGGGTAGAGACTGCTCAGGAATCTTATGCGCTTGTATCGCCAGGCTTCAAAATTTACTGGGCTGTACCATTTCACACTGAAAGAAATAAAAACAAAATCAAAAATCCCCATAAAACATTCTTAAACTATTTGTTATGGAAAAAAAACAGTCTACAGGGTTAAAAAACAAAACAAAACAAAACAAAAAAATAAAGACATTGTGAAGGTTTATACAATAATCAGCTAACATATAATGAAGTCGGGTTTGTTTGCACACACTGCTTTATTTTTCACAGCAAAATGGGAGTTTCTGCATCAAGGGCACATTGGCAAATTTTGACAAATGTTCTCTTCAGATTAATCACACAATATTGCTGGAAATTTTTGAAGACCACTGCATTGGCAACGTTTCAGACAACAGATACCCAATTAGAGGCCAATCAGCTGGGGTGCAAGTTTTGCCCCAGAAAGCTGCAAGTACAACAAGTGTAGCCTCAGAAGATGAAGCAGAAAGTGTCAAAGACATGACAAATATCTTTCTGGGTTTTTTTGTTTGTTTGTTTGTTTTGGTTTTTTTTTTTTTTCTGTTTTNTTTTTTTTTTTTTTTTTTTTGTTTTTTTTTTTTTTTTTTTTTTGTTTTGGTTTGGTTTTGTGTTTTGTTTTGTTTTTTTTCACTTTCCAAGCAAATGTAAAGGTTTTGTTTAGCTTTATACTAGGTTCTATTTGACGTGGGTTGTTTCAGCATTCTCTCTGCAAAGAATGTGGCCTTAGCTCTGTGGGTCCGCTTCTGGAAGAAGACAGAATCTGCTTTATGTGTAGAATTTTGAAACCTAACACTAATGGGATATTTGAAATAGAATGGATACCTTTTTATTCTCTAGTGCATGCTGGTTCCAGAGCCATTTCATGGAAGGAAAGGTAGACTTGCAGACTATTCATGAAAATATCAACAAAAATCCTTTCTATACTCAGAGCATGACTGACATTTTGCTTTTTAGACAAAATCTTTCAGGGTACCTCCTTTGCTTAGTTGTGCTTGCCTGAATGTGTTACCATGGTGATTAGGAGATTTTTTTTTGGGAATTAACTTCGTTTTATGATTATTGTGAATCATTCATATGTGAGTTGATGATCTGTATTTCAGAACCAGATCTTGAAGAGACAATTACCATTTGGGGATTAGCAGCTTTTCCACTGTGGAAAATAAAGAACAATCTAGATTAAAGAAGGCCAGATTTGTAATTGATGGATTGAACCATTAGTGATTTCACTCCAGTCACACCTCTTTAAATCAGCCAGAAATCCATCTCAGTATGCTGTTAATTTTCTGCCAAAAAGCAATTGGATATGTAAACACTATGAAAATGAAGGAGCAAAACCAGTCAAACAAACCAGCTGCCAAATTGGGACTCTTCTGCCAATGACCGCTATCCTGCAACACCCTGGGCTGTCAATGAAAATATTCCCTTTATTATTCCACTGTTGCAATTGCTATTTCACTCTTTCCAGAGCGGATAACAATGACAACAACAGTGACACTCTCAGGTTATATCTAGAGAGAGAGATTCCTCCTTACTGGAAGTAAAATAGCAGGAGTTTAATACATGTTACCTAGTTGGATGTTCACTTCTTATTATAAACAGACATTTGTCTTTATAGATTTGATTTTCTACTGACAACTGAAAGAATTTTGACAGTACCCTTGTAAATGGAGGTAACCATGGACATGAAAAATGCATAATTATTGAAAAGGTGGAAAATTTAAAGTAGGAAACACCATAGCATGAGTGGGTTCAGACCTTGGCTGACCCCAACAGCCCCCAACAGCCCCTCTGACTCCTTCTACTCAGCTGGACAGGAGCACTGCTTCTTCACCATGGTTTTTTTACAAGGCCTGAAGGGGAACCTCTGCTTCAGCATCAGGAGCACCACCTCTGCCTCCTTCTTCACTGACCTTGGTGTCTCCAGGCAGTTCCTCTCAGGTTTTTCTAATTCCTCACTCCCATCTGCTGTGCAACAGCTTTTACCCTTTCTTAAATATGTTATCAGAGAATGTTCACCTTATCTCCTACTCCAGGATGTCTTGTTAAACAGGAAAGATCCAAGATCCCAAGACAGACATCTATGCTACTCCTAACCATTCTATGGGTTGAATATGGTCCCTTAACAACTGTTCTCTGAAACCAAGCACCTCACTTGTGTTTTATTCATCTGGTTGCCCAGATATCTTCACTTGAATAAGCAGAAAATTTTGAGAGACAGTGTCAAAAACTGTTCAGAAATCAAAGCAAATGAGGTCCACCACACCTCCCTCAGCCACAGACTGCTTGTCACAGGAAGCAACGAGGATGGTCATGCAAGATTTACCCGTGATAAATTCATGCTAATTGTTACAGATCACTTTCTTTTTTTATGTCCCCAGAAAAGTGTTTCAAAAGGATTCACTCCATGATTTTCCCTGGCACTCATGTAATTGTCCTTTAGACTTCTGGATTGTCACCTTTTGAAAATGGTGTGTGACAGGTCGTTTTCTGCATTTGTCAGGAATCTTCCCAAATCTCCCCCGCCTGCTGACAGAGAGGGACCTTCAAGGACATTGGCTTTGTCTTTCAGCAGCCTTGGATGTAGCTTCCTGGATCCCACAGCTTTACAGGGGTTGAGTTCTCTCTAGAAATCACTGATGTTTCCCTCATCCATTGATGGTACTTCCTCTTGAATCCTTTCTCCGATCACAAACATCTGAGCAAAGAGGGCACTGATTTCCTCATGTCTCTTATATGTAGGTCTTAATGGTCTTGTTGGAAACTTTCCCGTTCAATTTCTTTTTTAGTCATACACTGTGCCAATAACCAATATAAAACTCAGAAGACATGGAGATATGGAAAAAAAAAAAAAAAAGCATAATACATGTATATTAGTTTATAGTTCTAGAGATTTTTATTTACATTCTGGATTTTTTTTCTCTAAATTTTTTTCCTTCTGTCCCATTTTTTTACCCACCTTTTCTCTTTTGACATTAAAAATATCACAGCAGGGCTTAAAAACATTCCTAAATGAGTGAAAAATGGCATAATTCCTCCTTTCCTGTAACTCAGCCAGAAAAATTACTTAAAATCGATTGTAATCTGATACTTGATTGTTCTATTTCAATAATCAGGCTACTTGAACTATGATGCATAGGCACTGCTCTGTTTTGAAGTACACTTGAGGAAGAAAAGAATTCAGACCTTTGTTCTTCAAGGCTTAACACATCACACAAAAGCCAAAAGGTCCCACTTTCACAAATCTCAGCAATGATTCAGAATCTTACTAATTTTTCAAATACAAGATCAAACTGGGTTTTGATGAGATGCAGAGGACTAAGCTTTCAAACAGTCCGTTGAATTCCAGAAAGGAATTTATATGTTATTAGGAAAAAGTTCTGATTATGAATTCTGATTATGAATGTGCTGGACCATGAACAGAGTTCAGAGGCAAGTGGCAAGCAGATTTCTTGGCCTGTAAAAAACACCTCTCAGCAAGGGAATAAAGAATCACAAACACAAGCTATTCTAATTTTGAGAGTGAAATGTAAGAAGCAAAGATTACCTTGGGAAGTTAAAGCAGATGGTCATTTTGCATAGCGTGTTTTTTAGAGGATATTCTTCATTATCACTGTGTTGGGATCTGTAATTCACGCCAGTGAAAATCAATGTTTTCACACCAGAGAAAATCAAGGTTTTACTATGGAATGAAGGAAATAATTCTAGGATCAAAGTAGGGCCATTAGCACATTTCTATATATTGCAGTTTAACCCTGGCTGGGAAGTCAGCCCCACACAGCCACACATTCGCTTTCCCTCTGTAGGACAGGGCAGAAAGTCAGAAAAGTAAAAGTGAGAAAACTCATGGGTTGAGAAAAAAACAGTTTAATAGGTAGAGTGAAAACCATCCATATTAAGCAAAGTAAAACAAAGAATTAACTGACTAATTCTGATGGGCAGGCAGGTGCTCAGCAGTCAGCACAGCAGGGCCTCATCACATGTAATGGGAACTTGGAAAGACAAATACCGTCACTCCAAACATCCCTCTCTGCTTCTTCTCCCCCAGCTTTATATGCTGAGCATGACCCCAAAAGGTCTGGAATATGTCTTGGGTCACTTGGGGTCAGCTGTCCTGGCTGTGTCCCTTCCCAGCTCCTTGTGCACCCCCAGCCTCTTCCCTGGTGGGGTGGGGTGAAGAGCAGAAAAAGCCTTGATGCTTTGTAAGCACTGCTGACAAAAACATCCCAGAATTATCAACACTGTTTCCAGCACAAATCCAAAGCACAGCCCCATGCCAGCTACTGGGAAGAAAATTAACCCTATCCTAACTAAACCCAGCATGCTACACCAGGGATAGCACATTCCTGCATCCCAGACTATGGCCTGTGTGTGATCAGGCCACCTTTGCTGACCCATCCTTCTGCTAAGCTGATCTCTCTGGCCCAGTGTGCTCTGCACACTGTCAGAGACTGTGCAGGCAGAACCAGTCAGTGGAAATGGAGATGCTAGACTAGACACATCAACTAAAACTGCTCTTCCTTTCTCTCTCCCCCCCCTCTTTTGTTTATAATAGCAACCTAGATGGATGGGGAGGCATGTGAAGGTCTCATGCCATAGGGATGGTGAAGATCCTGAAAGAATCAGTACAGGCAGAGTAAAAGACAGAGACTAGAAATTATCTTTGTGAAAAATGTAGGTTTTTGAGTTTTTGAGAATTTGAGGGGATAATGTCTTGGACAAAGCCTGTGGGTATTTTTCCATGGTCTAATTCAAAACTAGTCCGTTGGTACTTTGTATTTTTCAGGCCTGTGGTATCTATCTAGAGAGAGGAGCAGCAGGAGAAAGTCACACCTCTGTTGAATCAGATCAAAGTTCTGTGTTGTCTGAAATGTTCTTTATCAGCAGCAAATGCCTATGGAAGTGTATGAGAACAGAAGAAATGTATGTGGCATCTTCCCTTCTCACTCCCTCATTATATGCACTTCCTCAGCTCCCAGCAATCTGTGGATGACGGATGAATGAGAACATATAAGAAAGGATCTGCTATATATGGATGTGCTCCACTGCAAGTAATCTTCACATCTTAGATTTCTGGAGATTTTGGAAACAATTCCTGAAATAAAAAAAAAAACAAATGTGCAGTTCATCACATTTCATGAATTAAATTTTGAAGAAGCATTCATGTACCAAATATGGTACATTTTTGTAACATTCAACAATGTTTTGATTCAGTAATGATCTTTTTTATGTTGTAACCATCAAAAAGCCTATAAAGTCAGTTGTTTTTCAGCATCATTAAGAAAAAGAAATGCTTTTAAGTAAATAAGATAATTGCTTTTAGTTTTTCAAGCATTTATTTATTTGATTTTAAACCAGGAGACTTAACTTAAAGGACTTTTCCAGATGAAGCATCTTGGATAGGAAAAATAGTGGGTTTTGAGGATTGAGTGGGTTTTTTAAAAAATTCTTGATAAGGATGCATGTCCTGCAGACTAACTACTTGATTGCTCCATTTTTCCTTCCCCCCAAAAAAGCTTGTGCCAGAGAAAATGGAGAATTGCTAGGAATATGGATGAACACGGAATGAGGGCTGATAAGAAGAGGAGTGGAAAAATTCTCTGAGGAGGAAAAGCAAAAAAGATGAATTGCAGAGTAATGCAATACTCCTCCCATAAAACTCACAATGCAATAAGATTGAATTATGAGGAAGGTATGATTATGTTGTTGAAAGATAAACACCATTATGCAAACTGCTAAAGAAAGAGAAAATGATATGTGACTACTGAACTAGATTCTGTCTACGATAAGTGGTGGTAATAAAAAAATATTCATTTAAAATTCCTAATGTAATACTTTTCACACAATGTTATTTATTAAACCAAAATATTGCATTCTCTTCTCCCATTTTGCAGTTCAATCTTAAGAGATTAGAGACCATTGTTATTGAAAAAGTAAGAAGTTTTAAATTCTTGAAAACTACATTCTTCAATAATGAATTCAATGTAAAGGCATAGAAAAAGTCAATCATGATTTTTTAATACAGCAGTCAGCAAAATTTAGAGGAAGAGATGATCAACAAAAGCAATTATAAAAGGCTGATGTTCATGGAAAAACATTGGCATACCAACTAACAGGAGTCTGGTTTCCCTCACAGCCTGACTCCCATGTGTTTTCCAAGGGAAGTTTTTTATCATTTCTGTGATTTGCAGTATAAGAAAAAGAAAGAAATTCAAAACAGCAGTTGAATTCTTTGTGGTCCTTCTTTCCAAGTCACCCTCCTGTCCTTTACCTACCTTTCCGGGGATTTGTCAGGCACTTACAGAAAACTGTTATTTAAGTGCACGGTTAGTGCATCTCCTTTGGTTTTCTTTTTTAACTCCCTGTAGTTTCAAGACCATATGTTCCTTGACATTCTTTTTAATTAGTGACAGATGGATGAAAGAATTTTAGATCCTAGACTAAATATCTTGCTGTTGTGATTTTTTTCTTAAAATGAGACTTTTCACACACTATTAATTTCCTCAAAATACTTTGACTTCTTTTTGGTGTCGGCTCCACTCTCTGTTCTATCAATGCCTCTGTTTTGTTTTCAACAAGTAAGAAAGAAGAAAAAAAAGACTATTCATTTGAACTGTGGGATTTTTTTATCTTATCTTCGGTGACAGCTGATGATCCTGTAGGTCTAGTCTGGTTCTCATTCTGATTAGTGTTGTCAGATTTCTGAAAGAAAAGTCTGACTTTCAACTAAGTGAATTACAAAATAGTTATAAAGAGTTTGATACCTTATTTTAAAAGCATGTCCAGGAGACAAAACACAGCAAAAAACCATCACCAAAAATGCAAAACAAAGATTAAGGCAGTCTCTCTGGTATGACAACCATCATTTCATATTGTCTTTTATTTTAGGACTACACAAATGCTTCTTTTATGTTTATCATTCATAATCTTGTGTTTTCTTGGTTAGTTTTTTGTTGTTTTGTTTTGTTTGTGTCTTCTTCCCCCACTTGTCCCTTCTCCACTGCTATGAGTAACAGAGCACATTGTGCATTTAAGGTCTTTATAAATTACTTGTAATTGTTGCTCGTCATTTTACTCATTAAGTAATACCTTGCTTCCAGCAACTCTGGTACTGCAAGTGCTGTGATTTTACTGGCATTTTCAACACATCAGATTTACCCTCTGCCAGATAAAGAACAAAAAAAAAAAAAAAAAGAAAATTAGCACTTAGTCCCTCGTTTGATCTACTAATCTTCTAAAATTTATTTCTTATGGGAGAAAAGAACAACAAAGAAGACCTAGTTTTATACTTGAGAATGTGGTTAGTAGTGACAAGTAAACAGGATGGAAATTTAATCTTTTGCAACATAGTAAGTGCTGCTAGTGTTGAGGAGGGAAGGTTGCATGGAGAGCTCACAGCAACATTCCAGTATCTGAAGGGGTTACAGGGAAGCCAGGGAGGGACTCTTCATCTGGAACTGTAGTGATAGGACAGGGAGTAGTGGGTACAGACTAAAACAGGGGAAATTTAGGTTAGATATTAGGAAGAAATTTTTTACTCTGAGGGTGGTGGAGCACTGGACCAGGTTGCCCAGGGAGGTTGGGGATGTCCCAGTCCCAGTGCTCAAAGCCAGGTGGGATAAGGCCTTGAGCAACCTGATCTAGTGGGAAGTATCGCTGCCCATGTCAGGGGGCTTGGAACTAGATGATCTTAACCTTCCAAACATTCACATCCCATGATTCTAATTGTGAAAGGTTTTTTTGTGTAAATGTCATGGTTTAAACCCAGCTGGCAACTAAGTACCATGAAACCTCTTGCTGCACCCCTTCATGGGGAGGAGAATCCAAAATAAGATGTAGACTTTGTGAATTCAAAACAGTTTAACAATTGAAACAAAATAAAATATAATACTAATAGTGAAATAATTAAAGGTATAAAGAGAAATATAATCATAAAAATATAATACTAATGCTAGAAAAGAATAGGGGAGAGGGAGGGAGATTTAAAACTCAAGACAAATGATGCACAGTACTGTTGCTCACCACCCATTGACCAATGCCCAGCTGGTACCTCATCAGTGTTTGGTGGCTCCCAGACAACTTCCCCATTTCAGACAACTCCAGTTTATTTACTGGTATGACATTCTCCCGTGTGGAATATCCCTCACACCAGTTTGGGTCACCTCTCATGGCCATGCTCCCTTATGGCTTCTTGAGCACCTCCTCTGATGACTGGTGGACTGAAAGTCCATGATTTAGAGTGAACACTGCTGAGCAACAGCCAAAACACCAGTGTGTTACAAACATTCTCAAACTAAATTCAAAACACAGCACTGTACCAGCTGCCAAGAAGAAAATTATCTCAACCAAAACCAGGACAGTAGGTACATCATTAAGTTATAACTTGAAGAAATATCTACCCAAAAATACCTACCACAACTACCCTCCCAAATGAAGCTGTTCAGAAGCAGACAGTTTGGAATGACAAGATGGTGCCTAGTGTAGATATTAATAAATGTCTTTTTCTCAGCTGAATTGGGATGTTACTTGCCAGCAACACACCCAAAATTGCTAGATATAACAAAGTGGGTTGTATATATACATTGGATTATATATTATTTGGCTAAAATGAGATATTAACATCTCTTTGGCCTGCACAAAGAACAAATAATGTTTTCTTTCATTCGTTGGCCAGAAAAAATAGTAACCGAGTATTTTACCATCATGTTCCTTGGAGGATTAATCTACTAGTATATGCATTTCTTTTTATCTTGTATTAATCTACCTGCTGATTTACACAAGTACTTTCTTTATTCATGTTTACCATTTTGCTGCAATACTCTGGTCCTTTGGGATGAAGAAAGAGCTTGATTGTGTCCTTTAAATATTGCTTTAATTTCCTCTGTCAGAACCCCTACTAAGAGACAAGAAACCACATGCAAAGGAACATATTTATCCAACAGGACACACAGTGATTGGCATTTCTTATCCAGTCACCACTATTGCTTAACTTACTACACTTTTTCCTGAGTAAAAAAAAAATCCTGAGAGATTGAAGAGGACAATGTATTTTGCATAAAAAAGCCTTTCAGATGAGTTCCTTGAGTATTTACAAAGGCAAGAAAAAATGTTTTTGTTGCTGAGCTGTTTCGGAAGAGCAGATTGAAGGCCTAGAGCTCAGCAGCAAAACTGCTGCACCTGTAGCTGTGAGACAGTGACGAGCAGCTGGTGGTGATTAGCACAGCAACAACCCGTCTACCCAACATATTTCACTCTGATAAAGAAAAGAGCAAGCTGCAAAAAAAACCCAACCCATCACAGCCTGCAGCCTTCACTTTTCTCATCAAACCTTAGGGGGGTCATCTTTTTGGCAAAGGGATCTCAAGAGCAGAAACAGTGTGATGTATGTTTGTGTTTGCTCTCCCACTCTTAGTTAGGGCAGACTTAGAGGAAAGGTGAAAAGGAAGCTGACATCGCTATCAAATCTTGCTAGTTAAGTTCAAAAATATCGTTTTACTACAGGGATCAAAAATGAAAAATTCCTTTCTCATGGTATGTAGGCTATATCACCCTAACAAAAATTGGTGGGTGTGCTGTGTGTATGCATTTTTCTGTGTCCAACTTCATGTTATTGCATTAAGCTACTTTTTTAAATAACCTACAAAGCAGCACAAAAAATGACAACAGATGTCATATAACTTTTCTATCAAGGATCATTCAATTTACATAATTGCAGAATCACAGAATATTCTGGGTTATAAGGGACCCACAAGGATCATCAAGTTCAACTCTTAAGTGAATGGCCCATAGGGGGATCAAACCCACAATCTTGCTGTTATTGACACCATGCTCTGACCATCAGGGAGCTGGAAAATTAAGCCTCAAGTCTTGGCTGAGCTTCAAGCCTATGTTTCAATCTCATCCCTTGGAAGTTGTTCAGTTCAAGCCAAGGTGGATACCTCAGTTATATCAGATGAACGGGCAATGAAAGGGTATTTAGATGAAATTTTATGATATAAAACAAATACAGAACAAATGTGAAGGCACCTCTGGAGATCATCTAGTGCCATTCCCTGCTTAAGGATGGCTTAAGCAGGCGTGGCCATTTGGCCAGGTTTGTGTCTAGCTGAAGACTGAATGTCCCTAAAGCTGGAGACTCCACAGCCTCCCTGGGCAGTCTGTCCAGGGTTTTACTCAACTCACTGTTAAAAACTGGTTTTTCTTCTGTTTAAATGGAATTCCATGTATTTCAGTTTATGCCCATTGTCTCTTGTCCTCTCATGTAATGTCACTGAGAAGCATCTTCCTTTCAGTTATGTCAGTACTTTAAAGGAAATCAGATTTTTGTCTGTATTTCTAAATTCGTGATAAATGTTGAAGTCATGAATATCTTTTAGTACTACAGTAAAATCTAGAGGTGCCAGCTCAGATTAGTTCTCTAGATAATGTAAGAAAGATGTAATAATCTACATAGGCAAGGAGAAAAAAAAAAAAAAAAGAAAAAATTAAACTGAAATTTTTTTTCTTCATTTGCATGACAGAGTGCTGTCAGAAATAGAGACAGATCCTGCTTCTTTTCATTTCAGTCAGACTGCAATTTTCTTGCTGGAAGCACCCACACCATTTAAGCTTCAAACCCTATAATTCCATGCTCTTCACTAATTAGTCAATTTTGTACTTGTGAATGAATGTTTGCTTATTACACCATTTATTATTTAAAACACCTTGTTTATATGAAAGCCCTTCTATGAAATAAGATCAATATATTTTTATTTTAGAAAATATTTATTTAATTTTTAGGCTAGATAATCAGTTTGTTTTCAGACTATAATCTTTCATATATATGAACAAGCTAATAAAGGCTCATGGAAGTGTGACTGCTTAATAATTTTCTATGCTTATGGGACATGGTGTTTATTTAAAAAGAAAGAATAAAAAGGCTGCTATTTCAGTAATTTATAAGAAAGCAGATCTGCAATAAGTACATGGCTTCACACTTGTACTTTTTTCTAAAATTAGATACTGGGCTTTTATTTCAAGTGCTGAGAGTTACAATAATCCAGGCTTATCAGATACTTCCTACAAAGAGCTTTCAAATCACCACAGCAGAAACATAGATACCTCCTTTCTTCTATGTGACATTTTTGTTCACATCTGAAGGGCGTTAGGTGAAATCTTGGCTGCAGCAATATCCAGAGATATCCTGATGAACCCATTAGGTTGTATAGCTCCACTCTTGTTGCTGGTTCACACCACTACATTGTAACAGTGACAATCATATCTATTTTGCAAGTCCTTGACCATAAAATTACATCATATTACTACAAATGGTATGAGAAGCAATGATTCATTAAAATTGCTGCTGCTACTAAAAAAAAAACCCCAAACCCAAGGGAATTCAGTCTGTAGTTTGGGACAATAATGAAATTTAAAAATGGATGCTTTGATCATTGTATCCTGAAGACAATATCTACGTGTTAGGGAAAAAAAAGGTAAGTATTGTAGGAGAGCATTAACACACCTTTTCATGTTATCAAAAATGAGAGGAAGTGTAACTTCTTATTTAAGACTTGTATCTTCAAATCCCAACTTTATCACAGTGGAGATATCTTGAATTGCATTGGAAATTTTGAAAAAAATTAAAACAATTTCCATTATTTATTGATATTTACTTTTATGTTTCAAAATGTTTCTGATGCATAAACAGACTTTCCATTTCCAGTGCTGGTATTCTGCTATATCCTTTTGTTTCCAGGCATGCTGGAAATGAATAGGTATTACTTTATTTTACAGAGTCTGTTGATTCAAAGAAAAGTGATAACTGAAAAATAGCAACACATCCATTGGCTATGCTCACTGAAAAAAAAGAATACCTTAATATTGCTGAATCAAATTTATGGTTATGGTTATTATTGATGTCATCACCCCTAGAAAGAAACAACCAGGAAGCAGTGGAAAATGGAGTTTTTTCACATGGTTGGACACACAGAATAGCCTGGGTCAGAGTCTCCAAACAAATAACAATAAATGACTGGATCAAGACGAACATTTATTATCCCAAGACTACAATTGTTCTGTTTAGGTCTTTTGGCATTAAATAGTTGATTTTCTCACACAAATTTTAAATTTATACTGTTCTCATCCATTGTGTGACAAGAAATATTTTCCCATAAATTTTTAATAGATGTAGTTTCATAATTCCCTTCACTGGGTCCTGAATCTCTCTGCTCCTCAGTTTCCATGACACATGCAATATGTGGCATTTATTACCGCATTGAAAAGTTTTTGGGAACATGTTCACATTTGGTGAATTTCTGTAAAGACTCTAGCACAGCATAAAAATGCTTTGTCCCACACTTTAATATAGCAACAGATGTTTTTTTTTAATATCCTTTACATCCTTTGACCTTTCCCTCCCTTTCCCTTTGTCTTGTATTGCATGAAGCTTCAAATTTTTTCTTATTGAAAAATGAGTAAAATCCTTTCAAGACTTCAAGACATATCTCAATTTTTTCAGAAGGACAGCAGGTTTGTGTGGATGAAAAATATTTGTAGCTTTTACCCCTGTTTCTTGCCCTTCTAAGCCTCTCTGTTTGTTTCTTTGACAGAAACAATACCTCTGAAAAGCTGTGCCTTCGTGGCCTAATCCTGCCAACCTTTTGATGTGTATCTCTTCTGGAAGTCTGTGAAGATTCTGTAGGCACGAGGCATCTCTGTGACAGGAAATATGCATATTCCAGCTCTATGCCATGCAGAATGATATATGTCTCTGCTCAGCTAGCTGGATTTTGCTTGGTTAATTTGAATCTTAAAGGTTTCAAGGCTTAACTGCCATATAGAAGCTCTTTCCTAAGTGCACATAAGTCCTAGGTGGGTTCTAGCAGCAATATATCCTCCTATTCTATCCTTCTGAAAGTCCAGTCTTTCAAAGGGCATTTTAGATGTGACCAGGAGCATATCCTCTACTCGAGTTCAGAACATGCCAGAATCAGAAATTTGTATAGATAATAGTTTGTCATATTTGTGAATTGTTCTTCATTCAAATCTATAGTCCAGCCTGAAGACAGAAATTCCTCAATCTTCCTCAATAGAATATGCAAGGAGTACACAAATAGTGCTGCTGTGAGCCCCACAACAAACTGAGCAGAGTGTTTCCAGGAATGGAACTGAGAAAATGCTGACCTCGTATAGAACGTGTTGCCTGTACTTAACCTAACTCAGTGACAACACAGACTGGCACAGTTTGGAAGTCAGGAGTGAAAGGATATGTGAAGTGAGAGTCAGTCATCCATGACACGTGATAAAGCATCTTGATGGAAGAAACTTGCTTTACATAGCACGTTTGAGACCTGTGAGACTGAGAAAGGTGCCTTATGAGTATAGAAGGCAAGGGAAAAAACAAACAAACAAACAAACAAAAAAAAAAAAACCAAAAAAGACAAAAAAAAGAACCAAAAGCATCAGGAAAAAACAAAGGGCCTGAGCAGCAGAGGGTCCTGAGAATCCCCCAAGAGTCCAAACTCCCATAAAGTTACAACTAAGATCTCATTAATCTTGCTTAAATGAAACTTGGTTTTTTTAGTGATAGATGTCCTGTACATTATCTATTTTTTGCAATAAAGTTGTCATATACTGGATCTAAATGCACTTGTCCTCTGAAGCCTCATGGTAAGACAAAATACTGAGGTGCCTTCCCTGTGTACATTCCCCTGTCCAAACTCTTTAAGATCAAGTTGGTGATCAAACTGCTCCATTTTTTTCAATCATCTGGTTTGATTGGTATGTGGTAGCAGTCTTTGGGGCATAAAAAAATACAGAAACACTGTGTGAAAATGTAAAAATTTTCTGCTTAGGCTGATAAACTATTTTTCGCCATTTAATTTTTTTACATTTAAAATCTTTTTGGAAAGATGATGCTTGTCATGGACTTTAGCACTACCTTGTGCAGTCAGGAGAGCATTTTCTTTGCAAATGGAATATATGGGGGTATGCAGTGGATTAAGAGTAGCAGGCTTTGCACAGCTGCTCCCACATCACTTCTGGACGAGCCCAATTTTGCCTCTGAGATGTCCATAGTATAATGGCAACATTAGTAATTTCAGGATGAGCCAAACAGTTAACAAGTGTTATTATCTCCCAAAACAAGAGATAATTAGTCAGTAGATAATATTTGTTTTCTGCCAGAAATATAGTTTAGGTTTGACCTATGGAAAACATAAAAATTATTTTAGGCTGCATGATTCAGTACGCTTGGACACAAAGATCCTCCAAGGTGAGGTTATCTAATGTAATTATAGTAGAAATCAAGGGAGAGATTCTTCATGGCATATTCATTTGTTAAACAAGTTGAAATACCAGAAGCTGGGGTGAGACTTCATATACAAGGCAGGTGAATCACAAGGGCCACAACAGGCTTCCTGCATTTTCCTTTAGTGTTTGGTACTGTACAGAGTTATGGTTCTGGAGGTTGGAAGGGACACTAAAGATTAACTAGTTCCAACCCTCCTGCGTGGGCAGGGACACCAAAAATGTACACTTCCTGTCCAATCAAGTGTGATCATATAACCATCAAAAAATGCAGGTTTGAGGAGACCTCTGGAAATTCTAATTCAATCCTTGCTCTAAGATCATTTCTGAGGTAAGATCGAGTTACTATAGAGCCTTAAAAAATTGAGTGTTGAAGATCACAAAGAATATTCCAAATATTCTCAAAAACCTCTCTGGGCAACCTGTGTCCATGCTTTGGCATCCTTCTCTGAGCACAGTCTGGCTTCAGCTCCTCTGTAACCCCTCATTAGCTCAGAGTAAACAGCCATTAGATGCCTCTTGAGCCTTCTCTTCTCCAGCCTAAACATGTAATTCTTGCCAAATCCACTTGCAATTCCCAGGCACCTCGTTCTTTGTGTTGCTGGACATGATCTGGGGGGAAATTTGCTTCATATTCTTTCCAGGAACTGAGGCTGAGCTTACAGTCCTTTACTTCACCACATCCCCCTTGCTGCCATTCCAGGTGGTGGTTCCAGATGCAGACAGGGTTGAGGCTGAGCACATTTGCACCCAGACTCATGTAGGCAGAGTATAGTGCCTTTAATTACACCCATCTAACCATAGGGAACATCAGCAGGGATGGCTCAATCCTGCTTCTCAATCCCTTTGTCAGTCAGGACTGAAGGTTGCTATTGGAATGTGCATCCATCAAGGAGTCTCCAGCACTTTGCCCAGTCCTCACCTCAGAACTTGGTCTCCTCCCGCTGCTGTCCTCCAGACCTCTTTGCATATTGTTGGCTGGTTCTATTTGAATTCTGCAAGGATTTCACACAAGCACACTCGAAACAGAAAATTCCTGACTGTGGAAGATAGCTGCAATTAAAATTTAATGATAATACAGACTGACTTGATAAGGCACAAAGCTCAGCCAGACAAGAGAGCTGACCGTCAACCTGCTCACACAGCCCCCTTTTTCTTTTTGCCTTTTCTTTTTCTGTTTTCACATGCTTGGCCCCCATGATCCACCTTAAACCCCCCTTTTACCCATCTTTGGTCCTTTTCCTAAACTCTTTTGCTCTAGGTTTCACATCTTCCCACAAGTCACTACAACCAAGTCTGCTATTGGTCATTAACCACTTCTTTCTTATTAATGAGTGGCAGATCCAGGATGATATGACCTTTGGGCTGCATCTCCAGCACCTGCATCTTAAAATTCTCTGTGGATTATTTATGTCCAGATATGATGTTTCTCTAGAAGACCATAATTTAAGCATCTAGCACTCTTTATGAATTAGCAACATTTTTGAAAGTCAAGGAGAAATGGTGTTTTAGATGTAAACACAGTATAATTGTACCTAAACAGAATGAGCATAATGACTCTCTATGTATTCCACTGTCATTTAAAGAAAAAGTTGTCAATAATATTTTGGTTATAGACCTAGCAAGTCCCCTCTCTATCAGGGGGATACATGAGTTTCCATCTCAGCAGTCTACTCTTAAAACGCAGATGGTTCCTTTTTTTTCTTTTATTTTAATTATGTTTTGGTTTCAAAAGCAACCTATCTAAAGAGTAACATTTAAAAGAGAAGGAAAAGCAGTCCCAAAGGGCTAACGTGAGTAATGTACCAATTATTTTTTGTGCTACAATTATATTTTCTGCCCTGAGAGAATACAAAAAAATACTGCTGCATTAAAAAAAAAAAAAGTGGAAAAAAGAGAAAAGCATTTTTGTACATAAGAAGTGTCACTGCAAGCATTAACCATTCTATTCCACTAGGACGTGAATTGTAGAAGCCACGTTTCTAACTAGCATTCTACAGTTTCAAGACAAGTTCATCAAATAATTATATTTATAAATATTAACATGGACAAAAGCCTTCACCCATCATAAAAAATCTTTTCATAAAAATTATTTTCTAAATCTTATAAAATGATACAGTAAATATTGTCTTTCTTTATGCTATATCTTCAAAAAAAACCCCAGAGTCAAGAGGTGCTGGAAGTTGGAGATCATTGCTCTCCTATTTAAGCATATTTAAAAGTTTATTCTGATATAAGACATGATATTTTTATATATTTCTCTGTCCTGCTTGCCTTTCTTTTTATGTTTTCAGAGAACAGAATGTTTGGCTTCTAAGAGTGATATTAGAGGACTTTGTATTCAATAATGTTCCAGCACAACTCACTGAGCTCCACTACTTCTTTCAGTATCGGTTATTGTCTGCTCTCCACCTTTCACAGCGTGATTAATATTTGCCTCTATGGCACTATAACAAATGCTTTTCATCTTTTGTTTGGAAAATCATGAGCTTTATAAGTACAAGAAGTGCTCATTGGATGTGATCTGTTGCTGCTTTAAGAATCCTACATTTTGCTCTCTGATGTGGTCAAACCAATTGCCTTACAGTTGACCTGATAAGATGCTCTTTTCATTTACATGTATATATATTATATACATGTGTATATCTATTTTATATATATATAAAATATATATTGGTGTAGCAATCTCTCTGGATAAGGAATTGAAATTACCACCACTGTGTTAGCATAATTGTAAATCTATGTTATTATAAGAAATTATATATATAGTAATATTAGACATTATAGATATATGCTCCTCTGAGAGATGTAGTGAGGTGAGTGCTTAATAGTGTCCCAAGGGTGTCACATCTCAGTGTTCCAGAATTTTAGACTGATGATGTTTCTAAAAATGAATGAGATCCTTCAGATCCTTCTCACTTTAATTAGGTTTGTAATATTCAGTCTGTAATCCAGGAAGTCTTAAACTCATTATACATCAGCTACATGTTCCTTGGACTAAGGTATTTGAAGATATAATTCAATCCTGAGTAAGGTCAGAGAAAGGAGTAGTGCTGGTTTTGCAGCAGTGAAAAGAGTTTGATCATTATCTGCTTTCGTTTGAAGTACAGGGAACCACAGAATCATTAAATTTGCATAGGGCCACACAAGAAAAGCTTGGTTGGGGCTCCACAGATGATCTGATCTTGCTTAATATTAAGCAGCATATTCTCAGGCCAGAAGAATACATAAACATTTGTTTAATTTTAAGCAGGCAAATTGTTCAATGGGTTTAAGCAGTCCTTTCAAAGTGATACTTACATGGATTATTGGTGTGTTTCATGGTAGTAATACAAAGACTAAACTGGAAAGAGAGAAGCAGAGGACAAGGGGATCTGCTTAAGTAATTCTAGAAATATCAAGTTTAATTAGGGTCTCATGAACTGATATAGTTCCAGGCAAAAATATATATTGAAATAAATAAATACATTTTATTTGAAGGAAACTGCCTTGTCATTTCTTTCAATATTTTTTGCGTGGAAAACTGCATTGTTAAGAAAAGTAAGAGAAACCCATCAAGAAATGTAATTCAAAGCTTTTCTAGAACTGTAAGGGAAAGTTTGTAGGAAATATTGGACAGTAAGCTAATTGCCTACTTTCGTTAGTATCTCCATCTAATTGCCTAAAATTAATTAGTTCGTTAGGAAAAATCAAAAAGTTCTTTACTGTTCACTTGTTTTTAGAAATGAAACTAGCAAGAAAAGTTCTCATATTCTGAATAAAACATACATTGGAATCTGAGAAAAAGGTATTTTAAAATCAGTGCAAATTTGCCAGAAGTAAAATCTAGGATTTTTTTCCCACTCTCTTTAGAGAATTACTGATGAAATTCTTATGAAGAAACAGAAAGAATAGTGATTATGTGTTTTTTGTTCTAGCAGTGAGATGACAAAATATATTCTAGCAGTCACTCAAAATATTATTACACCTCTTTCAGTTTGTTTTGACTAATCTGATAATGCAAGTGTTAATTGTTATGAATGAAAACTTTGAAAATTTCATGTAAGTTTCTCTGAATTTTCCACATTAAATACAAATCAAGACGTTTTAAATATAACCACCCTCAGACAAAAAAATGAGCTTATCAGTAAAAGTGGAGTGAAAACTCTTGGTGACTTTAATAGAGCAATGATATCTTTAGGGACCACAGCAGGAAGAGAACTCTCTACCTCAGGCTAAACAGCAAAAACTAGTTCACTTACTTCCCTGTTTTCAGAGTTACTCCTCTCTGGGGCTGACTTCTCATCCTACACGATTTAACATTTAGTCTTAGTGTACTCTGGGAACTCTGGAACACAATCTGTGTGTGTGTGTGTGTGCCTGCCTGCACTTATTTTTCCACACAAGGAGATTGCTATGCTGCACTTTAATAGTGTTCCTTGCAAAGCATGAAGTTCATGTTGCATATTGCCTACCCTTGGAAGTCACACTGGTAATTCAGTGGTGGCATTGCCTCTTTATAAGGGCACAAAGCCTCTAATCTTGTTGCTGCAGGATACATAATGCAGAAGGATCCATTTGGAAAAAACCAGGGGCTGTACTGAAACATCCTGACATCAAGGATGCAGCTTCTTTGAGACAACCACCTCGCTTCAAGATTCAAACAGGGACAGAACCAATGTCCATGAAGTGTGGATAATGAGGGAAAGTTGAGCCCACAGGGAAATACAGACCAAGTCAAGTTGATGTCTCCTTTGAAAGTTGGTAATATTTATGAAGTGATCAGGGAATCAAGGCAAGATCAAGCTGAAGTGCAGGGCCATTGAGTAATAGCAGATGGGATCAGGACATCCTTCAGAATTGCAGAAAAATGTTCCACCAGAAGGTCCCTCAGTCCCTGGTGCAAGTGACCAGGGATGAGATCCTGTAAGGTTCTGTGCTTATGTTAAGGACGAATTTTAGTGGAGAAAAGTGTGATCTCATCAGACACCACAGAAATGTCCATTTAGTTCCAACAGAGCCACCTGGAGGAGGCAGAAGAGTGGAATGGAATCATAGAATAACCTGCGTTCCAAGGGACCCACAAGGATCATTGAGTGCAGCTCCTGGCTCTGCACAGGACACCCCAAGGTTCACACAGGGTGTCAGAACATTGTGACAGCACAGATTCCTTCTCACGGGAAAATTTTCATTTCTGTAACGAGATTTGTAAACACAAGATAAGGTGTTCAGAACTGCTTTGGGTACAGGCGGTCAAACGCCTGTGGCCGATCAGTCCTGGGAGGTGGACGGTTATAGCCAATCCCAATAAGTGCCCATCTTGTATATAAAAGCTCTATTTAAATAAATAAATCTCTTTCTCGGCATTCTCATCATCGTGTGTCCCTTTGTTTCGACATCGGCTCAACAGCAACAGAATATGATACAAGAAACAAGCCTGCTTAAGAGAATGACTCCAGGAAATGATAAATTTATCCCTGATTGGATGCAACAGTGCTTTTGAACTCATCCAGAAAGAGGCAGCAATGGTGTGTCAAGGTAAGAGAAGTCCATTCTTTAACAAATGCAGAATTATTTTGGGCAGGAGAGGCACTCAAGATGAAGCAGCAGCTGCAGGCTGGCTCAAGGACTGAGTGGCACAGTCTATGAACCAAATAATGGTCAACAAGAATAAGGGCCTGCACAGTCATCTAACTGCAGACTACGATCAACTCAATTCAGTTTTTTATCACACTGGCATATATTCACCAAGGATTGGAAACTATGACACCTATACAAGCATGTTGACAACAGCAGTCTGTGGGAATGTTGAAAAAAAAAAATAATAAAAAAAAACCAACAAAAAATGTGTGCCTTTTTTTTTACACTAAAATTAGTAAAGACCTTACAGGTAAATTTTGTTTTTAAATTCAAGGAAAAGGAAAGGGAAAATCCAGGGAGAAATGAAAGATAGCTCATAAGACTTGCCATGAAAGATCACTTGCCCTGCCTTTTGGGACTGTGTCACTAAATCACCAGATTGGCTCCCTTTTCTCATCTATGCAAAAAGTACAGTGATTTGAAAGACCAGTTTGCATGTAAATAGGAATATAGATCTGCTTCTTGTTCAGAATTAGGGCAACAACAGCCCTAGGCTTCTCAGGTTGACCAAAGCTGGTTAGGAAGCAGATGATTAATTGTGGCAGGTTTTGTGCACTTGTCTCTTCACATAAGGATGAGAGGGTAGGTCAATTTTCTGCCACTTTCTGATATTTATGCTGCATTCCAGGAGGGATTCACATTATTCCAAAGCTTCCTTCCTTACCAGTGAGACAACAAAAGAGAAATTACCCCTACCTGGACTAACCCATTCCAAATGTCAGGAGAGACAAATCAGTAACTGTGGTTTTAGTTGTGCCAGAGTCTGAGCCAGCTCCGCCATGCCAGTCTGCAGTCCTGTGCTGTGAGCCAGAGGCTACTTCAGAGGAAAGGAACTACAGTTGGAACAAGGCTTCTTGTGACCAGAAGATGGAGGTGGGCTTCAACTCACTTCATTTAAAATAAGGCATTTACAGCTAAGCTAATCATCCTTGCTTCTTATTCTCTTCAGCAAAGAGGTTAAGTTTCTCAGTGAGTGATTTTTCTGCCCTAATTTTAACCAACTACTTTAGCTGAAGCTGTATTGCACCAAGAAGGAAATGCTTCTCTCCATGGACTGTAAAAGGAGTTGAGCTATTTAGTCTGGCTGTGCATATTGTGCAAGATGAATCAAATTCAGTCCTCAATTCATTTTTCTGCAATAACAGCTAAAAATAAGATGTTAATATCCGGCCACAAACACACCCTAAAACCAAGCTGCAGAATTCAATATAGACAGCTCTGGAAATGAGAGTTATGAAGTCAACCTGAGAAAGAACAGGCAATGGAAATGAATATTTGAAATGAGCAGACTTCATCCTAAGTTATATCCCAATGGACAGGCCAATGCAAAGGGAAGGGTATCACACTGCGTACTTACACAAGTGTACTTTGGACATTAATTGGAGTCATTAGTTAATTAAGACCCTAAACAAGTTGTTGTTCACAACCTAGTAATATTCCTGGTAATATCCCTTCTGCGACAACGTTGGTACAAGGCAATAAAAATTGTTGCATTCAGATCTCTGGTCTTATTGCAAAGATGTCAGCCTTCTGCTGGGTCTCAGTGTCAGATAAATCTACTCTGGTGCCAGTTTGGGACCCACTGACTAATTTGTTTTTACTGCTTTTAGAAGTTTTTTCCACTTTTACTCCTGGAAATGTACATGGCTCATGTTTTTACCTTTGTGACATCTGTGTACTGGAAACCTGGAATTATTAGGGCTTCCTTGGTATATTTTGCATTAATGAAGCCATTTTGGTTCCCTGTTTCCCCCCAAAAGTGTAACTGTTAATTCAGTCTTTCTGGGATATAGAGACTGGTCAAACAAAGTGAGCACCTTGACCACGTCACTGTAAGAAGGAGGCAGTTACAAAAGATATGAGGGACTCAAATGAACCTTGATTATCTGGGTAACTTAAATATTTGTTACTTCTTCCATTAAAGTTGCAAAAGAGAGAAAGGAGAATGTGTGTGTCAGAAGGGAGAAATGAGGAGACAAAACCCCTCACACATTAAAGCTTTGAAATGTGTTGAGTACTAAGGATTTCAATTTAACAATGCTCTTCATTTCTTTAGCTGGTGAGTGATTTTGTAAGGAAAAATAATATAGGGAGAGAAACTATTAAATAGCTTTAAAAATTATTCCACATAGTAATATTTACTCTTTCTGGGAAGAAGCTGCCTTCTCAAGAACCCATTCCTTTTACTTATTGGAACTAATTTCCCCCTTTACCCTCTCCCCCGGTGTATTTGATGGTAGTACAGAGCACATAAAGTGCCTTATTCATTAGTTATGAATTAGCTGAGAATGTCTGAAGGTTTTGATACCATTGTTATTAAAGTCTAATGTTAGTTTGCTGAAGACAAAACAGGAATAACTTATGAAAGTGGGGAATGAGAGGAACAAGGGAGTAGCAATTGTTCTTGCTGCTGCTGATATTTGCTTGTAAACCACACTGATAAGAATAAATAGACATGCATACAGTTTTATTATGCACTATAGAAACTAATAAACTCTTACTACTACCAGGATGTTTAAAAAGCTTTTAGCTAGACTGGTGGCTTTGTGCTTTGTGGTTTTTTTCATCACTTTCTTTCAATTTTCTCTGATCATGGGTTTACGGCAGAGTAGTAAATGAAACAGTCATAGTGGTTTGCATCTTTTTAACAGAAATGTAAGAGGTAATTAGAAAAAAGCAGAGAAAAGGTCATGAGAGGATCAAGGCAGGTTCAGGGTTTCCCCTTTGCTGGCAGTGTTCAGCATTTACCCAGAAGTAACAGAGAGGTCATTTACAGGGATCAGTGACAGATCATGTGGTTGAAATTACCTCCACAGGCACAGGGGAGTCCAGAGACATAAAGGCAGGCTGGGGAGCCTCAAACATGAGTCCCAGTTTCTTCCAGGACTCTTCCAAGCCTCACTCAGTGGGACAATGGAGCAGCTCTCCATGTGACCTCACAGAAAAGGGAGCTCAGTGCCTGGGATATGGGATCCCTGGTGTGGTGCAAGAAGGGCACTGATATGGAGATGGTCTGGGTTTAAGAGAGGCTCAGCCTTTGAGCTGGCTAATCAAGGGGCCAGGATGTCCCAGCCAGCTACTGAGAAGACGAAAATGTCTAGAGATCAACTAAGGAACCCATCTGCATGTGTGTGTCTCTGCGTGAGAGGTTTCTGGGTCCGAGGGCCAGCCTCTGAGCAGATTGTGTGTCTAAGGGGGACTGCAGGGACCCACAGGTACAGTACATGTGTTGGTGTGTCAAGTGTATCTGTGAACCATTAACTGGAGTGGGAATCTTACTCTTTAAATGGATTAATTGTTGGAATTAATGCTCTTGGAGCTCTTTTCAAACCTAACTATTTCTGTGATTCCATGATCTTATGTCCAAGTGTTGGAATCTTCGAGGTCTCAAGATACGGGGTCAGCAGCTGGGCAGGACTGAGCACCTGAGATCCATTACTGCAGGTGTCCCCTGTGTATATTTGTATATAAGTTTTCAGTAAAGGGATCAGGTTGGAGATCCTTGCTTTACAATTGCAGGGACACACACCTGGTTGCAGCAAGTAGCCAGAGAGCAATTTTGTCTATTGCAATAGTTCATAGAGTTTCAGGGCTATAGAAGTCTCAGCTGCACCAAGAGGCAAGATCCCGTCCTAAGCAGCAACAACTCCTCTGTTTTACGACTGTGTTCTGTCTCCAGAGAATTTCTAACCCAAGCTGTGGAGTAAATCTGGGAACCACTGCCTGATGGGGAGGTGAATTGCCACTGAATTTCTTCTGTGCATGAGTTGACAGCTTTTCCTAAAGTCTGATTTCTACAGAACAAGACCATTAATAATTAAGGAGTGAGTAAAAGCTCATGTCACTCCTCAGCTATTTGGTATTGGCATTTGATGACAGCCACATTTCTAAATGTGATTTAGATGCTGGACTTTCCATAAAACAAAATAAAGTATGTCTGTCTAACTGAATTTGAGCAGTCGTCTACTTTCAACTGTTCCTGATCATTCCCCATGAAATATTTACTCCCAAGACAGCCTTCCTATCTATTCCTACATTTTTAATTTCATATGGGTGACAAGTGTCAAGTTTAATTCCCTATAATTCCTTTCTTTTTCGTTTCCTATTATTCTATTTATCTATATTGAATTATTTTGTTAACGGATTGATTATAGGTTTTGGCATGCAAAATCTGGCACACTGCAGCCATTCCAGGTTCTTGAAGTTTCCCCAATATGATCTATAAAGATGTTCAAGGTATATCAGTAGATGACTAATTGGTCTGTTTATCTCAGAGTTTTTTTTTCAACATCCCTATGTAAGAGTTCACTTAGGCTTCTGCTTTCCAGTGTCAGACACTGTCTCTGATGCTTGTTAATCAAGTGTCAACAGTAAGAAAAAGCCCAACACATGGCATCTGGGATTTACTTCTGACAGATTCTGAGACATGAAAGAATAACTGGAAGAACAGAGAGTGAGAAATGCAATTTGTCCTTTCTGGAATCAAGGACAAGACATGAAGTTTCATTTCTAATGCAAAATATGAGAGCAGTCCTAGGAACCTACACTGCTTTCCTCCCAGAGGACCACCCAGGAAGATGTTCCTTCTCACTTTTTCTCTCCGTTCTCTGACCTGATCAATCATAACTTGTTTTCCACAAAGTCAGGTAAATTCAACAGGAATTTAACATCTTCCTTGACCTTAATGGGCTCCTCATTGCAGAACATGTTGCAATGAGGAAAAACTGTGTGCTTGAAATTATTCAGGCATAAGGGTTTGTTTTAGGTGTAACCTCTAAAAAGAAGTTGTTCTGCTTGGACTTCAAAATAAACAGAAAATGCTGCTGTATTTTCTCAGTAGCTGAACAAGCCTTTCTTTACAGTTTTCTGATCAAACTGCTTAGAGGGATGTATCCTGTTTCCAGATCCCGTTTTAGCTCAGGTGATAAACAGTGAGTTGTCAAACATTGGAATGGGCTGCCTAGGGAGGCGGTGGAGTCACCACCACCCCTGGAGGTGTTCCAGAAAAGACTGGATGTGACATTTAGTGCCATGTTCTTATTGATAAGATGGTGGTCAGTCAAAGGTTGGACTCAAGGATCTCAGAAGTCTTTTCCAATCTAATTGATTGACTCTATGATTTTGGTAGCATTTCAGATGTTTCTGACCTGGATATTTTGACTTGCCCCTTAGCAAGCTGTACAGACAGAGGGAACATACCCACAGCAAATCTGGGGTTGACACCAAGATGGGAGAAGTTGTCACTGTCCTGAGGGGCAGGGCCACTGTTCAGAGGCTCTCAACAACCTTGAGAGATGGGCTGTCAGAAGACACATGCTGTTCAGCAGCACCAAATGTAGGAATTTCCTCTTGGGACACAAAGGGAATTGTCTGAATTTAACAGTTCCCAGTAGAAGAGACATGATAGCAAACTAGGTATGCATATTTAGAGCAAGATGCTCTTAATATGGGTAGGGTTTGGAGAAAAACGGGCACCAGGGGATGCTGAGTTGGTTTAGGCTGGAAAAGTTGCCTCTAAAAGTATTTAACAGTTCCCTGCAACCACGAATTGAGCCACACTTTGCTCAAAACTATACAATGAAAGGACAGAAGGCAAGAGTCAAAGACTTAAAAGGGGAATTTCCAAAAGACTCAAGTAAAAAAGCCTTTACAATGGGAGTGGTTATGGATGGAATAGGCCATCCACAGAGGCTGTGGAGACTGTCCTTGAAGACATTCAAAACTCAACATTTCACAGACCTGAACAACTGATCTAACTTCAAATTTATACAAGCATGGAGCAAGTGGAAAACTCCAGAGGCTTTTTCTGACTTTATTTTTAATGCTTCTCTGTGTATACACAAAACTTCGTCAGTCTGGAAACCTGAATTTTCTTGGAGTCCCGATAATAGTCAAGTAGGAGCCTTGTGGATCATAATGCTGTTATTTTACTAATGCAGCCCTACCTTACGTCCAGGTCCTGTGACTATCATGTCACTTTTTCACCTACCCTGGTTCTAACGATTGCATGTCACATCAGCAAACTCACTGAGGAACAAGCTAAAAAAATGAATACTGATATGCTTCTACATATTGTGCTCTGTGGACTTCCTCTCTCTTAGAGCAGAAGGGACTGTCAACTTCTTTGTATCAGATGCCAAACAAACAGCATAGAATCTCGGACTTCTGCCATTTTCCTTTCTCCCTCAAAAGTAACTTGGTGTGATAAAATTCAGTGTGCTTTTAACAGAAAGGAAAAATTTAGCAGCAATGAAAATGGAGGGCTTATATTAGGTCTTGACAGGTACATCAAGAAAAAGAAAGTTTTGAAACAATTTTCAAGGATAATTCAGTTCCAGAATTTGATTTGGGATCACAGTGTGTCGTCTGAGGTTAGTAGTTATTCCTTAAGGTATTTCAATTTACTGCTGAAGTAAATTCTAGGACATGAAACAACTGTCACAGTACCTAAGCGTTAAGGTCCACGTTGCTAATCATGACACCCATGCCCCAAGGGCTTGAACCTGTAAGTTCTTGCTCAACAAGGACAGAAGGTGGGAGTGAAAACTATACATGAACACAAGTAAAATCAAGCACTAGATACATTTCTGTGCACAGAGTGGAAGTGAAATGTCAGTTTTCCACAAAACTGCCTTTTTATTTTCAAGAATGGGACGAAAGGAGGAAAGGATTATTGTTCACCAAAGAATGTGGGATCTGACAAATTAGTGTGCCACATCCACGGCCAGTTTATGCTGATTTGTACCCACTACAGGTTTGGACAGGGTGTTGAAATGTATAACTCTGCTTGGTAATGAGACATTTACTCATGTGGTCCTGTTAATAACCCCATTGCAGCTCTTTGGGAATCAGTTGGTAGCTGCACACCCCAGATTGCTTCCCAAAGTCTGTGCTGCTCTTTTTTTACCTCATGCTTTCACTTAAGAACTGGCATCTGCCCAGAATGAAGGATCAGCTTGTTAAATCCATTGTGTATGTTTTTGTGCACTTGGCAAAAAAAGCTTCCTTATCTTCTGGATTGATCAGGACATTCAGAACTTCATTTGATAAAGAAAAGCAAAGCAAAAAATTGCAAGTGTTATCTGGCTGCTGTAGTAGGGAACACTCTTAAGGATTTGGAAAAATCTGAGGTTTTACGCAGTTTTTGATTTTGTTCACTGCATTGCAGATATTTCAGAGGTTACGTGTGTTGTTCCCTTTGTGGTTTCAGTGAATTTCATGGAAAGTTCAGCTGGCCCATGGGTGAACTTGGCACCTGTTCTCTAAGTTTATTTGTGTTCTTGTCATCAATAATATTTGACTCCAAGTAAGCCCTTAACTTTAAATAACTTAGTGATATGGAACAAGGCATGCTTATAACTCTTCCTGGTAGGAGCAGTTTTTGAGATTCATGTAATTTATTAGTGCCCAAAGGAATACTGTATATCAATGATATCAATATATATGTATATCAATTATATCAATAAAAACCATATTTCCAGGGACCTTCCAGGGGGCTCTACCTTTTTCCATGGGAAAGTCTAAGCTGCTCACTTAAACACTCATCTTGCTAAAGGCACTCAATTATATAAATTATAATTCTACCTCAAGTAATGAAAAAATTCCTAGTATTGGTAGCTATTCAGCCAGTGAAGAGTCATAATAAGCATTGGTACCTAAGATATGTAGGTATTAAAATGCACACCAAGGTCAGGTTGCACAAGAAATAAATCATAAAAGAAACCTTGGAATAATTTAAAAAGTCTTTATGTCAAGAAGAAGACATGAATCTTGAGACTGGACATGAGCACAATTGTTCAGTTAATTAGCCATGGAAAGCATATTGTTTAATTGTAGTGTAACTTTTATGGAATTTGATGGTTTGCATCAAAACTTAGTGAAACAGAAATCTAGGAAAATAAAATTTGCTAAGATTATACAGTAACTTGAGGTCCTTCCAGGTCAAACTCCCCAAAGTGAATTAACAACAATAATTTTAAAAGCATTTTTTATACAGCGAGATGTATTCCCTCACCCTGGTGCTTCAGTGGGCTGGAGGCAATAGCCAAAGGCTCTCATTTGATTGTGATATGTCAATAGAAATTCCAGTTTTTCACCTCTCTTTTGAAGAAGTTTTCTTAGTGGTGATAGAAAATCAATGCCCTTCCTGGAAGGCTGGATTTAATTTCACAACTTGGAAAACAAAACAAAACAAAACAAAACAAAACAAGAAGCATATTTATGAGGGAAGATCTTCACGGTTAAACACTTCTCACAGTTGGACTTTCTACAACTTAATGTTATGACATTCTAGGCTAGAGTTGTATCTGTCTCTTCTCACATCTGGAGTGTTTTCTGGTACTGCTCTGCCACTTCCTCCCATCTGGAAAACACCAGTGGAGTAAAAAGGCATGGATTCACACGTGGAGGAGAGGAGAAAATGGAAGGAAGGGAAGAAGGGATTATGGGGAAAGGGAAAATAGGAAGGACAGAGTGAAGGAAGCAAGAAGGAAGAAAGGAAGCAAGTCTTGCTGCTTCTTAGCTCAGTTTCTTCCCTTCTTTTTCCAACATGTGGAAAGAGGCTGTGCCAGTGACCTCAGCCTAGTTCACAGGTCTGTGCTGCAATCAATCCCCATCACTCGGGGCATGCCCCTGAGCATCTCTGAACACCAAATATACAAAGAACTGAGGCAATTTGGAAAAATTTGGGACATTTTTCACTTTTTAGCAGTACCACAAAGAGAAAGGACAAAGCCTGTATCCCCCTGTGTCCTTGCAGAAAGGTGGATGAAATGACTCCCCAAGGGCAAGTACAGAGTTATTTTAAAAGAAACAATCTTCTGTTCTTACTATCACGACATTTTTTTTTTTTTTAAAGGTAATACTGATCTTAAAAAGATATTTTTCTTTCCACTCAATGCATTAATTTTGACTTCTTGATATTTTTATTTTCTGTTTACAGTCTATGGCCTTGCATGCTCTTAAAAGGACTTTTCTTCAGTGATTCAAAGACAAATCCTTCCCCTTTGGATCTGATTGAAATTTGGGTTCCTCATTTCTCTTGAAGAGTTTGTATAAGTTCTTCAAGAAAACATAGCAAGAATTTTTATGTCCTTGGGATGTGGGGATGATATCTTTAACAACAATCCTTTGACTTGCAAAACATTCTCATTTTATATCCCATACCTTTTTGAGGCAGAGAAAGAGTGAATTGAGGAATGTGACTTTTTTTTTCCTATGTAAATCTTAGTGTCTTCTGTGTAGAAATACCTAGGACAATTACATTGCTATTTCACCAGTAGCAAAAAAAAAAAAAAAAACAACAAAAAAACCGTTTGTGTGGGTTTGGTGATGTACTCCAGCAGCAGGAGAAATGAAAATGAGTCCCTTGTCTATATAACATTTCCTTCAGGATAATAAGAAAAAGACACATTAGTGATTGCCCACAGCCAGTAAGGGAGCTTGCAGAAAGCAAGACAAGTAAGTTCAGCACTGACAGTCTTCTGTTTCTGAAATGAAAGTTTTGAAAACTGGGATATTCAGTACTTTGGGACTGCTTTCTCTCTTTCTTTTTGTCTATTCCTTCTCAAAAGAGCTTAATAACATCTTTTTGGGAGTATTGTATTCCCACATAATGCTTTAGATTGTCCCAAAAAAGAGAAAGGAAAAAAAAGGGTTTCAGCAACACTTATGAACTCTACCGTTGAGGGTGAATCAATTTTTAATCACTGCTCAGTAGTAACTAAATTCCATTTGATATTTCCATAAAGCCATAATATTGTGCATTTTCATACTACCACTGCTAATCCTGTCACTAACCCCTGTAATTCAGAGCATTGACTTCAGTAGTAAAACATTTTTGTGACTACTCTTTTTACTTTTTGGCAATAAATTAATATCTAACAGGTATTCTTCAAAATTTGGGATCCTACCCACTGCTGATAGAGACCACAGTCAATTTTTCTTGGTGATTGTCAATTAATAATTTATGATTCATAGGTTTAAGATTCTTGGCTTCTAAATTTAAAAACAAGGTACAAAGTTTCTATGCCATATAGAACTGTGGTATAAGTTCCAGTAGGTCACCTGACATGTTATTTCAAGATGTTTCTGTTATCATTATACTCAGAAATTATTTTATGTTTGGCTAACCCGTGATTTTCAAAATGGCATCTGTGATGTTGAGTTTTTGATGTTGAATAAGCCTTTTAAAAACCATTGATTTCAAGGGGAGAAACTTTTCATTTTTTAAAGCTGCATGACCCTCACAGAGTTTTCCTCAGACATCTACTTTTTCATTAGGCTAGATTTCATAAACTAGATTAGACTAGTCAACGTTTGTTCTTATCTTTATTACACCTCTTTTTGAGTTATCCAGTAATTTTAAATTTACTTCACATCTTGAATTTTGCTGTTGAATAACTTACTACCCCTGTTTTGATCTTTACACAGTCATGCTAACATGAAATTCAGCATGACCTGGATGTTGACTTACTAAAATGTCAGATGGATATTCTTAGTCTTTTTAATAGTCACATTATGATTTGTATGATGATATTGTCAGTTAAAATACCACGTTGGGTTAAGTGAAATGTCTATGCATATTAGATTGAAGCATATTCCTTTACCTTTAACAGTAAGGCTTTCTGCCAGAGCAAGATTTGGGGCAAGAAAAGATAAATAATTTGTTTACTTGTATTTGTGCTTTATGGTAAGGCTAAAATATCTGTGAATTTGGAAAACTAGCATAAACCATTTCTTGATTGCAAATTTTCAGTTTCATTAACATGTCTTGGTAAATTTTCCTACAGAACTCCCAATTATCATTGATGTTCGTCATTACAAATTTATTTTGCCTCTAAGTTATACTCCCAAGTTTACTTCCTTGGGATAAGTTATCCCTTTCATAATTTTGGACCATCTTCTGTTCTGAACACATTGAAATATGAGCTCTTGATCACTAACTCTTAGTCAGCTATCAGCTTCCATTCGAATGGATTCATCTTCATCAATGATAGCGATAAAAAAGTGAGAAATAACCATTAAGATTGAGTGGCACAGAGGAGGAAAAGTGAGATTAAGTGACTCACTCAAGACTATTCAGAAACTGTTTGTCAGAGACAGAATAGCACAGACCCTCTCAATTCCAAATTAGTGCCTTCAACACATGACCATCCTGTCAAACACATGCTGCTGACCCTACATCTGTCTGAGGCCCCATCTGTTTTCATGCATAAACAGATGGTAAATAGAAATTTGTCATGTGAAACTTTATTCCCCAGGTGCTACAGCTTCAAAAATTATATTAAAAAAAATCATGGTAATTGGAAGAGGATGTCAGAGTATAGCAAACACTCACATTGTAAATCTCACTAAGAGATGCAATTTTTTTACTAGTGACTCAGTCTATTATCCCAAAACAGTATGGGAAATTTTAATTACTGATTGCAAAGACAGAGCAAACATTTAGTTATTCACTAATATTTTATTTAATACAAATTCATGAGAGGTCTGACTGAAGTTAAATGAGGTGTACATGATAATATGCACAGTGATTTAGTTGGTGGTAATGTATTAGTAAACAGATATTTGTGTAAACATCATTAATATTTGAAGTGTTGCATAGGGAGTATATGACAACTTCTTTTTGCAGGTTAAAATACCCAGTATATTTCAGTACTTTTGACAGTAAGCAAGAAGGATGAGGGTTTAATGGGAGTTTTGTGGAAAACATGGAGTTGAAGGAATTAGTTTTCATGAGACAACACTGACAGCCATGATGGGCCTTGTGCTAAGCCACAGAGTGACCACAGGATAACACTGGACATAAAAATAAAGAAGAACATACTGGAAGACTCCAGACACATATAGTCAGATATGTTCTGGTAAAAACATTTGATAAAAAAGTTCCTGTAAAAACAAATATGTATTTTTGTTGCCATATTAGATGCACAGAGATGCAGTAAAGAGGGGTGGTGAACCTCTCCATGGGTGGGATCTGTGCAGCTCACTAGGGCTGTTCATCTGGGTCCTCCATGAGAGGGGGGTTCCCAACAGCTGAAGGAACAGAAGATTTATTCATCATCTATATTCCTTTTTCTGTATTTCTTTTTCTAATTCCTATCATATTGTCTTTACTGTTGTTATTACAGCAGTTTTTTTGCAACACTGGCTGCTGGGCTCTTTTGTTGGGATCTGGAACTCTGCAGTCTTCCTGGAACAGAACACAGGGCTAAAGAGAACCACTAATTCTTGTACAATATCTATAAAAAGAAATTCACATTTCTTCTGTTTCATCTTTTATAAGAAAAGTATATTGCAAAATTAGACCATTTTAGGATCTGTCTTTGACTTCTTGCCCAATAGTAACATCTTAATTCACCAGAAAGTGCTGCAGGCTCAGTGTGTCTCAGTGCTTTGGCTCTGCAGTACTGTGGACACTCAAGTGCATTATTTCAGCTATGAACTGTGTTTCCTAGCAGGTCTCCACTGCATAATGGAAAGGGATTGCAGTGCGAGGAACAGCTGTAGTGAAAACAGTCCAGTTATCCTGTTGGCCATCAAATTCGAATTTTGAAACACCAGATGACACAGTATAGGCTCTTACAAAATGTGGGGAAAAATGGTTTAGCTTGGCCAGATGTATTTTATGTAGTGACTAAATAAGCCAGTTTTAGGACAATTTCAGCTTGTGGCAAACTACAAGCAGCAGAGAGAGTTGCTAGCCTAGAAAAGCATATAACTTTCACTTTTATGAAAGAGAAAATGATGCTGTTGTTTACAAAGTCTCAAGTCTAGTGTGACTAATTTAGCATTTAACTTATGCATGGATAAGCCTCAGACATAGTGTTCTAAATATGTGCAGTGGAAAGGGAAGGGAGGGTGGTGTTAAGAATGGAAGAAATTGGTGGGAAATGAACCAGTACCCCTGAATGAAATATTTTAATCCCATAACTAGTCAGTGGAGAGCAATCCAGTGTCTCTGACAACCTGCTTAGGACCATCTAGTTTGACTAAATTAGCTCCCTGGACTAAAAAGACTTGTGACTGTGGTTGGAGGTTTACCAGTCTGCAGAGGATTTAAGCAAACTGTTGTGAACTCAAGACTGTCACAGTGAGAACTGCACTTTCACCAGGTCAATATATAGAAATGGCTGTAAAATAACAGAGGAAGTAAAAAGTAGCATGCTAGGGGAAAAATTAAAAAAAA